>JBBBDQ010030379.1:0-153424 GCA_037127315.1 Ascarosepion bandense
ATATATATATATATATTAAACATAATATATTTATATTATATTAATTAAACAATATATATATTGTTTAATTACTTAATTTGTGGCCCTAATAAGATTTGACCCGTGCACATTCGTATTAAAAAGTGTTCAATACAATTATATTGTAGAACATTTGAATACTTTCCTTTGTAAACGAGTTATTACGCAACCTAGGTTTTTACCATAAGTGGTGTCTTCAGTCAATTTTAAATAAATGATTTTACGGTTTACCGTTTATTTTTTTTATTTTTTTTTAAGAACGCTCATTTAACGGTGTATTTTATTTTTAGCGCTCATGCGGCAGGGAATTTTTGAACGCGCAATTTTTATAATTTATAAGGAATTACGTCGTTATCATCCATGGTTGTATGAACCTAAGAGGTATTTTTTAGTATGATTAGACTTAGTCATAATTTCCGTTCTTTCATTCAGTAGGTCGTTTTTTTTTTGTTTTTTTTTTGTTTTTTGGTGGGGGGAATAGCATAATCTTTAACTTTTCTTCCTGGCACAGTTTACATATTTTGCCACCGTTATAAGGCTTGGCTGTTTTTATTATACTCCACGCTATGTTTGGGTCTTTTCCATATTTTGATTTTAATTTTCACACGTGGCTAGCCAATTTTGTAAAGTTCTTTAAGTTTTCTATTTTGAATGTAGACTTGTGATTGAACCACCTGGTCTTAAAAGTGTCTTTGATAGAACCCAGATATATTTTATTCTTAAGTCATGTACCTTTGCTTTGTAAATGACTTTTTTGTGTTGCAAAGTCCTTGAAGTGGACATTTATTTTTGTCCCTGCAGTTGCATTCTTTATTAGTGGTCTTGTTTTGTACACTGCTATCTAAGTTTCTGGCGTTTTGTATTTTTATGAAACTATCTAAATTAATAATGCAACTATAACTTAGCTTAATTGTGTTTCTGTTAATTTTTTTTTCTGAACCTTTGGAAGGTGTCTATCAGTTTAAAAATATTTGTTCTATTTTGGTCTTTAACTCTAAATTAAATGGTGGGTTGAACTACATAATATTTCGTTTTCTATGATAGTTTTTTGTTTGTTTGGTTGAGAATTATATTGTAAAATATTTTTATGGCCAGATTTTCTTAGTGCATCTTCATAGATATTTTTTCTTTCATCAAATATTGTTTTTTTTTACAAATTATTTGATAGTCTGTGTTCTATTCCTTTGTAAATGTATCTAATTATACTTTTGGGATGGTTAGATTTTGTATTTATCTATGTTAACTTAGTGATTGTTTTCATGGTGAGACATTGCCAGTTTGTAAATTACATTCCACATCTAAATATTGTACCATTTTTCTATTTGTTTTTACTTTTATATCAAAATCTAGTTTTTTGAATAGTTTGAAAAGCTCTTTCCTTATTTTATCATTTTCTCTTTTGTTGTCTGATGCTATCATTAATCCGTCATCTCTATATAATCCGTGATCGTCTATATGGATTATTTTGTTGATTTTATTTAAAATGTATATGCTCATTAATTTTGAAATTTCTGCTCCATCATACGATCCTTGTGGTACATCAAATGTGCCGTTGTTTGATTTTTTTATCCATGCTTTATCTTTGTGGAAAAGTATTGATTTAAGGTAATATAGGATTATATTAATATGTTCAGATAGTATTTTTATGTATCTTCTAGCAAAATTAAATGCTTCCATTAAACCTTTTCCAGAAATTGATGGATAAAAGTTGTTTATGTCATATTTAACGAACGTGTAATTATTTTAGCATTCTATTTTTTAGAACCAGGAAATCACTTGTGTTCTTCTACTGGTTAGCTTGAATGGCTGTTCTTAACAATTCACAAATATTTTTTTTTAATATTTGATGGTTTATTCTGGCCAATTCTGTTTTTGTTGGATTTATAAGTCGGTATGATTAGTTGTTGAGAAAATCTTCTTTTTAGTCTTTGTTTGTTAAAAATGTTTGTCTGCCTGTTAAAATATGTATTTTTTGGCTTAAATTTAATTTGTCTGTAATAATTTTAGCTTCCTTGTTGATGTTTGCAATATAGGAATCCGGGACTTTTTTATATGATTTTGTGATTTCTTCATTTATGTTTTTTTCGTATTTCCTTGGGTTTATGTGATATATATTACTGGATCTGCCTCCTTTATTAAGGGTATTTTGTGTCTTTTTTATTGTGTTTATTTTCTTTCTTTTTTTTTCTTTTTTACTTCAGTGTTTAATAATTTTTGGAAGTTGTTGTTGGTTTTTTTTTAATTTTAAAAAATTTTATATGGTCTAATTTTGAAATCATGTCTTTTTCGAAATTAATTAATTCTTTGATTAAAAGAATGTAAATATTTCATTACGTATCATAGACATATTTTCTCCACTAATTTTTATATTGATTCTTTCCAGTTGTCAGATATTAAAATGAAATTCATTAAGGAATATGACCTAGTTTTTATTTGTTTGTTGTTTTTTTTGTTTGTTTTTTTTTTTGTTTTGTTTTTTTGCACAATTACTTTTAAACTTTTTTAAGATTGTCTTCATGGGAAATCTTACAAAGACAAACATATTGTAACTGCGATAAAATCCGCATCCCGTGACATAGTGATTTTTAAATACACGCAGAATGCGCTCTGTTATAACTCAGGTTTAATTCTGCTGCGAGCCGTATTCATCAGGTTTTTGATAAGTTTCGTTATGTGGCTTTTGACACTGAATATTTCGGACTTCAAAGAAAATAATCATTCATAAAAACATAATAATTTCGGAAAACATTAGAACAATTATCGGGTTTGTTTAGATCAGCGATCGGCAACCTAAGGCAACGTGTCACGCCGCACGTGTCACGCCGCACGTGTCACGCCAAGTAATTTCTAAGTAATTTCTTTGTTAAAATAAGGAAGCCTCTGGAGGACGAAAATTTAGCAAAATCTGCTGCTATTCTCAACTGTTGGACATCCTACTCGAGATCTTTGATATGTTTGAAGAAAATTGCTTTTGCTCTTCTTTTGGCTTTTGGTTCACTTTATTCTTTATTTTGGTTCTGTGAGCAAATATTGTGAGGATGTGCGTTGTGGCGCAGTGGACGAGAAATCGGGGAACCGAGTTCGAATTCCAATTGAATTCCTTGCATTCACTTACGCGCAAATACCCTGGGGAAAGGTATTAATCCGTCTCTTCCCTCCAGTTATGGGTTAAATAATAGGACAGATTGGGTTCTATAGCCTTGGTCGCAGAAAGCAATGGCAACCTACTGCGGGATAATCTCCTGCCCAGTCAGTCATATTGCTTTCGAGACATGATTGCCCAAGCGTGTATCGCGTATGGCACTTAACTGACTGACTGAATATAATAGTTGGAATAATGATTAAGGCTTCTACTGGTCATAAAGTGGGAGATCGGTTTATTACTTCATAACAATAGCAAACCGATCCCCCACTTATTACTACATAATAATATAATACATTTCTTTCCCATCTAGCTATGAGTTAAATAGCAGGACAGATTGGGTTCTATAGCCTTGGTCGGCAACCAGTCTACCGCAGAAAGCAATGGCAACCTACTGCGGGATAATCTTTTGCCCAGTGAGTCATGTCTCTTTCGAGACATGATCGCCCAACCGTGTATCACGTATGGCACTTAACTGACTGACTGAGCAAATATTCTCTCAATATTAAGTTGTTTAACAACTGGACATTTACAAAATTGTGTTAAACTCGAAGTAACAAACTATGTTGCCGATATTAAGCAATTGGGTCAGACCACGCAAGGATAAGACTACTATAAATAATAAAAACATAAAAAAAATTTAAAAATAGTTTATTTCTATTAATGTGGTTTACATATTATTGCATATATTATTATATTAAATATATGTAAAACAGGTATATTGACCTTGTCTTGCATAAAGATGCGTATGCTGTTGGCACAATGAATGATTTTAAAACCTTAAGTCGGCACATAGCAAAAGTTTACTGATCCGGTATTGTGTGTCGAAGACGAGATCTGAAAGGTATAATATTCGAAATGTTGTGAGTGTTATAACGTTGGTAAGCTTGCTGGTCCTAATAGTAAAATAATAAAGGGTTTCATCCAGTTACGTTTGAGTTCTGTTTTAACGATGCGACGTACAGCGATTTTTCGTGTAAGTCAGAACGTACCCCAATTTTCTGTAAATAAGTACTTACGTCACTCACTAATGATAAAAGCAATAATTAAAGTAATAATCTCTGACATAACAACATATTTTGTAGCCAATATTTCTTAGAGCATTATTATAAATTGGTGTGTTTGTAAAATATGTCTTCATTGGATAAGTTTTTACTAATTCTATATTTTATGGAGGAAGATAAATGTTTGATTATACTTGGGGTGGTTATATTTAGGGTAGATGCATAATGGATATGCGTAAGATTTAATATATGGTTGGTAAGATTTAATATATGGTTGATAAGATTTAATATATGGTTGGTAAGATTTAATATATGGTTAGTAAATATTATTTAATAGATCCATAATTCTTGACATCAAATACCAAAAACAATATAACTATAACAGAAAAAAAATCATTTGGTATACACCCCCATTTAACCAAATAGTTAGCACTAAGTTAGGGTTGAAGTTCCTTAATTTAATTAAGAAACATTTTCCTCGTAATAATCCTTTAAGTAAAATTTTAAATAAATATACTGTTAAATGAGGTTATAGTTTTATAAATAATCTATAAAAATTATTAAAACTCATAATAGCAAAATCTAAAATCAGCAAACCAAAGTAACAAAAATTATTCCAGTACTGAAAATAATCATAATTTATGTACCTGTTCAAATCCTAACAATTTTCCACTAGAAAACAGGTGTGTAACAAATTATATTGTTTACCAATGTAGCATATCATCTAATGAAAACCCAACTATTAAAAAAGTTGATATTAGTTCTACTAAAAACACTTTTAAATAGCGATGGTGTATGCATTTACCTGCCTTCAAGAATAACGCGGACTAAAACCAACATCAATTTCTGCGTATTTCTGGCAGTTAAAAGAAACAAATAAAACACATAAGGTAAAATGAAAGATTCTGGAAAAAATAACAATGTGTAAATAATTCTATGACATTTACCCTCTGTACTGAATGAAAAGCTACATATTATAAAGTTTCCCAAAAATATAGTATAACTAAACCATAGAAATGAATTGACAGTATTAGGTAAAAACTGTAAAAATTCACTTTAAAATTAAATTGACGATAGCAATGATTTTATTATATATATATATATATATATATATATATATATATATATTATTATATATATATATATATATATATATATATATACATATATATATATATATATATATATATAATAAAATCATTGCTTCCTCCATAAGACCGTTGTGTATTTCTTTTATAATCGTATCGCCCCAAGCAAGGCATTATACTAGCAGTGTTGTGCAGGGGATGACATAAGAGGAAAGTTATGAGAAGGAGTGACAGAATACAAGGGATGTCAAGAAGTGGGTAAGAGAGAGATGAGAATACTGAATAAATGAGATGAGAGCATAAGAGAGAGGATGCAAGTTAGTGAGACAAGAGCTGACTATTGACTTTACATGTAAATTCTTGGAGATTGTAGCTGTCGGGGAAGCAAGTAAACGGAAGAGAATTCTACAGGCGGAAATGCAAGAAAAGAAGCTGATGGAGTAGAATTTATTTTAATATATATGTATAGTAAAGTTTTGTAATTTGCTTGAAGCATTGTGTATAATAGGTATATGGTTATGTTTTGAAGGCTGTCAGAATGTGTTGAGTAAAATATGTATACAGATATTTTTAGGTGTTTATAACAAAACTAAACAAGACTAATGCTGAATGTAGACCAAGTCAAATGGCATATATCAAACATAGTTTGTGAAAGATGTCCTGCTCTCCTATAAAAAAAAACTCAGTATGTATACATATATTTTTAGACGAATTGTAACAAAACCAAACAAGACCAATGTTGAATGTATGCCCAAGGCAAATGACATACATCAAATATCTTTTATAAATGAAATCCTGCTCTCTTACTGATGAACTCAATATATATACAGATATGTTTAGGAGCATAGGAACATAACGAAACAATATCAGTGGTGAATATATGTACAAGTTTCCCTTTCATCTTTGGTGAGATTGTCCAGCATTCGCTAACATACTGAAGAACCGACATCACATAACAATCCAGGCCTCTTTTCTTTGTTTCCTGCGAAATTTTCCTGTCTCTCAATACTCTACTCAGCTTCTGGAATGCATCCTTGAGCATGCCAATTCAATTTCAGGTCTCAGCGTCACACTTTGCGAAATCACTTCCCAGATATTTAAATTTCTGTGCCTGCATGATTTTAGTACCCCCGACCTCTACTACATTTTTGACTCTTCTTTTTACTGATGACTATGCATCCAGTTTTCTTGTAGTTATTATGAAGTCCTTCTTTATCTACCTTCTGTATGACGTCTAGTAGTTCCTTTTACGTGTCTGCTATCAGCACTGTATAAAATTTACATTCCGAAATTCAAAAAACATAAAACAGAAAAACGCTTCCGAAATATATATTTCTAATATCCATGCGTGATTTCTGATTCACACCCTGCTGTCTGCAAAGAATAAACTCCCTACAGGTTTTCATTTTGCTTTACATTAAAATAATTCTTCTTTATACTGGCAACAATTTATGCAGGTCATATTCATGTATCTTTCTGTGAAAAAGAAATCTTCAATAAAATATATTTAAGTGAGAAATCTCTTAAATTCTGCTACTATCTGCTTCAACCTAATATGGTCTTCCAAGCTTTACTGATTATATCTAATTGGATCAGATATTTTAGCAAATTTAATAGTTACCATTTTGAAAAATTAAATTTACTAGAAATACGCGTATAAATTTCACGGTTTTCCTGTTTTAATCTTTTAAAAATTCTTAATTCTTAAAATAATTATTGAATAAAATTGTAGGGGACTTCGTTAATAATTACGATCGCGTCTGGCACAAGGATAAGAGATGCACCAATTACGCTGATCGGGCCTCAAAGCTATCTTCTATTTCCCTACAATATTTATATTAATATGATTCGTCCAACATAAGATAATACAAGATTCAAGATCTCACAAAAGAAAACTGAAATGGAAGTAAACATACTATTGGGGGGATGAAATTTCTGAGAATTAACAGAAGTACTAATAAAATGAGACAAAAATATATGTATATAATGCAGGTGAAAGCAACTATAAGACAGTAATAAAGCAAAAGGTTCACAAAGAAGAATAAAGAATAAGACAAAAATAGTATGAGACAAAAATATATGTATATAATGCAGGTGAAAATCAAGACAAAGCAACTATAAGACAGTAATAAAGCAAAAGATTCACAAATCCAAAACAGTGTTCAAATGCAAAAGGGATACAGTCAAGTGGTTATAGCATTGCAAAAAGGAAGAAAGTGGAAAGC
Organism: Ascarosepion bandense; assembly: GCA_037127315.1. Lineage (NCBI taxonomy): Eukaryota > Metazoa > Mollusca > Cephalopoda > Sepiida > Sepiidae > Ascarosepion > Ascarosepion bandense. Next base: position 7,478 of record JBBBDQ010030379.1, read on the forward strand.
AAAATTTCATTGCTGTGCACTCTTCAGAGGATAAAAACTGTTGCTTTGCCAAAAGCCTTTGTAAATGAATCATCCTTTTCTTCTGATGGAGTATGTAATAATATCTGAATATGCCAGACTCCAGTTATTTTGAATTGTTCATTTAAACCTTGTTTGACAATGATTAAGGCAGAATTATAATTTGTAGCAATGAGGATATTCTAAATACAAGAAACAATAATGTGAATTTTACTTGAAATATTTTTATGTGATTAGAGATGTTTGCCAAGTAGCAGGACAAACTGGCCAGTTAAATATGTGTGTAGGATGATATAATCTGGTTGTCTATTGGTTTTGAAGCTTTCATTACACTCGTTCAACGCCGGGCTATGCTGCTGGTCGCAGGTAAACAATGGGGCCACATGGAAAGCAAACAGAAAACTTAAAAAGGATTTCGAAAGTTGCTTGTAGCATGTCAGGTAAAAAATTATTTTTATTGCAAAATGATTTGTAAGGTCTTATTCCGTAACAACTATGTGAAAGCTTATATGTAAAAAAAAAATACTACGATCTTTTTCGGTACTGACTAGATGGAATTACTGAAGCTATGGGATTTACCTATAAATGTTTATAGCAAAAATATAGGTGGACAAGCAACCAGTTGAAAAAAAAATGGGTGAAAATTTACAGAAATAATTGAAAAAATATTTTCCTGGTTTTGGGTAGTTTTGGCGGGAGATTGATGTGCTGTGCTACTAGCAACCTGGATGGGAGGTCGTTTCGGGTATTTATCGACAGGTTTGATCTTGTCGATAATAATTGGAGTAGATAGGTCTATCTATCGCCCTGTTTACACTCCACTCACGTCTATTGAACAGGTTAAGAGACTCATGCCTTGTTCCCTGTTTAGGATGTGGTTTCCGGTTTTCTCTTTTCCAATCTTCTCACTTTTTTTTTTCAATTGGAGTAGTTAGATCTATCTATCGCCCGATTCACACTCCACCCACGTCTATTGAACAGGTTAAGAGGCTCATCCCTTGTTCCCTGTTTAGGATGTGGTTTCCGGCTTTCTCTTTTCCAATCTTTTCACTATTACGTAGCCCCCTGCACATCAGTGGCGTTACCGCCTTGCTCGGGGTGATACGATTAAAAAAAAAAGAAATAAAATAACAATGACGCGAATGTAACCAGAATAAACATGTATTTAAAATAATACAATTGATCAAGAGAAGCTTGCAAATTACTGTGAAAGTGAATAGAAGGAGAAAGAGTTTTCTCCCTTAGACTGTAAAGAAAGTCAAATGCTCTTTGGAAAATTGATTGGAATAAAGTTCTGAAAAGAAGAATAATGTACATACAGTCCTTGAATTAGGTGTTGAAACCGCAACGGAGTTTGTATGTAGGAAATGTGTGTGTACATGCATGTAAGTGTAAGAAATAAATTCGCGCCGGCGATTGCTACCTGCAATCGGGTGGGTGTGTAAGACTGAGAATTATACGCATGTCCCACACCTACCGTGAGCTGGGGCCTCACTGGAGCAACACGTGGAAATGCGCTGCTTATATGGACGCGTGGAATGAGCAAGAAAATTAGATTAAAACACGTGAACACAGGATAAACAGTCAAGATTAACCAATCACTGCCTGCTAACGTGGCGTGTCTCGCGAATGAAAACACGCACGTTGTTTTGATGCGTAGGTGCGTAGGTATGAACATGATAATGTTTTACACGCTATTGAATATAACATGTTGAATTATGTGTATGTATCTGGGTGTGAAGGTGTGAACTCCACAAGCTCATGGCAAGTTCTACAACAATAATATATCTGTAGAAATTTCTCTATCGCATGGTTAAATATTTGAACTTAAAACCTAAAACAAAATATTTAAATAACAATTATAAATATGAATGGAGGTCATTATTTAAACACGCAAGTGAGTAAAAAATATGAACTTGACAACTCTTTCGATTTCACTGAATTAGACGTTAAATTATTCTGTCATCTTTCTTTTTTCTTTCCTTTTCTCACTGAACCCAAGTAGCTGATCTGATACGTCTTTTGTCTTGTCCCTCGATCAAAAAGGAATAATCCATTATTCACAGGGTATTAACAAAAGACGTTAAATATTTTCTTTTTTTCACTAAAACCATTAGCGTCTCTGATAGGTCTTTATCATTCCAGGCGATCAAAACGCAATAGTCCATTATTTATGAGGTATGAGCAGGAGACCATAAACACTTCTATCTTTCTTTTTGTTAGCTGAGACTAAATCGAGTCTACGTTATGCCTTTTGTCTTTCTACGAGATCAAAGCAGAGTAGATGTATTTTTCATATGGTATTAGCACGGAATAACGGTCGAGCTGAGACAGACACAATTATTATTATTACTATTATTATTATTATTTTTATTAAGAGGCAATTCTTTCTGAGGGCGATATTTGCATTATTTACAGCTGTGATCTATCGATTAAAAAAAAGAATCTGTCGTTGTTTATTTTACCCAAATTTTTATTATAATTACTAGCAGTATAACCCGGCGTTGCTCGGATGTAATGAAAGCTTTAATACTAATCCATGGTCCTGGAGCTCAGACACTTTGGACGTTGGCACAAAAGACTAAAACCAATAGTTGTTTCCAGTTAAAGTGAAACCGTAGACTGAAAGAAAAATGAATGGATGTAAGTCAAATTTTAATTTCCTGGTATCGATATCAAATAAGTTTTTTTCATCGTAAACTGAATTTTGAAGGCTAAATAAGTCCTCTGAGTAAATGGTATCATGGATGAGACTAAGAACTACAATTATATCTACTTAGAGCCAAACCCGAAGAAAAACTAAAATAAAAGGGCTGGAAAAAATAGAGACATAGAGGCAGATAAACAGACATACACACAAATATCTTGCCTTATATATATATATATATATATATATTATCGATTTTCTGCACTATTGTAAGAACTGCAACCATGAAACCTCTGAATATCGTTTCTTATGTCTTTGTCTATGAGTGTATCAAATTTGATTCAAATCGGACCACTCCATCTATAAACCGATTTTTTCGATTATCGATTTTCTATATTTATCGGGGATACCTCGACACAAAACCTAGCCAAGAACACTCGCAGACGCTTATAGTACAACTCTGTAAATTTACAAGAAAATCGGTTCAGCTGTTTGGGAGTCTATAGGTAACGGACACACACACACAAACACACACACATACACACACAGACAGACACAGCTCCATTTATAAATAAGTTTAGATTATTTGTTGTTGTTGTTTATGTGACTGTCTTCTTGTAATAAAAGAAAATAAAAGTAATAGTTTTTGACGTCAGACAAATCACGTGCCATCTCTGTCTTTCCTTTCTTTTCTTCCTTTTTGCGTTTCTTTCTCTCTTTCTTACTTTCTTTCTTCTTTCTACTCTTGTAAATATTAGATGCTCTAAATTTGGAATATTTAGGTACCTAAATGAGAAACGGTCCCAATTACATCCGAGTTTATTATATTCACCTACATATAAATGTCCTTGTAAAAGTATGAATCCAAATCTTCTACCCGACTGTAAACACAGTTTTATTAGTTGGATTTTTATCTCTAAATAACTATTATCTCTCAATAATTCTTATAATCAAAATATATTTTCTACCTTTAATACCTGCAAATGATTGATAAATCGTAAAAAAGAAATCAATCAATTAATTTAGAAGAAGGGCAAGTCTTAATTCACAAACGTATATTGTCATCTAGATGGATACACTATAAAGACTTGGCAAGGCTTATGGAATTCTTAATTTAACTGGTGTGAGAAATTGTGGAATCTATGACCTTGAATTGCGTCGTACAGTAAAACAAAGGAAAAACTCAGCAATTTAGATAAAAAACATAAATTTAAAAATAGAAAGTGAAAAGCCAAGTTAAAGTATAAAAATTTCACAAAACAGAAAAAACGAAACTTGTAGAATAAAACAGAAAAAATAATATAAAATAAACTTCTTATGTTCGTTGTAGTACAGTGGATATCGGCTCGGAACGAGAAATCGGGGAGCCGAGTTCGAATTCCAGTTGAATCCATTGTATTCACTTACGCGCAAATACCCATGGGAAAGGTATTAATCCATCTCTTCCTTCCAGTTATGGGTTAAATAGCAGGACAGATTGGGTTCTATAACCTTGGTCAGCAACCAGTCTACCGCAGAAAGCAATGGCAACCTACTGCGTGATAATCTTCTGCCCAGTCAGTCATGTCTCTTTCGAGACATGATCGCCCAAGCGTGTATCACGTATGGCACTTAACTGACTGACTGAATATAACAGTTGAACATATGATTAAGGCTTCTACTGGGCATAAAGTGGGGGGATCTATTTTATATTCTTATGAAGTAATAAACTGATCCCCCACTTATTACTACATAATAATACATATCTTCCCTTTCTAGCTACGAGTCAAATAACAGGACAGATTGGGTTCTATAGCCTTGATCGGCAACCAGTCTACCGCAGAAAGCAATGGCAACCTGCTGCGAGATAATCTTCTGCCCAGTCAGTCATGTCTCTTTCGAGACATGATCGCCCGAGCATGTATCACGTATGGCACTTAACTGACTGACTATCGTAAATATCTTTACATGTGATTTTGCAAATGAGGGCCGGTTTGATTTTTACTTGAATTTATGGGGGAGCATCAACCTTCAATATTAAACATTCAATATTAAGCATCATATTAAACATTGTTTAATATGATGCTTGTTTCGGGTTATATTTGTAAAACATTAGGTTTGGATTATACTTTTGTGTAAAGTTAAGCATTTGTATAGTTTATAGTTGAGCCTATCAGTTAACATTTTTAGATAAATAAATGATGTAAAAAATATTTAGGCTTAAGCTTGTATTAGGTAGAGAATAGTATGAAATAATACTTTAGATTTTATAAAAATCACAACAATTCTTGGTTTATTTAACTTGTTTTTTAGTGGTCACCTAGTGAGAGGAAAACTCAGCAGTAATGGATAATCCAACTATCCTCATGAATCCACGCAGCGGCATTGGAAAATGACGCAATGAAAATCCAATGCAAATAATTTTACTATAAAAATTTTACTATGAAAATCCAATGCAAAAGAGTTTACCATGAAACTGCATTGCAAATAATTTTACTATGAAAATCCAATGCAAATAATTTTACTATAAAAAATTTACTATGAAAATCCAATGCAAAAGATTTTACCATGAAATTGCATTGCAAATAATTTTACTAGGAAAATGCATTGCAAATAATTTTACTATGAAAATCCAATGCAAATAATTTTACTATAAAAATTTTATTATGAAAATCCAATGCAAAAGATTTTACCATGAAACTGCATTGCAAATAATTTTACTATGAAAATGCATTGTAAATAATTTTACTATGAAAATCCAATGCAAATAATTTTACTATAAAAAATTTACTATGAAAATCCAATGCAAAAGATTTTACCATGAAATTGCATTGCAAATAATTTTACTATGAAAATGCATTGCAAATAATTTTACTATGAAAATCCAATGCAAATAATTTTACTATAAAAATTTTACTATGAAAATCCAATGCAAAAGATTTTACCATGAAACTGCATTGCAAATAATTTTACTATGAAAATGCATTGCAAATAATTTTACTATGAAAATCCAATGCAAATAATTTTACTATAAAAAAATTTACTATGAAAATCCAATGCAAAAGATTTTACAAAAAATTGCATTGCAAATAATTTTACTATGAAAATGCATTGCAAATAATTTTACTATGAAAATCCAATGCAAATAATTTTACTATAAAAATTTTACTATGAAAATCCAATGCAAAAGATTTTACCATGAAACTGCATTGCAAATAATTTTACTATGAAAATGCATTGCAAATAATTTTACTATGAAAATCCAATGCAAATAATTTTACTATAAAAAATTTACTATGAAAATCCAATGCAGAAGATTTTACCATGAAATTGCATTGCAAATAATTTTACCATGAAACTGCATTGCAAATAATTTTACTATGAAAATGCATTGCAAATAATTTTACTATGAAAATCCAATGCAAATAATTTTACTATAAAAATTTTACTATGAAAATCCAATGCGAAAGATTTTACCATGAAACTGCATTGCAAATAATTTTACTATTAAAATGCATTGCAAATAATTTTACTATGAAAATACACTGCAAATGATTTTACTTGGAAAATGCATTACCAATGATTTTAAAATGAAAATACATTGGTAATGATTTTAATATGAAAATGCATTGCAAATTATTTTACTATGAAAACGCAAAGCAAATGATTTTACTATGAAAATGCATTGTCAGTGATTTTACTGTTATAATTCATTGTAAATTATTTTAATATGAAAATGCACAGCCAATGATTTTAATATGAAAAAGATTTGCAAATGATTTTACTATTAAAATGCGTTGGAAATAATTTTACTTTGAAAATGCATTGTAAATGGTTTTATTATGAAAAGGATTTTAGTATAACAATGCATTGCAAATGATTTTACTATGGAAATGCATTGCAAATGATTTAATATGAAAATGCATTGCAAAAGATTTTACTCTGAAAATACATTCCAAATGATTTTAATATAAATAAATAGGTACACATTTTATAGTGATGCTCAGCCTTTACAAGGCCCGAGTGCTACTCGATGTAGAATGTTATATAGAAAGAGACACAGATTACGTAGATATGTGTACAAAATAAGAAGTTAACCCTAGACTTGACCATAGTAAGTTTGTAATCATCTGGGAAGTAACATCTTGATAGTCGGTTCGACTTGGCAGTTATTGGTGAGAAAAAAGTTGATTGAATGGAACTTACATCACACCTGTGGAATACAAAGGGAATAAGAGTAGTTAATATGTGTAGTATAGCGTGTCTAAGTCGTAAAGTTTCTTCATCTCAACAATCTCTATAGAATAGCAAAAAGGAAGAGACGGGCTCTTGAGGTCTTGTCTGTGCGAAAGGGCTTGTAAGGTTAGGGGACTGGCTGGAAGGATTTTGCAAATGAGAAGACTCTACCAGTGATTCCGGATCTTGAAGTCCTGTGCAGTGGTCCATTATGCCTTTGATATGTATTTGCTGTCAATTGGCTCACTTATTTTGTGAGTAATCACAGTTAAGATCGCCAGTCAGTCAGTTAAGTGCCATATGTGATACACACTTTGGACGATCATGTCTCGAAAAAACATGACTGACTGGGCTGAATATTATCCCGCAATAGATTGCCATTACTTTCTGCGGTAGACTGGTTGCTAACCAAGGCTATAGAACCGAATTTGTCCTGTGATTTAATCTATAAGTGGAGGGAAGAGACGGATTAATAACTTTCCCAAAGGCATTTGCACTTAAGTGAATGTAAGGAATTCAAACTGGAATTCGAACTCGGCTTCCAGATTTCTCGATCCGAGCCGATATCCACTGCACATCTAAGTTTGTCACTGAAGTAGTGCTTCCTATCAACAACCTTCTTGTTGACTATAACTTCAAAATGTTTTAAGTTAATGATATGTCTCGTAAAGGGATATATATCAATACGAGGTCGTTAGGTGGTTTAGGAAAATGTAACCGGGTAGGTCAATCTAGTACGTAGTCGTAATCGTCGTATGCAGTATCCTGAGACGTAGGCGCAGTCAATAATTGTAATTCAATAGCGGTAGACCAATAGACCCCTCGTAGAATCTAGATCTCTCTCTATCTCTATCTCCATCTCTCACTCTCTCTCTCTCTCTCTCTCTCTCTCTCTCTCTCTCTCTCTCTCTCTCTCTCGTCCTTGCCTTCATCTGTATTTATGGCTGACACCAGTGATAAGAAACCAAGGTATTTACATATTCATTATCTATTCATTACATCAGATAATAAGGATATTGATTGGTTTATATTGTTAAGCTATACAAGAGCTTATCACCAAACATCGTTATGGTCTATAGTTGAAGCTAGAGGAATATATTGGCCGGGATTTTAATTGATTCTTTAGGTAAACCATGTTTGAGTTGGGGCTCGAGTTCATAACCAAACATTGGGCAGGTATATTCTTGATCCTAAGAGAAAGCATTAAAAACCAGCTTGCCTTCAGCCATATTCTCACCGACATGATGTGGCTTCCCTCTGTCTTTTCTACAAGTACTTTCATGGCATCTGCTCTGACAAGCTTCTTTCCCTGCTGTCCCGACTACATGAATCTTCTTGTGCTACTAGATTGCATCAAGGTTCTACTCTTTTACCCTCAAAATAGTCTAACGTAACCGCCAATTCTACTCTGTTTCTTTTCTCACACTTCGCTACTAGGTTGGCATCCGGGTCTCACCTTTTTACCATTGAAACAGTTAAATGTAACCTCCACTTCTACTCAAACAGTTTCTTTTCTTGCACATCTGACTTGTGAAACTCCCTTCCGTATACTTGTTACCTGATAGCAACAATTTAAATGCAACGTCAACGTTATCTCCCTTAATCTCATCCACTTCCCGAAATTTCAAACAACTTATAAAATCCCAACCATCTCTTATCCGTTCTTCGACATCCCCTGTACCCTATTTTCTCTAATTGTAACTCTCTGCACATCAGTTACAATCCTGCATTGCTTGGTGTGAAATGATTATAAAAACAAATAAAAAACTGGGTTCATACGTGAGTTTATAATCAAGTACTCGTCGACTTATTGTTTGTGTCAAAATATGCTTTCATTTATACTTGAATCTCTAGACAAACATTTGTGTCTGGGTATGTAATTCACCAGTAGTTCGGGTTTATACGCGAGTTGATCAGCTAACACTGGCTGAATTTATACGTGAGTCTATGGGCAAAAATCCGTAGAGTCTCGAAAGAAATTAAATAGATTTGGGATTCTAGTTCTTCCCTAGCTTGTTAAATAAGCTTGAAATATTTCGGTATTGCGGACCTCACCAGAGATTAACGGCATTGTGACTGATTTTGTTTTTTTAATCATTTCACTCCAAGAAAGGCATTCCACTGCCACTATAGCGCAGGGGGTTACATAGGGGAAGGTGATGAGAGAGCGATTGGATATAGGAAATGTCAGAAGGAGGGTGATAGACGAGTAAGGGGGTACAGAGGAAGAGTGTTTGAGAGAATGGGTGCGAGTTAGTGTGTTAGGAGGTGTCTATTGACCTTACATTTAAACTCCTGGAGGTTGTAGCTGTCAGGAAAGCAAGTATGCGGAAGGGAATTCCACAGGCGGGAAGTGCGAGAAAAGAAGCTGTTAGAGTAGAAATTGCGGTTACATTTTATCGGTTTCACTGTAAAACGTAGAGACTTAGTTGCTAATCTAGTGTCTCGTGCACAAGGGGGCACCAGTGATCTAAGTTCATCGGAGCAGAAGCTATGAAAGTATTTATAGAAGAGGCACAGGGAAGCCACGTCACGCCGGTGAGAGAGTGCCTGCAGGCGGTCAGCCAAGTCGGTATCGATCACATTACAGATTCTCCGTTGTATTTTGTCAAGGACCCCAAGGAGAATAGCAAGGGCACCCGACCAGATGTGGCAGCAGTATTCAATATACGGGTGGATGGTAGATTTATAGATGTGCAGGATAGATTCAGACGGAAAGAATTTCCGGGCCTTGCACAGAAAACCGACTTTCACAGCAGCGGATTTAGCAATGGATTCGATGTAATCATTCCACTTGAGGTCTGCTGAGAGTGTCAGGCCAAGCAGGCGTAGTGTTTTACTCTCTGGGAGGCAAGCCTGTTCCATGCTAATGGGAGGTAGGTGCGGTTGTCTATGGTGGTTAATTGATAGCAGCTTCGTTTTGGAAGAATTGAAATTTACGTGCCATTTCTTATTCCAATCCACCATGGATTGGAGGTCCTTTTCAAGCTCGGCAGCGAGGTTCGCCTTTTCGCCCGCACCGGATTTTTGATCGAGGCGAGAGTAAACTGCGACGGAAGTGGAAGTGTATAAAAGTAATTGTTTTAAGGAAAAAATAATTTTCACATGATTTCTTCAGGAAGGAAAGTGAAAAATAACATAAAACGAAATAAAGAGAAACAAGTAAAGAGGAAGGAATGATGAGATAGAAGAGAAGTGAGAGAGAAAAATGAATAAAAAATCATGAAGGATGGGTATTAAAGAAAGAAAGCTTTATTAGTAAGACAGAAAAATTTGGCAATTAATGACGGGGGATGAAGGAATTACAAAATATATTCATAATAATAATAATAAAAAAAAAAGATTGTGATGATGATTATTATTATTTTACTGATTTTAAAGTATGAAAAGGAAACCAAAACAGCTGCTAATTTATTTGAAAAAATGAAATAACCGGTGGATTAAAACAATGGGTCTGCAGGAATAAGAAAAGGAAGAGGAATCAGATTGTCAGTTAAGTGCCATACATCATACAGGCTTTGTGCGATCTTGTCTCGAAAGAGACATGACAGACTGGGGAGAAGGTTATCCCGCAGTAAGTTGCCATTGCTTTCTGTGGTAGACTGGTTACCAACCAAGGCTATAGAACCAAATCTGTCATATTATTTAACCCATAACTGTAGACAAGAGACGGATTAATACATTTCCTAAGAGTATTAGTGTGTGAGTGAATGCAAGAAATTCAACTGGAATTCGAACTCGGCTCCCCGCTTTGTCGTTCCGAGTCGATATCCACTGCACCACAACGCACATGAAAAAAATAACGATGGTAATGCGTCGGAAAGTAAAGACGCAATCCTGTACAAAGCAGCAGCAGCAGAAAAAGAAGAAGAATAGGGAAAAAGAAGAAAAAGAAAACGAATAAGAAAACGAAAGATAAAAAGAAAAAGATGATGATGATGATGATGATGATGAAGAAGAAGAAGAAGTTAAATAAGAAAAAAGAATAGAAAAACAAAAAAGCAGAAAAAGAAGAAAAGGGAAAAGAAAAATATGATGATTAAGAAAATCAAGAAGAAAAAAAAGAGAAGACGAAGACACGTAAAATAACGATGAAGAAGAAGATAAAAATATAAAAAAGACGAAGAAAAAGAAGTTGACGATTACGATGAGGAATACTATTACTAATGAGGAATACTATTACTAATGAGGAATACTATTACTAATGCTATTACTATGCTATTAATAATAATAATAATAATAATAATAATAATAATAATGATTTTACAGACAAAACAAGATTTTTCAGACTGATACAAAGAGATTTTACAGGGAAATAGGTAAAAAAAGAATTGAAGTGACAGTACCCCCCAGAATGGAAGAAGTCACACAGTTCTGGGAAAAGATATGGGCTTGCCCTAAAGAACTTAGCAAGGAAGTACATTGGATTACGCAAGAGATAGAACGAATGAAAAATAAACCCGAACAGACATGGTCTGGAATTACAGAAGATGATGTTAAATATGCACTAAAAAAAGCACACAATTGGAAATTCCCAGGTATAGATAAAATTCCTAACTTTTGGCTATATTATTTAAATGCAGCACATAAAAAACTAGCCGAAGAACTTCAAGAAATGGTTGACGATCCCACTAAAATTCCTGCATGGATGACCAAAGGAATTACATTTCTTCTACCAAGAATGGTGACACAAACAACCCGAAAAACTACAGACCAATTACATGTCTTCCGACAACATATAAACTATTAACATCTATTTTAACAAAACAGACATATTTATTCTTAGAAAGAAATGACATGATGCCGCTTGAACAAAAAGGGTGCAAACGTGGCTGTTATGGTTGTAAAGACCAATTGCTGATTAACAAAATGATCCTGGAAAACTGCTACAGTACAAAGAAAAATCTTAGTACAGCCTGGATAGATTATCGAAAGGCATTCGATAGTGTGCTACATGACTGGATTTTAAAGACTTTAAATATATACAAGATATCGCCCGTCATCATCAATTTCATCAAACAGTGCATGTCTATATGGAAAACAACCCTTTACCTCAATCATATAAATGGAACCTATAAGTCTGATGAAATAAACATCAAAAGAGGTATATTTCAAGGTGATTCTTTATCTCCCTTACTATTCTGCATATCATTAATAGCACTAACCAGTCAACTTAACAAGACAGAATGTGGATATAAAATAGGACAAAAGAAAATAAGCCATCTATTTTACATGGATGACTTGAAGTTATATGCTAAGAATGATAATGAGCTGGAAGGTCTTCTGCAAACTGTAAAATGCATCAGCGAAGACATTGGAATGAAATTTAATTTGAATAAATGTGCTAAAGCTACAGTTTTACGTGGATCAATACAAGAAACATCCTCAATTAGCCTAGACCCTGCTGTAACAATAAAAGAATTGAAACCAGAAGAAGCTTATAAATACCTAGGTGTAAATGAGAGCGAAAACATTCACCATAAAAAAATGAAAGAAATAGTGCGTAAAGAGTACTATAGAAGGCTACGAATGATATTAAAAACTGAATTAAATTCACAGAACAGAGTTATGGCCATTAATAGCCTTGCAATCCCAGTTGTCCAATATAGCTTTAACATTTTAAACTGGACTCTAAACGACATCAGGCGAATGGATGCTAAAACAAGAAAGCTTCTTTCTAAGCATAAGATGCATCATCCAAAGGCTGATGTAGACCGTCTATACATACCCCGTAAAGAAGGTGGAAGAGGTCTTATTCAGCTGGAATTGTCATACAAGACAACAACTATTGGCTTACTAACATACATAGAAACAACAAAGGATTGGATGATACAATTAGTAAGGCAACATGAAGAACGAAAGAAAAAATATTCAATAATAAAAGAAGGCAGTAAATTCAAACAAGATTTACAGTTAGTAGATTCTGTAGAAAAGCAGAACGGAAGCCAAGAGCCGGCTATTGCGGCAAAGAATATGAAAATGAAAGCTAAAGATAAAGCTCTTGAACAGATGAAACAGCGCTGGCAAGACAAACCTCTGCATGGCCAATATCCAGTACGTGCCAATAAATCCAATGTTGACAAAGTTAATACTCATCGATGGTTACGTGCATCTGGATTAAAGTCTGAAACTGAAGGCTTTATTCTTGCAGCACAAGACCAAAGTCTTTTCACGAGAAACTTTCAGGCAAATATTATGCATAATAATATGGATCCAAAATGCAGGTTTTGTGATAAACACCAAGAAACAATAGACCACCTAATCTCAGGCTGTTCTGTGCTTGCCCCAAATGAATATAAAAATCGCCACGATAGAGTTGGGCAATATTTACATTGGGCAATATGCAAACATTATGGAAAAGCTGTAGGCAAACACTGGTATGAACATCACCCAGCACCGGTTACAGAAATAGAAGATGTAACCATTCTATGGGATTACACCATCTACACAGACAGAAAAATTGAAGCAAACAGGCCAGACATTATTGTTAAAAACCAGAAGGAGAAAACTTGTCTATTAATTGATATGGCTTGTCCAGCGGATTGTAACATAGCAATCAAGGAATTTGAAAAACTGTCAAAATATAAAGACCTGGAAATTGAAATAGAAAAAATGTGGAAATTGAAAACAAGAGTTGTGCCAGTGATAGTAGGTGCACTTGGAATGATAAAAAATGGAACAAAACAACACATTGAAAGAATCCCTGGAAACCCCAGCTTAAGAGATATACAAAAAATTGTCTTATTAAGTACAGCCCACACACTAAGGAAAACTTTATCTATGTAATGCTGGAGATGATAGGGAAGATAGAAAAACATGAAATGGAGCCATAACAACACGCCACTACCTGCCTTAGGTCTCCCCGCAGACTTGGTTGGTAGTGAGACCAAAGCAGAAATCGAAATATGATGAAAAATGACATAATAATAATAATAATAATAATAATAATAATAATAATAATAATAATAATAATAATTAATAGTAATACTATTACTAATGCTATTACTATGCTATGGAATACTATTACTAATGCTATTACTCTGCTATAGGAATACTATTACTAATGAGGAATACTATTACTAAAACGACGAAGAAACAAAAATTGATGATGAAGCAGAGATAATGACGAAAGGACGACGAAGAAACAGAATTGAAGAAGAAGAAGAAGAAGGGTTGGTACTTTAGCCTTTTATCTACGTGTCATGAATCTACTTGAGTATTTGATTCACACCTTATAATGTAATCTACAACAAAACAAAGTTATACTTATCAACACAATGTACGTGCTATTTCTCGCTAGAATATAATTAATAAATTTTAAAGATTTTAATTAGATTTTCACCATGTTACATATAGCTTATAATATGTTTTACTATGTACATATCATTCTGGTTAAGAATGAGATAGTACTGAGACCAAATTGAAAAGTTACCATCGAAAATGACGATGCTATCATTGAAGATGAAGGAAAATTTGAAGCAGCGGAAATTTGGTTCTACAGAAGGATGCTGCGGATATCATGGACAGAGCATGTAAGCAACGAAGTGCTGTTGGAAAGAATGGCAACGAAAAGGAAATTAATAATGAGCATCAGAGAGAGACAACTAAAGTTCCTGGGATATTTTAATGAGGAAAGCGGGCTTGGAGAACCTGATACTGACAGGTCAGATAGAAGGGAAAAAGAGATATAGGAAAGCAGCGGATAACATATTTGAAGGCCCAGAGCAGGTGGATGACGGAACGGGTGTTGCGTGGTGTAACAGGAAAAAGCGTGCTAACAGCCACCAGGGATAGGGAGATGTGGAAAGCCATGATCGCCTACGTACTGAAAGGACAGGGCACATAGAAGAATAAAAAGAATGTAACTCAAAAATTAAGATCTGGGACGTGTTCTAACAGAGGGTGGAAAGTGCGACACTGAAATCCGGAAGTGCATTGGTATGGCCAAGGACGCATTCCAGAAACTAAGCAGAGTATTAAGAGACAGAAAGATTTCATTAGAATAAAAAAAACAAGAGTACTGGACTGTTATATGATATCTGTTCTCCGATATGACATCGAATGCTGGACAACCTTATTAAAAATGAAGGAGAGACTCGAATCAACAGAAATGTCGTTCTACAGAATGACGCTGAATATACCATGGACCGAACATGTGAGCAACGACAAGGTTTACGAGGAGATGCAAGTGAAAAAGAAACGCATAATTAATATCAGGAAGAGACAGCTGATGTTTCTGGGACACGTAAGGAGGAAGAAGGGCTTGGAGAATTTAATACTCACTGGGCGGTTATTTGGAAAACGAGACAGAGAAAGCAACGCGAAACATAACTAAGGGGCTTGGTAAGTAGATTGTGGGGCAGGATTTGAGAGAGTTTGAGTTTTGTTTAACGGCATATCAACCTCTGTGGGTTATTTAATGCCAAAAATGTGGGGTTTTAAGTTATTTTTTTAATGTTTGGTTATAGTGAGAACGTTGATTTAGTCAGATTTTAATGAAATTTCTTGTTTTTATCCTTTTTTTTTAGAAAACTGAAAATGTCTTCTAGTTTTGTATTCAAAAATGTTTTGCTGAGAATAATTTTTTTCTTCAAAAATGAATTGTAGGTAAAAAGTTTCCTTTAAAAATGTATATTTTCTGTAAAAGTCTATTTTCATGCATATATTTCTAAGTGTATATTTATACTTTCATATTGTTTTGACCCCAGTTTTGAGGTTAACTATTTGGCCATGGCTGGGAACCTAACAGGTGCTACTACTATGGGTCACGGTAGACCTGAGAACAACAGCAATTATGACTTGGTTCCATACTCCTCAAAACCTCCCAATCAGAGGCCTTGCTGCCGTATGCAGTTTACCGTCATGCCCAGAACCAGGGTTTAGAAGAGAAAAAATGTTATGAGCGACAAGAGATAGGGATAAATAGAGGTTCATGATCGTCTACCTCCTGAAAGGACTCAGTACATAAAGAAGAAATAAAAGAAGAAAAAAAAACATAAAGGAAGAGAAAGGTGTGCAAGAAAATTTAAGTAGATGTACATGAATAATGATGGATCATTTGTTGGTTAGTCTGACACAAGGTTTTAATATCTGAGCGCGTAGTGAGTCGCTAAAAGATTACAGTTAAAATGATATGTAGGTCGAGTTTGCCAACGATTTCTGCAGAATTGGGCACCTAAATAAGTATTTATTGATCATTGTATTACCTGAAACAAGACCACCAATTTTGAGCACTCTGTCAAAACCTCACGTACTTTCTCTTAACTGTAGTAATGATTTGCCCAAGAAGGTTGCTAGCGTTGAAACTTTGAAGATCCGCCCACGCGATTTCGACGAAAGCAAATTTGGAAAACGGATGAAAACGTCAATAAGTGAATAAAAGCGAGGAGCGGAGAAAAAAAAAAGGTTTCTTTCTGAAAAGAGTTAAAAACAAAAGACAAAGAATACGAATGACATATGTGATGTGATAAATCCCCGTAGAAATATTTTTCACAGATATATATATATATATATATATATATATATATATATATATATATATATATATATGAAAAAAAGCAACGAGATTTTTTAAAAGTTATCTCTTGATTTTAACTTGTTTGTATGCAAGATGAAAGAGGGAAAAAGCAAAAAAAATTACGAAAACTAAAGTAATAAAAACGATAAAAAATGTTACAGAACAATAAAAACACTTATATATATGTATGTGTGAGTGTGTGTGTGTCTGTGTGTCTTTGTGTATTTCAAAGGCCTATACATATTTGCAAAAATAAATAAATAATGACATGTCAAGCAAAATCGAACTTTTGTTTTATTTATATGATGCATTGAAAAAAAAAATTAACATTTTGTGAAAGTTTCCTGCGACGTATCGGTGTTAAAAATAAAAGAAAATCACAAAACTGGACATCTTAAAATAATGGCTTCCCACGTAAATTTTTACCTTAAAATGCAAAATACAAACCTCAGTAATTCTACTTCCAACACTGCGCTGTAAATACAACCAGGAAATTTTATGCGGAAAATCTTTACAATTTACTTTTTTTTCTATGTACCGAATCACTTTATGCCATGAACGATTATGGCTCTCTACAATTTCCTAAATTTTGTACCTCTTATCAATATGTTTTCTTTTTTTCTAATATCCTTTCAACACTTTGTCCTTCAATCTGTATACACAATTTCGTTCCAAAACTAAAGTTCTTCTTCTTCTTCTTCTTCTTCTTCTTCTTCTTCTTCTTGTGCCGAATCCCTTCATAACGTAGGCGATCACGGACTTCCAACTGGCCCTGTCTCTTGTCGCTCTTAATATCTTTTCTCTTGGTATCTCAATCAAATATGCCACACATTGCTTTCCCCTGTCTCCCTTTCTCTCTATCCGCCCTGTGAGTATCAGATTCTCTAACCCCTCCTTCCTCATTACATGTCCATGAAACTTCAGCTGTCTCTTCCTGATACTAAGAAGTTTTCTTCTCGTTTGCATCCTTTCCAGCATGATTGAAAGTATTACTGAAAATCAGCTAAAAATGATTTTGAACTTCTTCTTCTTAACGTGCCGTGTCCTTTCAGGACGTAGGCGATCATGGATTTCCATTTACCCCAGCCCTTTGTTGCTCACAATCTTTTTTCTCCTGGCATCTCTCCCAAACCCCTCTCCGACATCCATTTGCTCAAGCCTATCAAGTACATCTCGCGCTACTTTCCTTTTTCTTTCTTTCCTTATATCCGTCCTGTGAGTATCAAATTCTCCCGGCCCTTCTTCCTCATTACGTATCCCAGGAACTTCATCTGTCTCTTCTTGATGCTAACTATGAGTTTTCTTCTCGTTTGCATCCTTTCCAGCACCGCATCGTTGCTCACGTACTCAGTCCATGGTATCCTCAGCATCCTTCTTTAAAACGAAACTACTATTATTTAATCCCCATTGAGAATACCTACTGACTACCATCAGCAGTTCTGATGCTAACGTTTTGCAAATACCTTGAGCTGACATTTCCCATTGACCTGAAGAGGAGTAATTTCATTGAATCAATTTGCAAAGTGTGATTCTAAGAAATTTCGTTCATTATGTCGTGCCACACATTTTTCTAGACAGAATTATTCTTTCACGTGTATAAATCTACTATTCGTTCATGCATTGAATACTGTCGTTATACCTGGTCTGATGGTCCTACTGTGCATCACGAGATTCTTGACAAACTCCAGAGAAGCAACTGCAATACGATTGACTTTGACCAGACGTCACGTCTTCAGTCACTTTCTCAACAACGTGACGTGGCTTCCCTGTAAAAAAAAAGAAAAAAAAAGAAGACTCATTTCGCCAGATAAAACAATTGATATCGCTCGTTGAAAATATTTTACGCATTCTAAAGTTGGTTCTGTCGTGCCAAATACTTTGTCTGTTCTTGCACATTTATACATCTAATAATCTTACGTTCGATTCAAGGCATAGATAACTGGTAGATTGTTGACATATATGTTCCAGTTCAGGTTCTCGTCAAGATTAAAAGAGAAAAGTAACAAAATCCAAATCAGTAAATAAAAAACAAATGAAGTAAATGATAAACAAACAAACACACAAAACATGAACACATAAACGCGATTAAATGCAATAAAAAGATAAAAATAATAATGAAGTAACCAATAACAAAACATAAGTAAAAAGTTAAACAACATTGTTGAACAGTAAAAAAATAACTGCATTCGGATCCACAATTACTTCTAAAAAGTCTTTAGAATGATATAAAACATACATGTTTTTTTTGTTTTGTTTTTTAATCAGTTCACCCCGAGCAAGGCGGAAACGCCACTGATGTGCAGGGGGTTACATAAATGTAAAAAGATTAATTAGAAAAGAGTGCGGAGTACAAACTAGTTAGAAAGGAACAATAGAAAGCTGAGAAAGCAGGTGCGATGACAGATACATAGGTGGAGAGAAAGGGAAGGTTATTCAGGGGAGGGGAGAGAGCTAGAGTCCAGTGGTTAGTAGATGAGTATTGACTTTGCATTTAAATTTCTGGAGGTTGTAGCCGTCAGGAAAGCAAGAATACGGGAGCTAGTTCCACAGGCGGGAAGTGCGAGAGAGGAAGCTGCAGGAGTAGAATTGTCGTCTGCATTTGGCTAACCTGACTGTGAATGGGTGAGACCCAGTTGCCAGTCTGGTTGCACGAGTAAACGCCTGTTGAGGAGGCATCAGTGACTTAAGCTCATCCGAGCAGAAGCCATGAAAGTATTTAAAGAACAGACAAAGGGAGGCCACATTTCGACGATGGGGAAGTGGCTGCAGTCGAGTCGCCGGATCAGTACCTATCACATTACAGACTCTTCTTTGGAGCTTGTCAAGAACACTGAGGAGAACGGCAGGGGCACCTGACCATAAATGGCAGCAGTACTCCATGCACGGACGGATGGTTGACTTGTATATATGCAGGAGGGATTCAGGTGGAAAAAACATCCTGGATCGACATAGTGACCCAACCTTCTTAGCAGTAGATTTTTCTATAGATTCAATATAGTGGTTCCATCTGAGGACAGGGTAAGTCCGAGGAGGCGTAGTGTATTACTCTCCGGGAGAATCGCTTGGTCCATGCTTATGGGAGGCAGGAGAGTATATCAAACGAGCATTATCCCTTGCAAATACATAATAAATAATGGAATATTACCCCTTCCTAATACATAATTTATAATGGAATATTACTTCTTCCTAATAGATAATAAATAATAGAATATTACCCCGTGTTAATACATAATTAATAAAGTAATATTACCCCTTGCTAATACATATTAAATAATGAAATATTACCCTTTTCTAATACCTATAAATAATTGAATATTTCCCCTTGCTAATGCATAACAGTTCGAACGACCATTACCCCTTGCTAATGCATAATAATTAATTATTATTATTCCATTTTGATTGCGTTGAAAAACGAAACACATATCACTGACCCCACTCGATTTCAATAAGTAAATGAACGACAGAGAGAAATAATGATATGAAATTTTATGGCTTCTTACGTGAAAAGGAAAATGTTATCAATTCAAAATGTTTTTATTTGTGCCCGCTTACTTCTTAAAATAAACACCAACATCCATATGATTATTAATTCAATATTTTGTTAAAGTTATTAAGTTCAAATAATTAGCAATGCGATAGGTTAATTTTTACGGATATTTTAGAGTCGCAAAACTCGCCATCAGATTATTCAGTCATTATCTTAAAAATTGAGATTCGTCAAAAAATTAAGATAACAAAAAATACGATTTAAGAAAATGAATTAACAAAAGAAAAAGAACTGTTTGACAAATAGTTTTCCTTTACTTTTTTCTTTTCTGAAATCGCGATCTTAACTGTAAGCCTCTCTATAATAAAGACCGTTGCATATATATATATATATATATATATATATATATATATATATATACCCATTTTGTCACTCTCCTGGAAAGAGAGAGAGAGAGAGAGAGAGAGAGAGAGAGAGAAAGAGAGACAATAGTGAAGCTGGTTCTGCTCAGTTCATTAGAGAGACAATAGTGAGACAGCGTCGGCTCAGTTGATTCTCTTTGCTACCGGTTATTCAAATTTACTGCCAGTTACAAATGCTCTTGCTGCGTGTTTGCCACTTAATAGTGTTTTTTTTTTCAATTATCATGTCATTGAGTGGTAAAGAATATCTATCTATCTATCTATCTATCTATCTATCTATCTATCTATCTATCTATCTATCTATCTTTTTCTTTCTTTTTTTCCGTTTATCAATTTTCTATATTTTTCTTTTCCTTTCTCTCTCTGGGATTTTTTGAATGAGCAAGGAAATGTTTTTGTAGATTACCGGTATAAATGCCTGTTCTCGATATGGGCATGTGAGTGTCTGTATGTATATTTTTTCTGGATTATTTTATACATTAACTGTTGTATCATTGGAGTCTGACGAGCAGCAAGGTTTGCTGTGAAATACGTATTACCCATGAAATTGTAAAATATTTAAATTTGTTTCTAGAGTATATATATATATATATATATATATATATATATATATATATATATATATATATATTCACTTATTTATCTATAAACTCACGTCTCATTTAAGGGGATAGTTTTTTCAACAAGTCAGCTGGAGACTTGCATTTCTGCTCCATCATCAAAGAACCCAAAAGAGAAAACAAATGCAATGGACCAAATGCAGAAAAAAAGTCAAGATAAGACTCTTCATGGTCAATACTCTACCCGCATCAAACAGTCGATGTAGACAAACTCTGTACCCATCGGTGTTTCCGTAGTGCAAGGTTAAAAGACTTTGAAATCGAAACCACAAAAACGTGCTTCGCGAGAACATCAACGATTATAGTTGTTGTTGGATATCGCGGTTTGATATAAAAAGGTTCCGATAGACTTATTGAATTTATCCCTTGTAGCACAAGCCTTACAGAAATACAAATTGGAACTCACAAGTACAGCTCAAATCTTACGAAGGCATGTATCTATGCAAAATATTTGTCATCTTAGATACTTTTTTCTAAATCTGCTCAGTGAAAAATATCATAATTTGACCTTAGGTCTCTGATTGGAACCGGAAAGAAATAATTATTCAGCGGAAATTAAAGAAAATAATTATAATAATAATACATTTCGAGCAAAAATAACTATTGTTTGAAACCTTGTAATCAACATAAAAGAAAAGTATTAAATTGGTTAGAAACATTCAGTTATGTACAATACGTGATACTCGCGTGATATTCGAAAGAGACATGACTGACTGGGCAGAAGATTATCTCGCAGTAAGTTGCCATCACTTTCTGCGGTAAAATGGTCGCCAGCAAAGGCTTTAGAACCCAATCTGTCTTGTTATTTAACCCATAACTGGAGGAAAGAGACGGGTAAATACTTTTCCCAAGGATATTTGCGCGTAAGTGAATGCTATAAATTCAACTGTATTTCGAACTCTGCTCCCGATTTCTCGTTCCGAGCCGATATCTACTGCACTACAACGTACAGCCACATTCCTTTAGAATACTTCATTAAATAATGGAAAAAATAAATAATGGAAATAATAATAAATAATGGAAAAAATAAATGCTATTAATCCTGAAATTTGTTATCAAAATATGCAAGAATACAAGTCTTCTTAAACGGTTATTTTAGCATGGAAGAAATTCTCTGAGAAAGGTAACCAGTGATTGAATCTTTGTGACTAATGCCTGTCGATAATGATGGCATCAATAATTACAGCTGTCACTAATTGAAGGGGTCCCTTGTAGCCAATAACTTAGAGTATTGTGTGATCTTTGATTGCTTTGTTTTTATTTTTAAGATTTTTCCAAATAGGTTCAGCGCAAAATGTCATGAGCCATTTCTGACCTTGGACCTCTGGACCTCCGAAAGAAATGAGTAGAAAACAAAAAATAATAATAATAACATTTCGAGCAAAAGTAATCACTGACTGAAACTTTGTGATTAGCGTAAAAAAAGACTTAAACTGGTTAGAAAAATTTATTAATTGCTAGAAACAATAAATCTAGGTGGACCTGAAAGAAACTACCACCACCATTAATTTTGTGGTTTCTTTTTTTTTTTTTTTTTATACTTTTTTCAGGGTAGTCTTATCGGTTATTACATAAAGTTTCCGATTATCAAAAAAAAAAAAAAAGGAAAATTGAAAAAAGTTTAGTATTTAAACAACTTTAGTAGAGGGCTCAGTTTCTCCTACAACGTTATAGTACATTGATTCTCCATTTTGGATTTTGGAACCACCTCACGTTGGGTCGCTTTGTTTTGATTTCTTTTTTTTTTTTTTGTGGAGGAACGAGTTGTTGCTCTTGTGTTTGTCTTTTTCAAGTTTTCTTCAGTTCTTACGATGACATCTTCCTCGGAAACTCCAATAATGAGTTTATTCAAAAATTTCGCAAAGGATTCAGTTGTTGAATATGCGCAAAGAAGTTAATTGCAAAGAATCGATTTACGATAATGTTGTATGAAAAACTGAGCCCTAATTTACTATAAGGTAGTATGAAAAACTGAGCCCCCACCTAAAATTGTTTAAATGTTGGAATCTTTAGAAATGTTTTTGTCAATCGGTAAGTTTAGGGTTTAATCGATAAGACTGCACTGAAAAAAAAGTCCAAAACTTTAATAATCAACAAATTTACAGGTGGTTAGAATGTGGTACCGGCGAGTGATTACAAAATGAAGGATCGATTTACTATAACGTTTTATGAAAAACTGAGCACCCCCCTAAAATTGATGAAATATTAAAATTTTTCCAATTTTTTTTTGTCAGTCGGAAAGTATAGGATGTAATCGATAAGATTACACTGAAAAAAAAGAAAAACAACAAATATAAAGTGGGTGGTAGTCTCCTTCAGGCCCGCCTAAATCTCATATCTTTGGACAATACTATGACTCTTAAAGTTTGTGATTTATAAAAGAAAGAATACAATTCTCGTTATATGGTTTATTTTAAGACGAATGTAATTCTCTGACTTCTGTAAAAAGAAGAAAACTATGAGAAATTCGTTTACGATTTATAGAATATATTTCCTCCTTGATAAAATACATATTTATGAGTTTAATATTTTAGTCTCAGATCATAGAATGGCGATAGAACCATTAATATTTTTCAGTGAAGTGGTTAATAATTTTCAGTGAAATGTTTACTTCAGTGATTCTAAAACTAATTTAAAAATATTATTTCCAAAGTATTTAACGCATCAGGGAAACTCCTCTAAACAAAATTGCATGGATGGAAATGATAAACTCATATGCGTACTTAAAAATGCTTAGGATAATTGGATGTGAAAAAATATTATAAATTATATATATTGCAGTCGAAGAGATAGATAAAATAATCGGTGTTACTTTAGAGTGAGGTCTACATCAACATATCGTCTATCCAGGTGCCACGCGGAGGTCTAGCATGCTACTAATCTCCGTGACCATCAGGTCAGGTGAGGTCTAATATGGATATTTACAAAAGACTTGTTCAGCAGCAGGCTGAATAAAAGCAAAAGAGAAAACACTCTTACTAGAAGAAGAAAAATACTTCAGCGATGGGATGAGTATATCTCTTACACAAGAGAGAGCAATCGACAATACAGAAAAACATGGACGGACAAGAATTATTGAAAACCAAGGTGGAAGCTGTACAGGACAAATTGAACAGAGACAAAGCAGCTGGACCTGACGGTATTGTAATAGAGATGCTAACGTCCTTAGACTGATTTGGAATGGACATGGTCACAGTAATAATAAACGAAACATATAACAGTAGGGATATACCCGGGGACCTAGCAGATCAATTTCTGTAGCACTAAGTCAGGTGCAAAAGAATGTGAACTCCATCGAACAATCAGCTTAATAAGCTGCATAACGTAACTCATCGTCCGAATTCTGATCAACAGAGCCCTCAGCAGAATCGGACCAGTACAGGGCAAAAACAGTGCAATTTCGTTAATAATACCGGAATAAGGAACCCGATATTCATGTTCAAACTGCTATCTAAAAGAGCAATAGATATGCAGGACCTGCATCCGTACTTCATAGACTGCGCATTTGACAAAGTATGCAACAAGGAATTGTTGGAGATGCTAGGCAACTTCGACATTTACGGAAAAAACATTAGGACAATCAAGAACATATATTAACAGCAAGTCGCTTGCATGCGGACAGGAAATGAATTCAGCAGATATACAAAAATATAAAAGGGCTTAAGACAAGGATGAGTTTTCACACAGGTTCTACTTAACTTGTACAGCAAAACAATTCTGAGAGAGATAAACCCCTTGCCAGGATTCGTCATTGGCGGCCACAATCTCAACAATATAAAATATGTACTGATAGCAGACACGGAACGGAACATGCAGAATCTCTTTCAGAAGGTAGCAAGAGAAAGCTAGAAGAAGGACCGAGTATAAACCCAAAAAAACTGAATGTATGATCCTCAACAAAAAGAAGAACCCAAAAGTACCAACCACCGGTAGAAGAAAATAAAATCAAAATAAGTAAAAAAAAATTATTACCCGGGAAGTGTTCTGACAAAGGATAGAAAATGCGACACTGAAACCCGAAGACGCATTGGTATGGCCAAGGACGCATTTCCAATGATAACCAAAAAAACAGGAAAATCTCATTGCAAACAAAACAAAGTACTGGACTGTTATGTGATATCTGTTTTTCTGTAGAACAGCGAATGTTGGGCGTTCTTTTCAAAAATGAAAAAGAAGCTCGAGGCTAGATTTTGGAGGTTTTTTTGGGGTTTTTTTTTTTTAATCATTTCACCCCGAGCAAGGCGGAAACGCCACTGATGTGCAGGGGGTTACATAAATGTAAAAAGATTAATTAGAAAAGAGTGAGGAGTACAAACTAGTTAGAAAGGAACAATAGAAAGCAGGTGCGATGACAGATACATAGGTGGAGAGAAAGGGAAGGTTATACAGGGGTAGGGAGAGAGCTAGAGTTCAGTGGTTAGTAGATGAGTATTGACTTTGCATTTAAATTTCTGGAGGTTGTAGCCGTCAGGAAAGCAAGAATACAGGAGCGAGTTCCACAGGCGGGAAGTGCGAGAGAAGAAGCTGCAGGAGTAGAATTGTCGTCTGCATTTAGCTAACCTGACTGTGAATGGGTGGGACCCAGTTGCCAGTCTGGTTGCACGAGAGTGGATGCAAACGAGAAAACTCATACTTAACACCAGGAAGAGACATCTGTCTCTTCCAGATGCTACTCTAATAGTTTCTTTACTCGCACTTTCCGTTCGTAAAACTCCCTTCCGTTTACTTGCTTCCCTGATACCTACAATCTCCAAAAGTTTAAATGCAACGTCAATTGACATCTTCTAGCTCCTTGATTCCCATCTCCTATCCTTTCTTCGACATCCCTTGTAACTTGTTTTTTTCTTTCACTGTAATCCCCTGCGACCCAGTAGTGCCCTTATAAAAGAAAAGGCTACCAGTTATTTTATTTATCCTAACTTCAAACTCCACATATACAGAAAGAAATACGCACGCGCGCACACAATTAATTAATGGATATTTTCTAATCCGTCATTATTACTTGTTACTATAAGCTTTATTTTTAATAAGTACACGGTTTTGAGTTGTCATCTCCAGTTTTACATTTTCGTAAACAGTGAAGTTAATATCAACCGGCCCACTAAAGAAAATGATTGCGCTGATGTTTCGGGTAGGAAACTAAAGCTATCAGATCTAGATTCGAGAAATTAGCAACGAGAGCTGAGTTCAAATTTTGGATTGAGTAATTTGCATTCACTCAGAAGCAAATACCTTTGGGCTGATGACCTGTCTAGGAGAAGAAAGACTCAATTCAAACATGTCTGGATAGGGATGCGTACCATCACGCTTTCTTAGAAAAGACACATTACTACTGCTCATGTGGTGTACCTACGGCCTCAATGCGGGACTGTTAATGGAAATATTTTATCTATCTATCTATCTATCTATCTATCTATCTATCTATCTATCTATCTATCTATCTATCATAATAATAATAATAATAATAATAATAATATTTTAAGTGATTTACACTAATGAAAGTATATTTTTAAAAGTAAACTTCTGACTGTAGAATATACTTTCATTAGTGTAAACCACTTAAAATATTATTATTATTATTATTATTATTATTATTATTATTATAGATAGATAGATAGATAGATAGATAGATAGATAGATAGATATGAAGAGACTAGGATAGATAGATAGATAGATAGATAGATAGATAGATAGATAGATAGAGACTAGGATAGATAGATAGATAGATAGATAGATAGATAGATAGATAATGAACAGTCTTAAAAAGATAGATAGATAGATAGATAGATAGATAGATAGATAGATAGATAGATAAAATATTTCAATTAACAGTCCCGCTTGAGGCCGTAGGTACACCACATGAGCAGTAGTAATGTGTCTTTAAAAGTAAAGTTCATATATATATATATATATATATATATATATATATATAATCATATCACCATAAGCAGAGCAGTTTTCTGCCACTGGTGCACAGGGGGTTGCATAGGAGGAGAGTTATGAGAAAGAGTGATGGTTTATAGTGGGCGTCAGGAGGAGGGTAATAGAAGGATGAGAATACTGATGAGAGTGAAGTGGACTGAAAAAGAAGCATGAGACAGAGGATGCAAGTCAGTGTGATAGGAGATGATATTGACTTTAAATTTTAGTTCTTGGAGATTGTAGCTGTCGGGGAAGCAAGTAAACAAAAAGAAATTACACAGGCGAGAAGTGCGAGAAAAGAGGCTGGTGTAGTAGAATTTGCGCTTACGTTTCATCGGTTATACAATAAAAGGTTGGGTCCTAATTGCTAATCTTATGTCTCAAGTAAATTCATACAAAGGGGGCACCAGAGAGTTAAGTCCATCGGAGCTAGTAAAATGTGGTTAATTTACTTGGTTAATCACCTTATCAACATATATATATCCAATTAAATTAACCACATTTCTCTGCCTGATGATGGTGTATTAAACACCGAAACTATATAGTTATTGTGTTGCAGTCTACTATAATAATAATAATAATAATAATAATAATTATAATAATTATATATTTATGCCTGTTACCTCTTAATTGCTGTTGTTCCCTAGATTTGAGGTGGTAGCATCAGTCAGATCCCCAAGCAAATAGTTAAACCGCAAACTGTTGCCAATACACTATGAAAGTCTAAACATTTATTTTTATAGTCAAACTTCCTAGGAATGCTTTTTCGCTGAAGAAATGCTTTTTTGCAGAAGAAAATATTATCAACAAAACATTTTTGAAGAAAAAATATTACCAGCAGAATATTTTTGCAGAAAAAATATACCAGCAATACATATGACTCTCGACAAAACCCTGTTTACAAAAATATTTCAATAGAACCTGATCTTCAAACTGATTTATTACAAAGAATACATATTCTATTCATATGAATATTTTGTAAAAGTCTTTTGTCATTAAACTACCCAATGAACTTGACATACAGTAAAACAAAATAAACCAAACCAAACCAGATTCTCAACAAAAAACCAAACCAGATTCTCAACAAAAAACCAAACCAGATTCTCAACAAAAAACCAAACCAGATTCTCAACAAAAAACCAAACCAGATTCTCAACAAAAAACCAAATCAGATTCTCAACTAAAACCAAACCAGATTCTCAACTAAAACCAAACCAGATTCTCAACAAAAAACCAAACCAGATTCTCAACAAAAAACCAAACCAGATTCTCAACTAAAACCAAACCAGATTCTCAACAAAAAACCAAACCAGATTCTCAACAAAAAACCAAACCAGATTCTCAACAAAAAACCAAACCAGATTCTCAACAAAAAACCAAACCAGATTCTCAACAAAAAACCAAACCAGATTCTCAACAAAAAACCAAACCAGATTCTCAACAAAAAACCAAATCAGATTCTCAACTAAAACCAAACCAGATTCTCAACTAAAACCAAACCAGATTCTCAACAAAAAAACAAACCAGATTCTCAACAAAAAACCAAACCAGATTCTCAACAAAAAACCAAACAAGATTCTCAACGAAAACCCTCTACGAAGCTACGTCAATAAAATCTAATCTTCAAACTGATTTCTCAAAAGGATACTCTCTTTATACGAATCTATTATAAAAAATTTTGTCGGTAATAAATATCCCTCTGAAGTTGATATGCCATAATACAAAAACATGACAAACAAAATCTGATTTGAAAAAAAGATGCAATTTCGATTCCCCTCGGGAGACTCAGTTTTCTTTAGTATGATCGCTTGATTTTGACCACTTGTTAATAGTTTCCGTGTTTAAGAAAATAAAAAAATGCAGAAATATTAATTCAGATATATGTGCCTATTAAAAATTATTTTAATGGCAATAAGAACTAGAAAGACCCATGAAAATTAATCTATTTAACAAATTCAACTCATGTCGAGTTTCATCTTTGTACAGGAAACATAATCATCAGTATTTTTTGAATAATTTTGAAATAAGAAGGGGAAAAATGATCTCTGTTTGTTCGCCATATTGTTTGTTTTGTTTAAATATTTTACTTTCAGATTTAGTTAGTTGGTATTTGTCACAGTTCTCCCCTGCCTTCTCAGCTGCTATCGCCCACCGAAATTACTTCTTTCGGCTTTGTCGGAGTCACGCGTCAGATCATAACAGGCGCCTTTTTGTCTGGGCTCACAATGAATGCAAGAAGGTTCTTAATGGAGCTAAGCTGATGTTTGCAGCCAGAATGAAGCAGTGCATAGCATCCTGTAAGATCCAAAGTCTACTGGAGGTTATGTTAAAGCGTGCTGAACAGCAGTAAGCCCTCAATCCCACTTCTCATCAATGGATTTGAGGTCTTCACCTCTTCAACAGACAAGGCTAACTGCTTCGCTCTCAGATTCTCCACTAACTCGACACTGAACTCGTCTGGGGTATCTGTACCCAACTTCCCTCTCTGAACCCAAGCTCAACTGACTGACATACGAATTACTCACTCGGTTGTCTCCAACATAATTTCTAAGCTTGACCCCCATAAGACGAGCGATGGCGACGGAATACCCATCATTGTCATAAAGAAATGTGCTCCTGAACTCTCCTACGTTCTCTCTAAACTCTATAACTTCTGCCTTTCTGCTTCCTGCTTTCCTGCCCGCTGGAAATCATCCTCTGTGGTCCCTATATATAAAAATATTGGAGAACCCTCCGCTAATTATCGCCCTATCAGCCTCCTACCAATCTTTGGCAAAGTGTTTCAAGCCATCATCAACGCCAAGTTGGTACAACATCTCACAGCCCATAGATTCTTCTCTGACAAACAGTATGTCTTCCGCTTCATCGGTCTACTGCTTATATGCTAACGACCATGACTGAGTATATACACCAGGCCTTCGACAAAAAGAACGAAGCCCGAACTGTGGCCCTTGACATCTCCAGAGTGTTTGACAGAGTCTGGTATGCTGGCCTTCTATGCAAGCTGCAGGGCTATGGTATAACTGGACAATTTGTTGACCTAATCCAGTCCTTCCTTTCAAACCGAACAATGAGGGTGGTATTGAACAGACAAGCCTCCCAATACTATCACATGAATGTGGGTGTCCCTCAAGGCTCTATTCTCGGTTCTACGCTTTTTCTCATCTATATTAATGATCTCCCTGACGTAATAAGATCCCAAGTGGGCATATATGCT
This sequence comes from Ascarosepion bandense, assembly GCA_037127315.1. Taxonomy (NCBI): domain Eukaryota; kingdom Metazoa; phylum Mollusca; class Cephalopoda; order Sepiida; family Sepiidae; genus Ascarosepion; species Ascarosepion bandense. Next base: position 37,543 of record JBBBDQ010030379.1, read on the forward strand.
GACGACACTACGGTTTACTCTCGTATCGATCAAAAATTTACCGAGGCTGAAAAAACAAACCTCGCTACCGAGATTGAAAAGGACCTCAAACCGGTGGCGGACTGGGGTAAGAAATGGTTCGTAAATTTTAATGCTTCCAAAACGAAGCTGCTATGTAAGAACCATTACAGGTAATCGTCCTCCCGCCCATTAACATGGATCAGGCTTCTCTCCCTGAAAGCGAAACACTGCGCCTCCTCGGGTTAACTCTCACACACTCTCAAGTGAAATAAATTTATAGAATCCATAGCTAAATCCGCTGCTAAAAAAGTCAGTTTTCTGTGAAGGGCCAGGAAGTTTTTCCCGTCCCAAACAATCCTGCACATATACAAGTCTACTATCCTCCTGTGCATTGAATATTGCTGCCATATCTGTTCTGGTGCTCCTGCTATCCACTTAGGTGTCCTCGACCGAATCCAACGGAGAATCTGTAATGTGATCGATCCCGATTTGGCGGCTAGGATACAGTCGCTTTCTCACCGACGCAGTGTGGCTTCCCTGTGCCTCTTCTACAAATATTTTCACGGCTTCTGCTCCGATGAACTTAGCTCACTGGTACCCCCTATATACGAATTTCCTCGAGCCACAAGATTAGCAACTAGGTCTCACACTTTTACTGTGAAGCCAATAAATAGTAAACTCAAATTCTACTCCAGCAGCTTCTTTTCTCGAACTTCTCGCCTGTGGAATTCTCTTCCGCCTACTTGCTTTCCTGACAGTTACAATCGCCAAGAATTTAAATGTAAAGTCAATAGTCATCTCCTGTCACAATAACTTGCATCCTCTCTCTTATGCATTTCTACATCCACCCCACTCGCATCAGTACTCTCTTCCCTCTCCTACTCTCTTCCTTACACCCCCTGCAACCTCTCACTCCACATAACATTCCTCCTCGTCCACCCCACTCTCAGCAGTAATCTCATCCCTCTCCTACTCTCTTCCTGACATCCCTTGCAACTTCTCACTTTTCATAACATTCCTCCTATGTAACCTCTTGCACAACAGTGGCAGTAAAATGCCTTGCTTTGGGCGACACGATTAAAAAAAATATTTTAATACTTTATTTTTTCAGCACTAGATTTTGAGTTATGAGATCTTTGTGTTCGTTTTGGTGTTTTGCTATTCATAGTTATTCGGTTAAACTACACGAAAACGGAATGCATGTTCATCAGCAAAAATTGGAGCCCAAAATCTCAATTACAGACGTGGACACTAAAATCAAGTAGGTACATAAATTTGAATGCGTGTGAAGTGTTCTAAATGAGTAAGTGCGCCACTAAAATATGAAGACGTATTGTTATGAACAAGGACGCATTCCAACAGCTGAGTAGAGTGTTGATAGGCAGGGAAATTTTGTTTGAAACAAATAAAAAGGAGTACTGGACTGATACGTGATGTCTTATATGGCGGCGAATGCTGGAAATCTTCCTTAAAGATGAAGGAAAGGCTAAAAGCAATAGAAATGCGGTCCTACAGATGGAATATGAGGATACCATGGACCAATCATGTGATCAACGAAAAACTTTTAGTAGAGAATAGACACGAATAGGAAACTTACAATTAACGTTAAGAAAGGCAGCTGAAGTTTCCGGTCCACGGAATAAGGAAGAAGGGCTCAGAGAATCTGATACTAACAGCTCGTGACATACTTGATGGTTTTAAACAAATGAATGGCGAAGCAGGTTTGGGGAGAAGCAGGTTTTAGGAGAAATATCAGGACAACATATATTTAGAGCAACAAAGAAGTGGTGGAGGGCCATGATCGCATACAACTTGATAAAGGGTACATAAATAAAGAAGTTATTCGGCATAAATTGGCAGAGAACACGAATTACTTGTTTTTACTGAACACTGATACAAAGTTTAGGAAGGAATAAGACTATGTTGAGAGTTTTAAATCTTGGGAGAATTCTGTTTATTTTGCTATGCATTTATTGGCTTCTATTGTATTTAAATCAGGAGCTATTATTTTGTAGCAAAGATGAGAAAGAAGATTACGAATTCTCGTTTATTTTCCTATGTTTTTAGGGGTTATATAGTCTAACCTGATTTTTTCTTGTTCTTAATCGTTTCATCTTCAATCTAGCCTCCCAGATAGTAAAATACTACGCCTCCTTGGCCTTACACTTTCGGCGGACCTCAAATGGAATGACTATATCGAATCCATTGCCAAATCTGCTGCTATGAAAGTCGGCTGTCTGTGCAGGGCCCGGAAGTTTTTCCCACCTGAATCTATTCTGCACATATACAAATCTACCATCCGCCCGTGTATTGAATATTGCTGCCATATCTGGTCGGGTGCCCCTGCTGCTCTCCTTGGGCTTCTTGACAAAATACAAAGGAGGATCTGTAACGTAGTTGATACTGACTTGGCAGACCGGCTGCAACCACTCTGTCACCGGCGTGATGTGGCTTCCCTGTGCCTCTTCTACAAATACTTTCATAGATACTGCTCCGATGAATTTAAAGCACTGGTGCCGCCTAAGCAGGAATTTACACGAGATACTAGATTAGCAACTAGGTCCCACCCTTTTACAGTTAAACAAATAAGATGTAACCATAAATTCTACTCCAACAGCTTCTTTTCTCGCGCTTCCCGCCTGTGGAACTCCCTTCCACAAGTCTGCTTTCCCGACAGCTACAGGTGTTTAAATGTAGGGTCAATAGACACCTCCTATCACTCTAACTCCCAATTATTCTCAGAACACTCTCATCTACCCAACCCTCATTCTCGGTATCCTTACCCGCCTATCACCCACCCTCTGACATTTCCTATATTTAACCATCCTTTCTCTACTCTATGTAGCCCCCTGCGCAGTAGTGGCAGTGACATGCCTTGCTCGGGGTGAAACGCTTATTAAAAAAAATGTCACTAAGACGCACTGAGCGAAGAAACTGAAGAGAATAAGAAAACGCTAGTGAGAAGAAGTAAAGAATGAACAATAAAAGGCACTCGACTCAAAAACGTAGAAAATGGTGATTGACGTTGCATTGTTGGAATTATATTTTTAACGGCACATCAACAATTTATGGGTTTTTACATGCTGAAATTTAATTTTATTTGGAGCTTAAAATTAATAAAATTATGATAAAATGTTATAACCCTTTTACAACTGAATACATGTTATTTGATACTCATGTTTGTGAAAACATAATTACTTGAGACAATGATATGTGTTTTTATGTTGTAGTTTTGTTGAAGTCATAATTTGGAATACAGTTTGGTTTCTTTAAAAGATTGTAAGATGTTATTTGGATTAATTTCATTAAACATTTCCTTCATGTTCATTAATGTATTGCACTGTTTAACAAAACATTTAATGATGCGGGACACCAAACTTTGTTTTAGCTAATTTGAAGGTGCTGAATCGCAAAACGACCTTACTTTTTCATAGTTAGCTACCATTTGTGCTATACAGAAATACCTCATTCTTAGAAAAAAAGCATGTTTTCATTAGTTTCTGTATATATGATATTGACCGATGGCATAATTTCTCAAAGTAAAATTGTAGAAACCTCTCAATTCGTATTTAATTCAACACATATTGATCAGCTTATTAAAAATACTATTTTTCAATTACAATCAATTCTTTAAAAATAACACGATTGAAAACACTAAAACCAACAAACATTTTCCTTAAATCATTTAATAAACTAGCAACAGAACATAAAAACTATAGTAAAATATTCTCTTTCTTTATTGTAATGTTCAATGTTATTTAAGTTCTATTTGATACTCCAACAGTAGTCAGCCATCATTCGTTCGCGCCACCGTCCTTGGTAGTTCTCTTTCATGGGTTTTTTTTTATATCTGGATGAATTTATTCTGCTTGTTCATCCCTCACATGACCACAATTAGAGGGAAAAATTCATGTAGATAGATAACTGAAAGATATTAGTGTATTACTGTTATAATTTATCAGCTTATTTGAATTTTGACGATAAATTGGGAAAATTAAGCACTTTTATTTAACATTTTTTGGCCCAAGTTTTTTTTTATAAAAAATAGTTTATTTCTGGCGACTGACATAATTTGCTCATCCTGCCCGAAAATTGATATATTTCTACAAACTTTATTAACTAAATGTTGCAATCAACCAAGATCGTAAATTGGTCTTTTTTTTCCAAAAATGAGCAAAAAAGAAAGGTAGCTAAGCATGAAAATTTAATCAACACCACCAAATTAGCTAAAAATGTGTTTGGTTTCTTGACATCAAAAATCGTGTTGACCAGCGTTTGTAATTTTACTATAAATATTTCTGAGATGAGGTAATAATTACAGTATTTACATAATTCAGACTATTGTCTTCATCTTTTTGCCATTTATACGACGTTGCGGCATTTGTACGCTCCGGCCTTCCGAATAATGTAAATACCCTAAATAGTTAGTGTTGGTAATTTTTATATGAAAATGCATTGCTGGTAATTTTACCATAATTTTCATAGTGTTTTGTTTTTGTTTAGGGATTCACTATTTGTCCATAGTTGGTGCACAATCAGATGCTACCACCCTGGTTAACCTGGGAACAGCAATTACAACGAGTTTATATACTCCTTAAAACCGCTGGTCTCCCAGTCATAGTCCTTGTAATTTATCGTCATACCCAGGAGTAAACGTTGCATTGAAAATTTGGAAATTTGATTGAGCTGAGAAGCGTGGGATCAGAAACTTACAAAATAGAAGTGTCGGTTACGTTTAGCTATTGTAACAGTAAAACAGCGAGACCTAAGTGCCAAACTAGTCCGTCAGTCAGTTAAGTGCCATACGTGATACAGGCTTTGAGGGATCATGTCTCGAAAGAGACATGACTGACTGGGCAGAAGATTATCCCGAAGTAGGTTGCCATTGCTTTCTGTGGTAGACTGTCTACCAACCAAGTTTATAGAACCCAATCTGTCTTATTATTTAACCCATAACTGGAGGGAAGAGACAGATTAATACCTTTTCCAAGTGTATTTGTGCGTAAGTGAATGCAAGGAATTCAACTGAAATTCGAACTCGCTCCCGGATTTGTCGTTCCGTGTTAATATTCACTGCACCAAAACGCACATAAAACGCTTAAATTCATGTAGTCGAGATACCATTGAAAAAAAATTCATCAGAACAATTTCCATTAAAATATTTGTAGAAAAGACAAAAGGGAAGCCATGTCACCCGGTTAAGAAAGTGGCTGCAGTCGAAATGCCTGGTCAGAATCGATTGCATTAGAGATTTTCCTTGAATTTTCTCTAAAATCACGAGATATACAACAAGAGGACCAGACCAGATATGGCGACAGTATTCGATATTCGTTAGAAACAAAGAAAAGAATATTGAACTCTTACGTAATATCAGTCTTCTTCTATGTTAGCGAATGCTGGACAATCTCCTTAAAAATAAAGAAAAGACTTGAAGCAACAGATAGTGTGGTTCTACAGAAAGATACTGAGGATACTATTAACTGAAGATGTGAACAGCAACAAGCTTTAGAAGAAAATCGAAACAAAAATGAAATTTATAGTTAACACCAGGAAGAGGCAGTTGAATTTTCTTGGGCATAGGAAAAGAGGTGGAAAATCTGATACCCGTTGACGGATTGAGAGAAAGGACAGTCGAAAATAGCATATAGCATACTTGATGGACTTCAGTGCATAAATGATATATATATATATATTTTTAATCATTTCACCCCGAGCAAGGCAGAAACGCCACTGATGTGCAGGGGGTTACATAAATGTAAAAAGATTAATTAGAAAAGAGTGAGGAGTACAAACTAGTTAGAAAGGAACAATAGAAAGCTGAGAAAGCAGGTGCGATGACAGATACATAGGTGGAGAGAAAGGGAAGGTTATACAGGGGAGGGGAGAGAGCTAGAGGCCACTGGTTAGTAGATGAGTATTGACTTTGCATTTAAATTTCTGGAGGTTGTAGCCGTCAGGAAAGCAAGAATACGGGAGTGAGTTCCACATGGTTTGGGAGAAATAATAAAACGACAAAACTTTATTAAGAGTTACAAGGGACTCAATACACAGAGGAATGGTATAATGCATTTTTAAATAAAGAACAGCCATTTCCTACTTCCGCTGACACACTTTGTCAGACGCCATTTTTGTCTTTCTCTTTGTACGAAAAAGACAACGGGTCTTTATCTGATAAGCCACGATAGCTTCCGTTTGTAGTGTAGCCTCTCGAGTTTTTGTTGGCTAGATCTTTTTGACTTTATTGACGTCCGCAGGAAAATAAATTAATCGCTTCACAGAAGCCAGAGAGACGATATTATTTTGTTTATCAATGCGTTTGTTTTTCGAAGAATTGAAAAATTTGAATCACTTTATATAAATATTTTGACTGAAAAATCGAAGTGAAATAGCAAAAAAAACAAATTAAAAAATGGATGCAACTGCACAAAGACACTGTAAAGAAATACATCATCAGAGTACACTCACCCAGACGAATACATACACGCATGAAGTTATGATTTATATTCTTAAATGATAAACTGAAAAAGCGATATTCTTATTTGTTTTTCAACTAAAAGTAAAACTAAAAAAGTAAAATTACACATAAAAAGCAAATATAAGAATTTTTTAAAATGTCATATTAAGATAGCTGTAAATTTTGTTTTAAAGAAATATGTCTTCCAATATTCAGGCGTTCTCATTCATTTCATTATACTCAAACGGTGTTTCTACAAGTTTTATTACTAATTATCACCGGATGCAGACACGGTTTGAGTGGTGGATAGCCGCTTAGATTGAGGAATCGGGGTTCGAATTTCGGTCGAGTCCAGTGCATTCGCCCTTAGGAAATGTATGAATCTATCTCTTTCTCCAGATTGCGCCCTATAGCCTTGGCTAGACTCGAGTCTACGAAAGAGGAAAACTTTGAATTCAAACCAGCCTTCGAGAAATCCAACTACTCTTTTGCATTGAAGTTTTTTTTAAGCAAATTCTAAGATAACTTTTTTTTAAAATCCACCTCGCATGTCTGAAAATAAGGATTTGGCTCTCCTCTGCTTCGGAAAATAATGAACTACTCGAGTGTAGCACAATGGTTTGAACAAACGCAAGACTTGGACACAGGACGGTGTAGTCTTGTGATTGGCTAGGTCTCTTTTTCTTCTTGTTTATGATTGTTTTTTTTTTTCTTATTTTATTATATAGTTAGTTGATTTATTGTTAATTTTTAGTGTGAATGGGTGTTTGTTTAGTTGGGATTTTGTTTGTTGACCTTGGTTTTAGCTTTTTCTTAGTATATTAGTATGTTTTGGCACGTGACGGTTTATCTGTTTATTTATTTTATCCATTTTATGTTTTCATGGTTGAGTTTATTGCATTAAGATTTTTTTAATAATTTCACCCCAATGAAGGCAGTACTGCCACTGGTGCGTAGGGGGTTACATAAAAAGAGAGTGATGAGAAAGAGGAAGAAGTTACATGGGGTGTCAGAGAATGTGTAAGAGAAGGATAAGAACACTGATGTGAATAGAGTTGATGAGAGTAGCGTGGACAGTGAAAAGAATATGAGAGAAATGATGCGAGTCAAAGAGATAGGAGATAGCAGTTGACCTTACATTTAAATTCTTGGAGATTGTAGCTGTCAGGAAAGCAAGTATACGGAAGGGAATTCCACAGGCAGGAAGCGCGAGAAAAGAATTACTAGAGTAGAAGTTGTGCAAAAGCCGTGAAATTATTTGTAGCAGAGATACAGTGAAGCTACATTACGCCAGTGATAAAGTGATTAAAGCTTAGTTACCAAATCGGGATCGATCACATTGCAGATACTATGTTGAATTTTGTCAAGAACACGGAGATGAATAGTAGAGGCACCCGGTTAGATGTGACAGGAGTATTCAATACAAAGGCGAATGGTAGATTTATATATGTGCAGGATGTATTCAAACGGGAAAGACTTCCTGGCTCTACACAGTGAACCGACCTTCGTAGGAGCAGATTTAGCTATGGATTCGATGTAGTGATTTCGCTAGAGGTTGTCTGTGAGAGTTAGGTCGGGGAAGCACAGTGTTTCGCTTTTAGGGAGGCTATCCTGATCCAGCTAATGGGTGGTAGAATCGATTGTCTGTGGTGGTTAACAGATAGCAGCTTCGTTTTGGAAGCATTCACGAGCCATTTCTTACCCAGTTTAGAGATTGGAGGTTCTTTTCAAGCTCAACAGCGAAGTTCGCTTTGTCAGCCTCAGCGGATTTCTGATCGAGGCGAGACTATATGGTGGTGTCTTCAGCTTAGATGCTTATTGGGATCTGATTACACCAGGAAGATCGTTGATGAAGATCAGAAAAAAAAGCGCAGGCCTTAGAATAGAGCCTTGAGTGACGACCGTGATTGTATGATAGTATCTGGAGACATATCCGTTTAATACTACCTTCATTGCAACGACTGGAAAGAAATGACTGAATTAGATCAAATAATCGTTCTGTTACACCATAGCCCCGTAGCCTGCGTAGAAGGCCAGCATGCCAGACTCTGTCAAACGCTTTGGAGATATCCAGGGCAACAGCTCGAGCTTTGATGGTCTTATCGGGAGCCTGGTATATATACTCAGAGATGGTCTTTAGCATATTAGCAGTAGTCCTGGTAAGGCGTAATCCATACTGTTTGTCAGAGAAGAGACAGTGGGCATTAAGATGTTGAAGTACTTGTCGTTGATATTAGCCTAGGACACTATGACAAAAATCGGTAGGAGGCTGATAGGGCGATAATTAGAGAGGTTTGAGGGTTCTCCAGAATTCTTAAATAGAGGAACCGCAGAGGATAACTTCTAGCAGTCAGAAAAGCAAGAAGCAGAGAGGCATTAATTGTCGAGTTTGGAGATGACAGAAGAGAATTCAGGGACATATTTCTTCAGGACAATGATTGGTATCCGTTGCCTCCGCTCGCTTTATGGTGGCCAAGCTTTGAAATTATGTTAGAAACCAGCGAGGTGGTAATGTGAGCCTCAGTTCTAGGTAGGAAGTTGGTTACGGATACCCCAGACGAATACAGTATCGAGTTGGTGGAGAATCTGCGAGTAAGGCAAGCGGGGATCGAGGGCTTACTGTTATTTAGTACACTTTTACAGAGCCGCCAGTAGTCGTTGGAGCCGACCTTACGGGACTCTCTACGCTGCTACCTTCTCCCAGTGAACAGCAGCTTAGCATCATTATGGATCCTCTTGTACTCATTGCGAGCAGAGGCAAAAAGGAGTTTATTATGTTCAGATGCATGGCTCTGATATAGGCGGAAGAAGTGAATCCTGTGGGTGATAAGATTTCCGTGTGTGGGTTTTTTCTTTTTTGTTTTTTCTATTTTCCTTTTTATTTTTATTAATTAATTAATTTTATTTTTATTTTTCGTTTAGTGGCTGTTGTAGTTGTACTTTTATTTCCCGTATTTTTATTATTTGTGTATTTTGTTTATAATTATACTTTTTGATTTTTTAGTTTTTAATTTTTATTATTTTATTTATATTGTTTACATGTGGTTATTTATTTATTGTTATTTGTGTAACAAAGTATATAATATATAATTTTCAAAAAAGTATATAATATATTAATTTTATAATATATGTATTGTTTACATGTGGTTATTTATTTATTGTTATTTGTGTAACAAAGTATATAATATATAATTTTCAAAAAAGTATATAATATATTAATTTTATAATATATGTATTGTTTACATGTGGTTATTTATTTATTGTTATTTGTGTAACAAAGTATATAATATATAATTTTCAAAAAAGTATATAATATATTAATTTTATAATATATGTATTGTTTACATGTCGTTATTTATTTATTGTTATTTGTGTAGCAAAGTATATAATATATAATTTTCAAAAAAGTATATAATATATTAATTTTATAATATATGTATTGTTTACATGTCGTTATTTATTTATTGTTATTTGTGTAGCAAAGTATATAATATATAATTTTCAAAAAAGTATATAATATATTAATTTTATAATATATGTATTGTTTACATGTCGTTATTTATTTATTGTTATTTGTTATAAGTATATAATATATAATTTTCAAAAAGTATATAATATATTAATTTTAAAATATATGTATTGTTTACATGTCGTTATTTATTTATTGTTATTTGTGTAACAAAGTATATAATATATAATTTTCAAAAAAGTATATAATATATTAATTTTATAATATATGTATTGTTTACATGTCGTTATTTATTTATTGTTATTTGTGTAGCAAAGTATATAATATATAATTTTCAAAAAAGTATATAATATATTAATTTTATAATATATGTATTGTTTACATGTCGTTATTTATTTATTGTTATTTGTTATAAGTATATAATATATAATTTTCAAAAAGTATATAATATATTAATTTTATAATATATGTATTGTTTACATGTCGTTATTTATTTATTGTTATTTGTTATAAGTATATAATATATAATTTTCAAAAAGTATATAATATATTAATTTTATAATATATGTATTGTTTACATGTCGTTATTTATTTATTGTTATTTGTTATAAGTATATAATATATAATTTTCAAAAAGTATATAATATATTAATTTTATAATATATGTATTGTTTACATGTGGTTATTTATTTATTGTTATTTGTGTAACAAAGTATATAATATATAATTTTCAAAAAAGTATATAATATATTAATTTTATAATATATGTATTGTTTACATGTCGTTATTTATTTATTGTTGTTTGTGTAGCAAAGTAGGTATTTATTCGCATGTTTGCATTTTTTCATCATCTTTTTTTGTTTAAAAATTTACTTTGTTTTTTAAAACGAATTATTGATAACTTTTCTTCTAGGTGTAATTTGCAACTTTTGCTGTTGATGTTGTATAGTGATACGTTTTTTTACTATTCCATATTTGATTTTGGTGGTAATGTTGTTTTCTTTTGGTTCTATATGCATTTTAATAATGTTTTGTTGATTTTTCTGTCTTGAATGACGTTTTGTGATTATTAAATCTTACTTTAAACAATATTTCTGTTGCTTCTATGCAAATCTTTTTGTCTGTATTGGTGTTATTTGTTACAGTCGCTTTCTATATTATGTTTTAGTAAAACTGTCCTTCTTTTCCAGCAGTTACGTTTGTTCGTATTGTCTTGTTGGTTCGTGTTTTTATTATGAGTATTTTATTTTTGTGTTTGGTTATTATATTTCCCGCAGCTGTAGCTGATTTCGACTGTATTTCTGTTCGTAATTTTTGATTGTGGTGTTTGGGAAAGTGTTTTTCTATTATATTGAAAAATATTTTTGTTTTTATATTTCGTTGTAGGGCTTAATCTACCCTACAATACCAATATAAAAATTATGTTTCTTTTTCTATTCTTTTTTTTAAATTTTGTCTTCGTTTGTGTATTCAAGTTTATTTGAGTATCCGCTATTTTTTAGTGCTGACCCATACGTTACTTTGTTTTCATTGAATATTTTTGTTACTTAAGTTCGTAGATAGTCTTTTGTTTAAAGATATGGGTATGTGTCTCTTAATATGACTGGAGGGTGATTGGAACTTTTGATGATATACAGTACTGTGCAAAAGAACTAGAACTATTTTATCTTTTATAAGGCATATTGACAGAAAATAAACAATTTAATTAAGTTAATTTTATTTGATTTACTCAACAAATGCTTTAAGAATAAAAGTACTTGTTACAAAATAAATTTAATATTTAGTATAATAACCTTTTGTTTTGATCACAGCCTTCATTCTGACAGGCATTGACATCACAAGCTTCTTCAATATGTCTAATGGTATCTCCTGCCAAGCAGCTTGTATTTTTTCCCAAAGTGTGTCTTGCAAAGTAACATTAGATTTATTCATTTTTTTATCCAAAATATCCCATAGATGTTCAATAGGATTGAGATCAGGGCTTTGTGGGGACCAATTCAAATTTCGAAGCCTTCTTTCCTCTTCCTTTTTAGTTAAATAATTCCTACAAAGGTTTGGCTTTTCACCTTGTATTTGATATTTCAGTAAGGTTTTTAGGAAAATAACGCCTGTTCTAATACTTTTACACACTACAGGTAGTGTGCAAAAGTGTTAGGACAGAGGTGATTTTAAACTTTATTTTGATGCCTCATAAAAGATAAAATATATCTTGTCCTAATACTTTTGCACAGTACTGTATATATATATATATATATATATATATATATATATATATATATATATATATATACAGAAAATGTAAGCAAGAGCCAACAAACCTACCTAGGTTTCACTGTACGGCTCGTCAAGGTAAATTGGCCCTGACGAGCCGTACGGTGAAACCTAGGTAGGTTTGTTGGCTCCTGCTTAGATTTTCTGTCTTTGTTGCTCTACCTTCGTATTTAGCGCTTTAGTGTTAGGGTTTTCGTCTTGGGATTTTTTTTCTTTCTTACGGGTACTTGACTTTTTGTTCATGTACTTCGTTTGTTTCTATTTTTACTTCCCCCTCTTTTCCCTCCGAGTTCGTCCTCGGTGGGTGGTTCAAGACGATTTAAATTATAGCTTAATTTGTACTAGTTTTGGCAGAGTTAGTTCTGTTACTATTGGTATTGTAATTACTATAGTTAATATAATATAATATAATATAATATAATATAATAATAGACATAAATGAATACTGTCAGAAAAATACATTTTTAAACTTACAACTTTTAAGTAGTTTTTCCTATATATATATATATATATATATATATATATATATATATATATATATTGGATTGTTTTTTTTTCTGTACGGTTTGTCCGTTTAAGTTAAATGTTATATCTAAGAACTTTGAAAATCTTTAGATTTTTTATGTTTATTGCGAATGCTAGAGTGGTGAAGTATTTCATCAGTAGTTTTCTTATGTTTTCTGTAGTTTTACCGTTACACTCTATTAGAATTATGAGTCCGTCATCTTCTGATATGTTCATATGTTGTTTTGCTAAGTCTAGTGTATTATTTATCGTTTGTTCCTTGATGGACCGAAATACCTCTTTTATGTCTAACTGTACAAATCAGCATTCCCCTTTGTTAGTGATATTGTTGTACCAATTGATTGTTTCTTTTGTATTTTTCCATTACTTCAATTCTAGTTTACGCCTTGATATTAAGCATATTTCGTCTACTATTTGCTTACTTATTTTTCTGATGTTGGATTTTGTGTGGTTTATTAGTTTGCATGTTGGTTTATTTAGGAAGTAATCATTATGGGTTTTTTTTTACATTAATGAACAGTTCAGTTTTCGGTAGTTGGTGATTCTGTTGTCAAGTTTTAGTTTAGCAGCTATGTTTGTTTATGTTTTTCTAGTTAGTGTTGGTAATATTATAAAATTTGTTACTTTTTCTTTTCATTTAATGTCCAGTACACTTTTCTTTGTTTCCAGAGAAATTTTCCTGTCTCTCAATACTCTGCTTAGAACCCACATACATAGCAACTTTTAATAGCATATTTCAACTGTAGTGATTTTAATTTTCATTGACTTCGCACTAATCGAGGAAGACCTCACCTAAGGGTCATAGAATAGAGAGTAGGATAGTCCGCTTGACGATTACTATTGTCAATCAGACAGTCATTCTGACTATCTATCTGTTCATATTTATTAGTTTGTTCATCTCTCTCTCTCTCTCTCTCTCTCTCTCTATATATATATATATATATATATATATATATATGTGTTCTTTCTTTCTAGCTATCTTTTGCAGTCTCTAAATATCTATCTGTCCATTCATCTATCCATCTGTCGAATTTTTATATCTATCTATCTATCTATCTATCTATCTATCTATCGATCGATCGATCGATCTGTCGATCTATCTATCTATGTTTATCTGTCTTCATATCTATTTATATATTTTTTATCTATCTATCTATCTATCTATCTATCTATGTTTATCTAACTTCATATCTATTTATATATTTTTATCTATCTATCTATCTATCTATCTATCTATCTATGTTTATCTAACTTCATATCTATTTATATATTTTATCTATCTATCTATCTATCTATCTATCTATCTATCTATCTATCTATGTTTATCTGTCTTCATATCTATTTATATATATTTTTATCTATCTATCTATCTATCTTATTTGGCTTTCTTTCTTTCTTTCTTCTTTATTTTTTAGTTCTTTCTTTCTGTCTTTCTTTCTTTCCAGTACCCCCTTTGTGTGTCCGTATTTGGTTCTATGGTCATTTCTCTCATTTATATTTAGTCGAAAGCAATATTACCCAGCAAACCGAGTCGATTGATCGAATGTTTGGAATCCAATGTCGAACCATAAACAATTGCTCAATGGTCTAAATACAGCCCAACAAAAGACCGTAGCCTCAAAGTATATTCGCTTGGAATCCAAGTCTTCTCTTACCATTATTTGGAATGCGGTCATCGAAGACGCTGTTGGCCAACTGAAGAGAAATTCAGAAATGTGAAACTTGGACAGACAATGAAAATTTTGAGGAAGAAATTTGGTTTATGTTTATAATTTGTTTTGCAGTGTTGTGTGCTTATATCATGAAACGACCTATCTCTCATAAAATCGCTTACAATAGTGTTACCAAATACGGTCCGTTGGTCCTTCGTTTTATCTAAGGCGCCTTGATAAAAACCAGATAAGTATCAGCAATATTATTGAACCTGATCTGTTTTCTCGGCTCCAATAACTTTCCTAGTGCTGTAAGCATATTTGACTTTGTTTTTTCTATAAATAATTTCATGTTAATTGTTCGGATGAGCTTTTTGCTATAGTGCATCGACTTTAGACCGAGAAAAGCCAAATCAAGCAGGTAGAGTAAGTTAAATACAAGGAAAGTGTTCTAACAGGGGACGCAAAATGCGATACTGAGATCCGAAGGCGTATTGGCTTGGCCAAAAGTGCATTACAGAAGCTGAGTAAAGTATTGAGAGACAGGAAAATTTTGCTGGAAACAAAGAGAGTATTGGAGTATTATGTAATGTCTGTCCTTCAATATGGCAGTGATCTCCTTCAATATGTCAAAGATGAAGGAAAGACATGAAGCAACCGAAATGTGGTTCTACAGAAGGATGCTGAGGATACTATGGACGAAGCCCACGAGCAATGACGAGGTTTTGGAGAGGATGGATACTAAAAGAAACTGATAATTTACAGGAAAAGAAAGCTAAAGTTTCTCGGATATCTAATGTTGTGGATTCCACACAAAATAATAAATAACAAAAACAGATATGGAGATAGGAAATGTAAGTTATATTGAACAAGATATACAGAGTAGAATAAGGGTTAGTCAGTTCAGGCATACTATTAGTAGAAATAATTATATACAGTCTAGAAGTGAAATAGTATGTCCGGATAATGAGTCTATATCCAACAACTCCAACTAACTCTACACCAACTAAGCAACTGCTTTACAACGGTATTTACCAACCTTCCCACGCAAAGTTAGATGTGACATAAGGTCATTTTATAGTGGGTCTTCCTGGCCATATAGCCGGACCAAAAAATGTCTGTCTAATTTTACCGAGTCGTGATTCTACCCTTCGGCGGTACCACGACTCGGAAGCAGAGAGTGCTCTCCACCTGAAGGCAGACAGCTGACAGTGTCATAGTAGCAAAGCCAACTGGTTTGCAACTGCTGTTCTCTGTATAGGTGGGATTATATGTACACATCAGTCGGGCCTATTCTTGTATACAAAAAGGGGCGATCCCACAACATCTAAAGACGAACAAGGGCTTGGAGTATCTGATACTCACAGCACGGATAGCGGGAAAGAGAAACAGGGAAAACAACACGTAACATACTTTATGAACTTGAGCAGTTAGCTGGCGGAACAGAGTTCGAGAAAGAGGGCGTCTAGAGCTAGAAAGGATAAGGAGAGTAGAAAATCTACGTCATGAAGGGACATGTCACAAAGATGAAGCCTGGCGACGTTGTTTCACCAATTCACAGTTGAGCTAGATAGCTGTAGCCGTAAGTTCTATGCTAACAGTTTCTTTTTTTTTTATCTCACTTCTCAGTGGTAGAACTTATTTTCGGCTCTGTGTTTATCAGCCAACTTAAATCTGAAAAAAATTTGAAATGAAATGACAATCGCTCTTTACTATTCTCTTGATTTCTCTTTAGTTTTCAGTCCTTAGCAATGTTTCTTTTGCTAACTCTTCCACCCTTGCGTCTCAGGGGCTTTACTGCCTTGCTTGGCGTGAACTGGATTAAAAAGTATAAAAACAGGGTAACACAAATGAACTGAATATTGAGCCCCACATAAAAATATGGAAATACCAGATATGCGATGCAGTAAAAAAAAATGATTTTCACATTTACTAGTTAATTATATTTTGACAGGCTTCTTTTTCTGTGTACCGGGTCCATTCCGGACATTGGCGATTATAGCTTTTTATCGTTTTCTTCTCTTTCAGACCGTGTTAATTTTTTATCTCTTCTATTCTGCTATCTATTTACGCATGCTCGTTAAGAATGTTATGCTCTGTTTCATTTGAACCCCCTTAAGTTCAGTTTGTCCTGAGAGTGTCAAATTTTCCAAGTCCACTTTCCTCATAGTTCTTCCTGATAATAAATATAATTATCATTTCTGTTACATTTTATAAAAAGTTTAACTGTTGCCCACCTGTTAGATTCCTCGCATTCTTGTCATTCTTCAGCATAACCACATTTTTGTTGTTTCAAGTCTCTTCTACATATGTGAACAGATTGTCCAGCATTCACTGCCATATATGAGACCCGATATTAAATAACAACTAATTTTACATATTACAGTTTCTTAATATTTTGCTTGCTTTTAGAAAAAGCTATCCCAATAACGCTTCGAATTTAGATGTTGCATCTTCTGCATTTTGTTAACTCACTGCACAGATATATTTAAATATCTGGGGAGTAAGTTAACAAAATGCAGAAAATGCAACATCTAAATTCGAAGCGGCAATAGGGATGTACTTGCACAAGGTGTACTTGTACAAGGTGTACTTGCTTGATTTTGGAATGTTCCGTTGTAATTTGCATTTTGGCATGTTTCTTTAATGATATCCATACACCCCCGTCTTTTTGCAATAATTGTAGTGATTCGCTTCTGATAACCGAAGTTAATTATCGCTGAGTCAGACTGAAGCGTTGATGGGTAGACAAGGAGAACAACCAGTTGTTGTAGAAAACTGTCATCTTGATACCGACAAAGTGAGGTTCATTAAATCCAAATGCTCGCTCTACTCTCCGCTCACAAAACTGCGTAGGTAGTTTTAAACTCTATCAAGACTCCAAAGTGAGGGTTGGGTGCCTCCAGCCAGGACGTGGCAGCAGTATACCATTTTCAGTTTCTTTTAGCTCTAGGCAAAAATGGAATATAAGAGGAGGAGTCAGTTGTCTACTAAAGTGGTACAAGGAATTGATCTTTTTCAATCATTCTTATCAATGGACCGTAATTATGAGTTCGGGTTGAGATCTGAGTTTCACTTGGACCTCGTGTGAACTTTAACCTCAGTAGACACGAAAAGCAGGTTGAATTCTTTATCATTATAAGCGAGAACTGAGAGTCTAATCGGCGATTACGGAGTTTTACTAGCTATGTTTCGGGGTGATTGAATGTGCCAAGCCGGTTTTACTTCTATCGATTCGGGAGAGCGAGGTCGGAGAAGCGGTCACCTGCCAGTTTCTAATTAAATCTGAAACCGCAAACATCATGGAGTTTGAATGGGATTTCTTCTACAGAGGTGCAGTCTCCATGTTGTCGACTCTTGTCATTAGTATTACACGATGTAACACTCTTTGTCTGGCTTTTATATCCAAGTTTGTTAAAAGATTTCTGATCACGAGTTCCTAACCCATTAGTGTCATAATTGCTGTTCTTTTGGAATGATAGCACTTCTTATGCAAAGGCGTTTGACAAAATACGCCTCAAAGAATTGGTGGAGATGCTTGGCAGCCTCGACATATTTGGGAAAAACCTAAGAGTAATCAAGAATCTTTACTGGCAGCAAACCGCCTGCATAGGGACAGGTAACGAATTCAGCAATTATACTAAGATTGAAAGGGGCGTAAGACAAGGATGTTATGCCAGGATGTCGGAGGCCACACTTTGAAGAATATAAGCCACGCAGATGATACAGCGATGATAGCAGACACGGAAAGGAAACAGCAAGATGTCCTACAAAAGGCAGCTGAAGAGAGTGACAAGAAAGGACGACAAATAAACTGCAAGAAAAACGAATGCATGGTCATCAGCAAAAAGAGCAGCACAAAATGGCAAATACATGTGAGGGATACTAAAATCAATCAGGTACAAAAATCTAAATACCTGGAAAGTGTTCTAACAAAAGACGGAAAGTGCGACACAGGGATCCGAAGACGAATTGGCGGGGCAAAGGACGAATTTGAGAAGTGAGTAGAATTTTATGAGACAAGAAGATTTTGCTAGAAACAAAGAAGAGAAAACCAGACTGCTATGTGATAACAATTCTTCAATATGGCAGTAAATGAAGCGGGTGCTGGAGAAGCGGAGTAATGCCTAGGGGTATTAGTCCATAGACTTCACCTATTGTTGATCTGGTACGCCACAAAGAATTGATGTAGATGCTCAGCAGCCTCGACCTATTTGGGAAAAACATAATAGTAATCAAGAATCTCTACTGGCAGAAAACTCTCTGCATACGGACAGGAAACGAATTCAGCAATTATACTAAGATTGAAAGGAGCGTAAGACAAGGATGCGTCTTTTCACCGGATCTATTCAACTTGTACAGCGAGACAATTCTGAAAACCCTAAAAGTTATTCCAGGATTTGTCATCGGAGGCGACGATTTAAACAATGTAAGGTACGCGGATGATGCAGTGCTGATAGCAGACACAGAAAGAAAACTACAAGAGCCCCTACAGAAAGCAGCTGAAGAGAGTGACATGAAAGGACTACTAATAAACTGCAAGAAAACCGAATGCATGGTCATCAGCAAAAAGGGCAGCCCAAAATGCCAATTACAAGTGAGGGACTCTAAAATCAAGCAGTTACAGAAATTTAAATACCTAGGAAGTGTTCTAACAGAAGACGGAAAGTGCCACACTGAGATCCGAAGGCAAATTGGCATGGCGAAAGAAGCATTCCAGAAGTTGAGTAAAGTATTAAGAAATAGGACAATTTCACTAGAAACAAAGTGGAGAGTACTGGATTGCTATGTGGTATCGGTTCTTCAATATGGCAGTGAATGTTGGACAATATCTTCGAAGATGAAGGAAAGACTTGAAGCAGCTGAAATGTGGTTCTACAGAAGGATGCGGCGGATATCATAGACCGAGCATGTGAGCAATGACGAGGTTTTGGAAAGGATGGAGACGAAAAGGAAATTAATACTGACCATTAGGAAGAGACAACTGGGACATGCAAATAGGAAAGGGGGCTTAGAGAACCTGTTACAAACAGGCCAGATAGAAGGGAACAAGACAGGAGTCAGCAGCGGATATTTGAAGGACCTGATCAGGTGGAAGACGGAACGAGTGTTGCATGGTGCAACAGGAGAAAGAGTGCTAAGAGCCACCATGGATCGCCTACGTCCTGAAAGGACATGCCGCATTAAAGAAGAAGAAGCACTTCTTAGCTATGGGTAAGTGGTTAACCCCAGACTGGTGTCAAGACACCATAAATGTGCGAAAATGTTTATTTTTGGGTTTTCCTTTACTTTTTTCCAATGATGCCAGTAATACAATTGGAAAAACTACCAGCAATATATTTGACATGTGAAGTTGTATTGGATGTACTCTAGCCACAACAGCAGTGGTTTTCCTGGGATATCTTGCCCAGGAAAACCACTGCTGTTGCTGACGGAGCACAAACCCTTTCCGGGTTTAAATTCAGAGTTTTGCTTCTTCTAGACTAGTCGCCAACCAATGCTATTTACTCACAGCTGACGGGAGAAAATTGGAATGCATACTTTTCCAAAAAGTATTAGCGCGTACCTGAATGTAATAAACCCGACTGGAATTCGAACTCAGCTTTTCTAGCTATTATTCACTACTCTAAAGATGAAAAGATTAATGCAGTTAAAACCGAAATCGTTCTTGTATGAAGGAATACACATTTTAACTAAAAATAATGCAAACCAGCTGAGAAACAATGATGATACATTACTATACCATAATTACTTAAGTCTAATTCTAATCTATACAAGCCAGCTTCTTTAACTCATGAAGTAGTACAAAATCAACTTTCAAAAACCTAAAATCCAACATGCTGTTTAATATTATTGTCTACCCATTTAAATAATGTATGGTCCCGGTATATATCTTACCGAGACAAAATTAAAAAGTGTTTTGCTATTTGTTAATGCTATTTATACTCTTTCGCGATCCAAATGTTCAACTCCATAGTTCAAGTTAATTCTCACTTTCGATTGAGCAATATTGACACACCTAGAAGCACATTGTTTCACTTCCTGTAACTACCACTTCTCATTTTTTTAATAAACATGAATTCAGCTTATATTTTCTAAATAACTCATTTTAACCATTTATTTTAAAATATCACCTGAAGAAGAAGAGTATTATTCTAAAACATGATTTTTTGTATTGATATAAAGCTTGTTAATAACCATTGTAATAACAGAACTGGATAGGCGTTGTGGTGCAGTGGATATCGTTTCAGAACGAGAATTCGAGGAGCCGAGTTCGAATTCCAGTTGATATTCCCTGCATTCATTTACGCGCAAATACCGTTGGGTAAGGTATTAATCCGTCTCTTTCCTCCAGTTACAGGTTAAATAACAAAACAGATTAGGTTCTATAGGCTTGGCTGGCACCCAGTCTAGCGTAGAAAGATTTGGCAATCATTTGTGGAATAATTTTCTGCCCAGTCAGTCAGTCAGTCATGTCTTTTCCGACACATGATCGCTCAAACACGGATCACGTATAGCACTTAAATGACTAATAACAAAATTGCAATATATATATTCAGAGAAAGAGAGATAGATAGATTCATTTATATTGCAAGCAATTTATTTGATTAGTACTGGCATGTGAAGTGGTGTTGGATTTATTTTAAACTCATCATACCTAAAATCTCCACTCACCTAGATACAAAAATGAGATTCTTTTATGATATCCTCAAAATATAAATGTATTTGCCATAATAAAGAAACTTAATAACGTTGAACCTACCGGCAAATTCACGAATGGATTTGAAATATACAAATCTCTACCTTTCCTGAACAGCTTATTAATACCTAAAAATATGAATTAGACTTTAGAGTTTGTCATAAACCCACTAGCAAAAACAATCTAATTAATCTCAATTTTCACCACGGCGAAAAAAATAAAATCAAGATTAATCATAAGAGCCCTTAGGATATGGAACCCAGAATAGCTAGTTTAAGAAGAGAAATACATTAAACAAGCATTTAGACTTCCGAACTGCCCATATCATTTCATTATCAACTTTAGAAAACGAGTTTGTAAAATCCACAAATCGCCAAAACTCGACAACACTAATAGCAGCTCTAACAAAAACAACACAGCATTCATATTCCTTCCCTCCAACGCTCTTTCTAATAAAGTTGATATCAAATTATAAAACTATATAAACTAAATATTAGTCACTGCTTCTTTACTTTCATCAAAAATTCTCATAAACAAAAATTCGGTTTGTGCATGGGATCACTTTTGAGTGGTGTATCCTTGCCTGTCTTTTCCCAGAATTGTTAGTCTGGTCCATTTAAACACTCCATACCCAACATCTTCTCTTAGCTATGCTATACTCAAAATATAAATCTATTCGGCATAATAAAGAGCCTTAACAACCATTAACCTACCAGCAAATTCACGCATCAATTTGAAATAAACAAATCTCTACCTTTTCTTGACATCTTAGTAGTCAGTCAATTAAGTACCATACGTGATACAAGCTTTGGGCGATCATGTCTCGAAAGAGTCACGACTGACTTGGCAGAAGTTTACCCCGAAGTAGGTTGCCATTACTTTCTGCGGTAGACTGGATGCCAACCAAAGCTCGCATCCAGTCTACAATTTACCCAATCTGTCCTGTTATTTAACCGATAACTGGAGGGAAGAGACGGATTACTACCTTTTACAACAGTATTTGCGCGTAATTAGATCCAATGAATTCAACTGGAATTCGAACTCGTCTCCTCGACTTCTCGTTCCGAGTCAATATCCACTGCACCACAACGCACATCCTAATGAAACTTATACCGACGGTAGTTCTCCTCCAACGAAGACTACGACTACGACCACGACGGCATCGACGAGCAGGGTGGAACAGACAAGGGTGAAAGATCGATCGAACGAACAAGGGAATGAACGAACAACGTCACCTTGCCTGTGGGCACAAAACACAACGGACGGCGGCGATGGCGGCGATGGATGCGACAAAAGCGGCAAAGACGGCTGTGCGCCTCGGCGTTGGCAGTAGGAACGAGATGAATGACGAACGGTCAGCGAAAGTTAGCAGCAGCTGTAAGATCAGGTAAGAAAGAAAAAAATAAAGAAAGAAGAGAGAAACGACGTGCACAGTAGCGAAAGCATGAAGCGTAACACCGTTTCGCGTCAACTTACCGACCTCGAGAGGCCAACCGAGACAAACGGACATTCTTTAATACCTCTTTAATAACCGTTTCATCCCAAGCAAGGCAATTCTGCCACTGGGATGCAGGGGGTTACTGTGAGAGAAAAGAAAAGAAAAAGAAAAGTACCTTCGCTTGTCTCTAAGATAATCTTAAAACTTGACCCTCACAAAGCGAGCGGTGATGACGGAATCCCAACCATAGTCTTAAAGAAATGTGCCCCGGAACTGTCCTCTGTCCTTTCTAAGCTCTACAACCTCTGCCTATCTGTTTCCTGCTTTCCTGCCTGTTGGAAATCTTCTCGATAAGGTTCAGAGGAGGGTCTGTAATGTGATAGATACCGACTTGGCAGACCGCCTGCAGTCTCTCTCCCACCGGCGCGACGTGGCTTCCCTGTGTCTCTTCTATAAATACTTTCACGGCTTCTGCTCCGATGAACTTAGATCACTGGTGCCCCCTAAATACGAATTTGCACGAGATACTAGATTAGCAACTAGATCCCACCCTTTTACAGTGAAACCGATAAAATGCAACCGCAACTTCTACTCCAACAATTTCTTTCATCGCACTTCCCGACTGTGGAATTCCCTTCCACACGATTTCTTCCCCGACGGCTACAATCTCCAGGAGTTTAAATGTAAGGTCAATAGACACCTCCTAACACACTAACCTGCTCCCATTTTATCAAACACTCTTCCCATCTGCCCAACCCTCATCCTCGGTATCCTTACTCATCTGTCACCTTCCTCCTGACATTTCGTATGTCTAACCACTCCTTCTCTTTACCTTCCCCTATGTAGCCCCATGCGCAATAGTGGCAGTGGAATGCGTTGCTTGGGGTGAGATGATTAAAAAAGAAAAGAAAAAGGAAACAAGTCACCGAATGTCGAAGAAAGGGCAAGATAACGCTGGGCAGTAAGAAGACAGAACATGTCAGTTGACGTTCCACTTAAACTTTTGGAGATTTAACCTACCAGCAAAGCAAGTATATGCAAGGGAAGTACACAAGAGGGAAGTACGAGAGAGGAAGCTGGTAGAGTAGAAGTGAGTGTTTCGTTTGAATATTTTGACGGTAAAAGTGTGGGACTTAGTTGCCAATCAAATAGCACGGATAAATTCACGTGGTTGTGGCACCAGGGAAATAAGTTCGACGGAGCAGAAGACGTTATATTTATTGAAAAGACACAGGAAAGTCACATCGATAAAAAAAAGTGTTTGAAGTCAGGCTTCTATATCGGGATTGATGACATTGCAGAACCTCCTTTGGATTTTGTCGAGAATCACGTGAATGAATAGCAGGGGCTTAACCAGATATGGCAACAGTATTTAATGCACGGACGTATAGTAGATTTATAACTTAACAATAACAGATTAGATTTTATCATAAACCCAGAAACAAAAGAGGTCTAATTCTATTCTATTCTCACAACAAACTAAAAATAAAATCAATATTAGTCATAAGATCTTTATTAACGATCTCCCTGATGAAATCAGATCCCAAGTAGGCATATACGCTGACGACAATACCGTTTACTCTCGTCTCGATCAAAAATCTGCCGAGACTGACAAAGCGAAACTCGCTCCTGAGCTTGAAAAGAACCTCCAATCTGTGGTGGACTGGGTTAGAAATGGCTCGTGCATTTTAATGCTTCCAATATCAAGCTGCTATCTATTATTAACCATAAGAGACAATCGCCCTTCCCCCACCCTATTGGCATTGATCAAGCTTGTCTCCCTGAAAGCAAAACACTAAATTCGCTGCTAAGGTCGGTTCTCTGTGTAGGGCCAGGAAGTTTTTCCCATCTGAAACCATCCTGCACAGATATAAATCTACCATCCGCCCGTGCATTGAATACTGCTGTCATTTCTGCTCGGGTGCCCCTGCTATCCACGTCAGAGTCCTTGACAAAATCCAACAGGAATCTATAATGTGATCGCTCCCGATTGGCAGTTCATATATAGTAAATTCCTCACCCGGCGTAATGTGGCTTGCATGTGTCTCTACTTTCACGGCTTCTGCTCCGATAAATTTAGCTCCCTGGTGCCCCCTATATATGAATTTACTCGAGCCACAAGATTAGTAACTAAGCCCCACTCTTTTACTGTGAAACCAGTAAAATATAAACGCAAATTCTACTCCCTCAGCATTTTTTCTCGCACTTCCTGCGTGTAGAATCACCTTTCATTTACTTGCTTCCCCGACAGCTACAATCTCCAAGAATTTAAATGTAAAGTCATCTTCTATCTCACTGACATGCATCCTCTCTCTCTCATGCTCCTTTCTCCGTTCACTCCACTCTCTTCACACTATTATTCTCATTCTTCTCTTACCCCCTCCTGACACCCCCTATAACCTATCTCTCTTTCTCATAACGTTCCTCCTATGTAACCCCCTGTGCACCAGTAGCAGTAAAACCGCCTTGCTTGGGGCGATATGTTTATTAAAAAAATCTCATACCTTATAACAGATAACCCAGAATACCTAGGTGAAAAAAAATAATTTAAGAAAGCATTTAGTTATTCTCACTGCCCACATTATTTCAGCTCTAGAAAATGGTCTTTAAAATTCACAAATACCCAAAACTAAGCGCCACCAATAACAAAAAGAGAAAAAACTTCATAGCGTTCTGCGGATTATGATAGACTACATTCAGCAGTGAGGCCCCTGATCAGGAGGTTTTGCGGAGCGTAGAGCGTGGGGTCACAATTTATTACTGTTGTTCTGGAATGGTAGCACCTCTTAGGATCCTAGTTATGGGTAAGTGGTTAACCCAAGACTGGTATCAAGACACCATGTAAGTGTGAAAAGGTTTATCTTTAGTTTTTCTTTTCTTTTTTTCTGATAATGCCAGCAATACATTTGAATAAAAATACTAGCAATATTTTATGCAAAATGCTCTTCATAAAAAAATTAAATAAACCCTCCCTGTTCTACATACTGATTTCTTACAAAGAATATATATTCTATTTATACGAACGTATCCTACAAAAAATCTTGTCGGCTTTAGATAACCCATTGAGGTGATATGCCGTTAAACAATGACCAATGCATAATCCTATATTCTAACACTCCTTCTACTAAAATTGAAAATAAATTAGTTCTCCCTAATAGTAGGATATTTATAACCACGTTCAAGGCAATCGTATATATAATTAGGAAGAACAATAAATGCAACATCGATTCTGATACAGATCCTAAACAAATAAATATATAGATAGATCGATAGATAGATATTTACATAGATAGATAGATGATATTCTAAGTACCTCTTAGATGTGACACAAGGCCGAAAGTATGGGACACCCAGTCAGGATGGAACTCATTACTCAGTTGTAATAATTGGTAACAATACAAGCTTGCTAACCATTACACAACATCGGAATGCCTGATAGATAGATAGATAGATAGATAGATAGATAGATAGATAGATAGATAGATAGATAGATATGAACAGACTGAGATAGATAGATAGATAGATAGATAGATAGATAGATAGATAGATAGATAGATAGATAGATAGATATTTGCTTTAAGTTTTGATGAATGTGTAGTTAAATAAACCATTATAAAATACTAGCAGTATAGCCCGGCGTTGCTCGGGTGTAGTGAAAGCTTTAAAACTAACCTATGGTCGGTCCTGGAGCTCAGACTATTTCGTCGTTAGCACGAAAGACTAAAAAGCAATAGTTGCTTCCAGTTAAAGCGAAACCGTAGACTGAAAGAAAAATGAATAGATGTAAGTCAAATTTTGATTTCCTGGTATTGATATCCAATTTTCTGCACTATTGTAAGAACTGAAACCTTGAAACTAAGAACTGCAATTATACCTACTTAGACCCAAACCCAAAGCAAATGCTAAAATAAAAGGGCTGAAAAAATTCACACATACAGGCAGATAAACAGACACACACACAAACATATTGCCTTATATATATATCTATATATATATCTATATATATATATATATATATATATATATATATATATTATCGATATTTATCGGGGGTACCTCGACACAAAACCAAGCTAAGAACACTCGCAGACGCTTATAGTACAACTGTGTAAATTTTCAAGAAAATCGGTTCAGCCGTTTCTGAGTCTATAGGTAATGAACACACACAGAGAAACACACACACACACACAGTTCCATTTATAAATAAGTTTAGATACATCATATGAAAATTTATTAGATTTATAAGAATAATCTGCATTGTTATTGGCCATGACTTCAGCGTTAATCACTTTCCCACTGCCGTAATATAGCTACCCAGTACCTTTTCTATGTATACTTTCATTGTAATTTTTCTGGTAAGCGTTCCTCTATGCCACACCGTGACAACAAACGCGGGCATATTCCGAGGTTTTCTTGACTACTTGCAAGATCTGTGCACTGCTCAATTAGACACCTCTTTGGCCGACTTGACTGACCTCAAGTTTTTTATTTAATTCCTATTATGTAACGTTATGTTCGATTGCCCATTTTGGGCACACATGTTTAAAATTCACACTAATTATATTTTGATTTTCTTGAAAATTTTACAATGATTAATTCTGTTTTTCTATTTTATATAGAAATATATCAAATTATATTATAAATTCATGTCAAACGGAAAAATATACACGCTTAATTAAAGCCACAAAATCCATTACGGGTTTGTCTAGTTCGCACATTCCCTTAAAATTCGATAATAAGATTGCAAACTGTAATGCATCCTCTCTCTCTCATGCTCCTTTCTCCATTCACTCCACTCTCTTCACACTATTATTCTCATTCTTCTCTTACCCCCTCCTGACACCCCCTATAACCTATCTCTCTTTCTCATAACGTTCCTCCTATGTAACCCCCTGTGCACCAGTAGCAGTAAAACTGCCTTGCTTGGGGCGATTTGATTATTAAAAAAATCTCATACCTTATAACAGATAACCCAGAATACCTAGTTGAAAAAAAATAATTTAAGAAAGCATTTAGTTATCCTCACTGCCCACATTATTTCAGCTCTAGAAAATGGTCTTTAAAATTCACAAATACCCAAAACTAAGCGCCACCAATAACAAAAAAAGAAAAAACTTCATAGCGTTCTGCGGATTATTTAATTCCTATTATGTAACGTTATGTTCGATTGCCCATTTTGGGCACACATGTTTAAAATTCACACTAATTATATTTTGATTTTCTTGAAAATTTTACAATGATTAATTCTTTTTTTCTATTTTATATAGAAATATATCAAATTATATTATAAATTCATGTCAAACGGAAAAATATACACGCTTAATCAAAGCCACAAAATCCATTACGGGTTTGTCTAGTTCGCACATTCCCTTAAAATTCGATAATAAGATTGCAAACTGTAATTAAGACAAAAAAGTCAATTGCTAATCATCCCGTTCATTTCTATCCGTTAATATCATGACAAATTAAATATTTTGGTGAAATATATGTACGGCAATCAGATTTTCGTGAATATTATGCAACACACGGGTATAATTTGTTCCCCGTTTTTAGTTTCAGAAACACGAGGGCGTATTATACACTAGTCGTATTATACAGAAGAAAATACCGTAAACAGATTAGGGCTCTAATTTCTTCCTATTTATGTAGAGGTTTCAACTGTAAGACCTTGCATACCGATGGCATTACGATTTAAGAATGTAATTTGTTCCGCGTTTTTAGTTTCAGAAACACGGGGGCGTATTATCCACTAGTCGTATTATACAGAAGTAAATACGGTAAATAGATTAGAGATCTCATCTCTTTCCATTCTAGACGAGGTTTGAAATGTTTTGGTATGGGTTTTTCCCAGAGATATATGATGTAGTAGACCACTGCAGTTCCTACACAAGAATGTAATTTGCTCCTAGTTTTTAGCTTCAGAAACTGGTCGTATTAAACAGAAGAAATACGGTAAATAGGTTAGGGCTCTCAATTTTTCTTATTCTTGAAGAGGTTTAAATGGTTTCGGTATCGGGTTCTTCTCCAGAGACGTACGACCGAAGAAGTTCCAACTAAAGAATGTGATTTATTCCCAGATCTTAGCTTTAGAAACACAGGTGCGGGTTATGTACCAAATGTATTACACAGAAAAAATGTTGTAAATAGATTAAGGCTCTCATTTCTTTTTATTCCTGAAAAGGTTTGAAATGTTACGGCATTGGGTTTTTCTCAGAGACATGCAAGCATGTGTACCGATAAAGTTCCTATTCTAGAATCTAATTGTTCCCGATTTTATCTTCAGCAACAAGGGTGGGTATTAAAGACCAGTCGGATTATACAAAAAGAAATATACAAAGAGTTTAATATATGTTCGTTATTTCCTATTTTGGTTGTTTTTTATTATTGTTGCTGAACCTTTCACCGGGTTCCTGTCAATATACAAATTCAAAAGTACGGAGACACATTGATATGTAGAATATGTATATTAGATTGTCACACATGGAATGACGAATGTTTTGGTTGATTGCTAATCCGGTCGTTGAACAATGTAACCTCTGCAGTATATAAAAAATCTTGACGTATTCCTTATCTTTTTCTTTCCATATAATTTTTCTTTCAATATATTGTTGCTCATAAAATGTCTAGTAATCTTACTTTATGAGTACAAACTGGTAAAAAAAGAACTATTTTTACACGGAATCATTATATACTTTGAGAAATAGGTACATTATGATAAAAGTAAGATGTCAGTTTTTAGATGCAAATGAATAACCAACACAATACCAAAAAAAACCTCCACTGCGCCCTAAAACTTAATGGTTACTGTATTGTTTATGTCACGGTGCTCTTCAACGAGGAATGAACTCTTCCTCTTTTTATATATAATAACCTGCGTGACTTCCGGAATATGCACTTAGAAACGGCAGTTAAGGATGCAGTTAAAGCCAGCTACTAATCAGGCAATAAGCAGCGTAACTGTACCGTTCGGACATACTTATTTCTATTTATTTATAACTAACACTTACGTTGTATTTATGTTCTTGTTTTACTGATACACTCTTTTGAACCTACCTTCTCTTTTCCGTGTCTTACTACCGGCACAACCGGTCAATACAACTTTATGGCAAAGTTTCGCCACAAAAACTTTACAACAGTTTATTTCAAAGGAATTATTCATTCTTGCCTCAGGGGAAAACAATGACAGCAATCTTGTACAGCGGAGAAATTGAGTGTATACACGAAAAACTGAAAAAGAAACACTCTAGACAACGGACAACGACAACGGACGGCCGTGTGCTTCTCAATCAACTGCCCAGAAGCCGCAAAACCTAAATTTATGAAATCTTGTCTCATCCTCCATATTCACCTAATAATTTTCATACTGATTATCAGTTCTTTAATCATTTTGAGCTTTTCATTCACAATAACAGATTTTCCAATAAGAAAGAAGTAATTGAAGCATTTGAACTGTTTGTCACATCAAAAGAAGGAATTTTTTTAAAGATGAGATCAAGAATTAAGAGGTACGTTGGAAAACTGTCATTCATCAATATGATTTCTTTTTTAAACTAAATGAATCAGAAGCGCTTTAATCATTTCTCATTGGAGTAAATAGACTAAACTATCGCTCGGTTCACACTCCACCCACGTCTATTGAACGGGTGAAGAGGCTCATCACTTGTTTCCTGTTTAGGATGTGGTTCCCGGCTTTCTCTTTTCCAATTCCAATCTTTTACTTTTTTTTTCTTCAATTGGAGTAGATAGACTAAACTATCGCCCGGTTCACACTCCACCCACGTCTATTGAACGGGTAAAGAGGCTCATACCTTGTTTCCTGTTTAGGATGTGGTTCCCGGCTTTCTCTTTTCCAAACCAAATCTTTTACTTTTTTTTTCTTCAATTGGAGTAGATAGACTAAACTATCGCCCGGTTCACACTCCACCCACGTCTATTGAACGGGTGAAGAGGCTCATCACTTGTTTCCTGTTTAGGATGTGTTTTCCGGCTTTCTCTTTTCCAATCTTTTCACTCTTACGTAGCCCCCTACACATCAGTGGCGTTACCTCCTTGCTCGGGGCGATATGATTAAAAAAAAAGGAATCATTTTCTGTGCGACAACCTAATAACGTAGCCCCCTACACATCAGTGGCGTTACCTAATAAATATGCTAGTTACTAAATAAAAGAAGCATCTACTCAAATATGAGTATCCACTTTTACATCGTGTAGTTGTGGTGCAGTGGATATCGGCTCGGAACGAGAAATTGGGGAGCCGAGTTCGAGTTCCAGTTGAATTCATTGCATTCACTTACGCACAAATACCCTTGGGAAACGTATCGATCCGTCTCTTCCTTCCAGTTATGGGTTAAATAACAGGACAGATTGGGTTCTATAGTCTTGGCTCGCAACCAGTCTGCCGCAGAAAGCAATGGCAACCTACTGCGGGATAATCTTCTGCCCAGTCAATTATGTCTCTTTCGAGACATGATCGCCCAAGCGTTTTTCACGTATGACACTTAACTGACTTATATAACACGCTAACATCTAACCTTCCTCCGCCGACGGCTCATCGCTTATTGGTAGAATCGCCGACTGATGTCTATTCGGGCAGGTTTCAATCTTGGCTAGAAGCAATTGGATGTCTAACCGTACTGATGATCTGTGATACAGCAAAACAGGAGTGTCTGCAGATTACTATATATATATAATGTTTCGTGCATAGAACACAGAATTGTACTTTCCGTGAGAAACAAAACGTAAATTTATATTTAGAGATAATTACACGCTGTATGGTGATCTTTCAAAAGTTTTATTCATTATTCACCCTTGCCTCAATGGGAACACAATAACAGCAATTGTGGAGAAACTGACTGTTGGTTGGCTGTTTTGTTTTTATGGCAAATTAACCTCAGCGGGTCATTTATTGACAACTAAATTTTATTTATTTACTACTGGTAATACCTTTTTCTTTCAACAATTTATTGTTGTTTTTATATAAGTTTTGTGTCTAGTAATACTTTTTTCTTTTCGAATATCAAGATTCATCGAGATGTGTTTTTAAGGGCAGGGTCCCCAAGTCTTACCCTTGTTATTTAACCCATAACTGGAGGAAAGGGGCGGACTAATACCTTTCCCAAGGGTACCAGTGCTTAAGTGAATGCAGGGTTGAATACTGGAATTCGAACTCGGCTCACCGATTTCTCTTTCCGAGCCGATAGAAAGAAATATCCTAGACTCGTGAATAGGAATAGTCTAATTTTTCTTCACGGAAATGGACGGCCGCGTGCTTCTCAATCAATTGTCCAGAAGCTGCATAACCTAAATTCTGAAATTTTGCTTCACCCTTCATATTTACTTTATATCTCTCCTACTGATTACCAATTATTTAAGCCTTTTCAGCTTTTCATGCGCAATAAACCAATCTTCAATAAATAGAGGTCATTGAAGAATTTCAACTATTTATCACGTCTGTTTGAAAATGGGATCAAAAAATTAGAGGTAAAGTTGGAAAACAGCCATTTATAAACATATCGGCTCGGTACGAGAAATTGGGGAGCCGAGTTTTTAGTAGCGTCTACAATCTTAACAATATAATAAAAGAAAATGACACTGTTGATTTCAGGCACGGAACAGAAACTACAAAACCTTCGACAGAAGGTAGACAAAAAAAAAGCGAGAAGAAAGAGTTAAACATAAACTACTAGACAACTGATTGTATGGTCAACCACGTAAAGAGGAGCCCAAAGTGCTAATTACAGATCGGAGATACCAAAATCAAGCATGTGCAGAATACCTAGAAAGAGTTTTAACAGAGGAAGGAAAGTGCGACACTGGGATCTGAAGGCGTATTGGCATGGCCAAGGATACGCACTCCAAAAACTAAGCAGAATCTTGAGAGATCGGAAAATCTGGTGGCAAACAAAGAAAAGAGTACTGGACTGTTATATGGTATCTGTCCTGAACAATTTCATCAAGGATGAAGGAGAGACTCGAAGCAACTGAAATGTAGTTCTACACTAGGATGCTGAGGATACTATGGACCGAACATTTGAACTATGAAAACCTATATTTAACATTAGGAAGAGACAGCTGATGTTTCTGGGAGACGTAATGAGGAAAGAGGGCTTGGAGAATCAGATACTCGTAGTGAAGATAGAGGGAAGAGAGTTGTTTTACTAAGCTCCACTTAGATGTGGCACAAGGCCGAAGGTATGGGGTACCTAGTGATAATCAAAGTCACTGTTCAACTGTAATAGGTTAAAGCGACACAAACTTGCTAAGCATTACACCAACTCGAGACCCTCCAGATAGAGGGAAGAGAGACAGGGGAAATCAGTGCATGAAATACTTCATGGGCTTGAACAAGTGGATGGCAGAATAGGTCTGGGGAGAAATACCAAGAGAAAAGATGTTAAGAGCTACAAGGGATAGGAGGATGTAGAGAGCCATGATCGCCTACGTCCTGAAAAGATGCGGCACATTGTTACTTTTTTAACCTTTCAAAGGCGTTTTTGTTTTTTCATTTCTTCTAAAGTGCTTCATGTGTAACAACCCAATATATTCATATTCCGGCTTGGTTGCTGAGTTACAGTGTCATGCAAACGTCTGAATATCGTCATTCGTGAGGATTTGTCGTAAATTCAACTGATTCTGCCGCAGATTCCTTCAGTTTACTGTCTTTTACTGACAGACTCAAAGATGGAACGGACGTACTGAATTCTTTGTCACGCAAGGAAATCTTTGAGAAAAGAAGAATAGACTTCCAAAAAAGAACAAGAAAAAAAAAGATCCATAAATCCATTAAGAGGATACACGCAAAAAGACAGAAACACAGGCGTTGATGTGCACATACGCCCACGGACAAAACGATGTCAGTCCACACGCAGATACACAGAGCGTTACTAGTTAAAAACATAGTATTTACCTCAAAATTACACTACATAATGATTTCATATTTACTACTTTAAATATGATCAAATATTTCAACAAATTCATTTGCATAATGTTATAAAATATATCGAAAAGTCATTTGGTTTGTGAAGTGTGTAAAGTCGGTCATTTTTGGATATCTATTAAAATATCTATACAGTGTGCGAAAAACAGATTTTCGTCTACATTTCTCAAAAATAATAATAAAACTAATATCTCATTTTAATAAATATAGTTACCAAAATTACACAAACATATTTTAAACTATTAAAGAGCAAATCTAAACTTAGTTATAAATGGAACTTTGTCTGTGTGTGTGTGTGTGTGTGTGTGTGTGTGTGTGTGTGTGTGTGTGTGTGTGTGTCCGTTACCTATAGACTCCGAAACGGCTCAACCAATTTTCTTGAAAATTTACACAATTGTACTATAAGTGTCTGCGAGTGTTCTTAGTTAGGTTTTGTGTCGAGGTACCCCCGATAATTACCGAAAATCGATAATCGAAAAAATCGGGTTATAGAAGGAGTGGTCCGACTTTAATCAAATTTGATGTACTCATAGACAAACACATAAGAAACGATATTCAGAAGTTCCATGGTTGCAGTTTTGACAATAGCGCAGAAAATCGATAATATATATATATAAAAGGCAAGATGTTTGTGTGTGTGTGTGTGTGTGTGTGTGTGTGTGTGTTTATCTGCCTGTATGTCTGTATTTTTTCAGCCCTTTTATTTTAGTTTTTGCCTCGAGTTTGGCTCTAAGTAGGTATAATTGTAGTTCTTAGTCTCAGCCATGATACCATATACTCAGAGGACTTATTTAGCCTTCAAAATTTAGTTTACAACGAAAAAAACTTATTTGATATCGATACCAGGAAATCAAAATTTGACTTACATCCATTCATTTTTCTTTCAGTCTACGTTTTCGCTTTAAATGGAAACAACTATTGCTTTTTAGTCTTTCGTGCTAACGTCCAAAGAGTCTGAGCTCCAGGATCATGGATTAGTTTTAAAGCTTTCCTTACAGCCGAGCAATATTGACAAAATTTATGCTTGAAACAGAAAATAAACGATTTAGTTTATACTGTTTATACTTGAGGCAATAGGTAAACATTGGTCAGGTTTTCACTTTAATCAGTATATTAGAATTAAACAGAATTATGTGAATAAGATTTTCTTTGATATTTTAACCTAAAAGTAAATACGTGTGTCAAATAGGTTTAATTAAATTTTAAATCACTAAGATCCGACGCATATTAAGATTACTATCCTACAATGCAATCCACATTAAAGATGGTTCTGAAAATTGTTTTGAGAACTACAAACAACGTGTATGACATTGTTGTGAAACATCTTCAATGTGTGAGAAACTATAGCAAACCATCCCCAATGTGTGTCTCGCTGTAGCGAACCATCCTCAATATGTGTGTCACTGTAGCGAACCATCCTCAATGTGTCTGTCACTGTAGAGAATCATCCCCAATGTGTGTGTCACTCTAGTGAAACATCCTCAATTTGTGTATCAATGTGGCAAATCATCTTCAATGTGTGTATCATTGTATTGAACCTTCGTCAGTGCGTGTGTCACTGTAGAGAACTATCCTCAGCGTGTGTGTCTCTGTAGCGAACCATCATCAATATGTGTGGCATTTTAGATAACCATCCTCAAAGTGTGTGGCATTATAGCAAACCATACTTAATGTGTCACTGTAGCGAACCATCCTCAATGTGTGTGTCACTGTAGCGAATGATCCCAAACGTGTGTGTCACTGTCAAATTCTAAATTTGTGTGGCTCTGTAGCAAACCATCCTCAATATGGTGAGTTTATAAAGATAGATTAGTTGATGCACAAAGCCAAAAGTAAGTGACACTCAGTGAGAATCTAACTCACTACCTAATTGTAATGGTTCTAGCATGACAAGTTTGCTAACCGTTACACCACCTCGAGGTGTATATCCATCCTCAATCTGTGTGTCACTGTACTGGACCATCCTCAATGTACGTGGCATAGTATCAAACCATTCTTAATGTGCTTTGCATTGTATCGAACCATCTTCCCATGTGCGTTGCATATAGTGAAGCATCTTTAATGTTCCTGGCATTGGAGCGAACTATCCACAATGTGTGTGGGATTTTAGAGAACCATCCTCAAAGTGTATGGCATTATAGCCAACCATCCTCAATGTGTGTGTAACTGTAGCGAACCATCCCCACTGCGTGTGTGTCTCTGAAGCGGACCATCCTCAGTATATTTGAACCTGTCACGAACCATCCTCAATGTGTGTGTCACTGTAGCTAACAATCTTCAATATGTGATTCACTACAGCGAACCATCCTCAGTGTGTGTGTGTCACTGTAGCGTGCCATCCTCAATGTGTGTGTCACTGTAACGAACTATGCTCAATGTGTGTGTCACTGTACCGAACCATCTTCAATGTGTGTGGCATTTTAGAGAACCATCCTCAAAGAGAGTGGCATTATAGCAAACCATCCTCAATCTGTGTGTCACTGTAGCGAACTATCCTCAATGTGTGTGTCACTGTAACGAACCATCCTCAATGTGTCTGTCACTGTAGAGAATCATCCCCAATATGTGTGTCACTCTAGTGAAACATCCTCAATTTGTGTATCAATGTGGCAAATCCTCTTCAATGTGTGTATCATTGTATTGAACATTCGTCAGTGCGTGTGTCACTGAAGCGAACTATCCTCAGCGTGTGTGTCTCTGTAGCGAACCATCATCAATATGTGTGGCATTTTAGATAACCATCCTCAAAGTGTGTGGCATTATAGCAAACCATACTTAATGTGTCACTGTAGCGAACCATCCTCAATGTGTGTGGCATTTTAGATAACCATCCTCAAAGTGAGTGGCATTATAGCAAACCATACTTAATGTGTCACTGTAGCGAACCATCCTCAATGTGCGTGTCACTGTAGCAAACCCTCTTTAATGTGTGTGTCATTGTACCGAACCATCTTCGATGTTTGTGGCACTTTAAAGTACAATCCTAAATGTACATGGCACTGCATCGAACCATTGTCAATCTGTGTTGTATTGTAGTGAACCAATTTCAATATACGTAGAATTGTATTGAACCACCCTTAATGTGACTGGTATTGTAAAGAACCATCTCCAATGTGTGTGGTATTGTAGCGAACCATTCTCCCTAAGTATACGGTATACATTCACTCGTTGGATGATATTTTGAATAAAATGAATTTAAAATAAAATAATTTTAAATGCTTTAGACGCAATAATAACGATTTTCTAAAAAACTCAAACGATTTCAAATTATTTAAAAATCAGCAAGTGAAGTGAACTAGTTCATCATCTTGGAAAATCGAATAACGTAAGATATTGATGTCCAAAACAATAAAGAACGCAGATCTTAGTTTTTGGCTAAAGGGGACAGGCTATATTTGTTGAGCAATAAACAATTTTGGCCTTCTCAAATGACGAATTATATTGTGGGATATCGTATTGATTCTGTCAATGTTTCCTTTTAACATTTGAAAATATTTTGTCTCTTTACCATTTTAATATCGTACAGTATCTTTTGTTTTGTACATTCATTATCTTGTGTCTTCGTCCAGACCTTTTTTTTTTTTTTCACGGTTCTTCGATTTTTTCTTATTGATTCCGGGTGATGCTGAATTTTTTTTTTTATTCGTATTTTTCGTTTTCATCTTTATTCACTCACTTTTTCTTGCTCCTACCGTTTTCTCTCTGTTTTGTTTCGTTTGAATCTTTTTATGTTTGACTTTATTTCGTCTGACATATTTCAAAATCAGTCATCAATCAAGAAAACTGCAGAGACTTTCAGATCCCTTTGTAAAATCTCGAACGCACGCGATAAAAATCTCAGGCTAGACATTTAAAAAGAAGGAGAAAGAACCTCACACATATTTTAACACAGACACATCAATTTCAATAGTACCAAGCTGCCTATCTAAATAAAAATAAATTAAAAAAATATTTTTATATTATGTACTTTGTGACGAAAACGATCATAGTTCTCTATAGATGGCTCTTGGATTTAGTTTTTTTGGTGCATTTCCATAACTTATCTAACCTTATTTATAAATGGAACTTTGTCTCTGTGTGTGTGTATCTTTGTGTATGTGTCCGTTACCTATAGACGACGAAACGGCTGAACCGATTTTCTTGAAAATTTACACAGTTGTACTATAAGCGTCTGCGAGTGTTCTTAGCTAGGTTTTGTGTCGAGGTACCCCCGATCAATATCGAAAATCGATAATCGAAAAACTCCGGTTATAGAAGGTGTGGTCCGATTTTAATCAAATTTGATACACACATAAACAAAGATATAAGAAACAATATTCATAAGTTTCAAGGTTGCAGTTCTTACAATAGTGCAGAAAATCGATAATATATATATATATATATAACCGGTTCACACTCCACCCACATCTATTGAACAGGTGAAGAGGCTCATCCCTTGTTTCCTGTTTAGGATGCGGTTCCCGGTTTTCTCTTTTCCAATCTTTTCACTCTTTTCCTTTATTATTTTATTTATTTATTTTTTTTTTTTCAATTGGAGTAGATAGACTAAACTATCGCCCGGTTCACACTCCACCCACATCTATTGAACAGGTGAAGAGGCTCATCCCTTGTTTCCTGTTTAGGATGCGGTTCCCGGTTTTCTCTTTTCCAATCTTTTCACTCTTTTCCTTTATTATTTTATTTTATTTTTTTCAATTGGAGTAGATAGACTAAACTATCGCCCGGTTCACACTCCACCCACATCTATTGAACAGGTGAAGAGGCTCATCCCTTGTTTCCTGTTTAGGATGCGGTTCCCGGTTTTCTCTTTTCCAATCTTTTCACTCTTTTCTTTTATTATTTTATTTTATTTATTTATTTATTTTTTTTTTTTCAATTGGAGTAGATAGACTAAACTATCGCCCGGTTCACACTCCACCCACATCTATTGAACAGGTGAAGAGGCTCATCCCTTGTTTCCTGTTTAGGATGCGGTTCCCGGTTTTCTCTTTTCCAATCTTTTCACTGTTTTCCTTTATTATTTTATTTATTTATTTTTTTTTTTTTTCAATTGGAGTAGATAGACTAAACTATCGTCCGGTTCACACTCCACCCACATCTATTGAACAGGTGAAGAGGCTCATCCCTTGTTTCCTGTTTAGGATGCGGTTCCCGGTTTTCTCTTTTCCAATCTTTTCACTCTTTTCCTTTATTATTTTATTTTATTTATTTATTTATTTTTTTTTTTTCAATTGGAGTAGATAGACTAAACTATCGCCCGGTTCACACTCCACCCACATCTATTGAACAGGTGAAGAGGCTCATCCCTTGTTTCCTGATTAGGATGCGGTTCCCGGTTTTCTCTTTTCCAATCTTTTCACTCTTTTCTTTTATTATTTTATTTTATTTATTTATTTTTTTTTTCAATTGGAGTAGATAGACTAAACTATCGCCCGGTTCACACTCCACCCACATCTATTGAACAGGTGAAGAGGCTCATCCCTTGTTTCCTGTTTAGGATGCGGTTTCCGGCTTTCTCTTTTCCGTTCTTTTTACCCTTACGTAGCCCCTTGCGCATCAGTGGCATTACCGCCTTGCTCGGGGTGATATGATTAAAAAAAAAAAAAAAAAAAAATATAAGACAAGATGTTTGTGTGTGTGTGTCTGTTTATCTGCCTGTATGTTTTTTATTATAATAATTCATAAAAGTGTTACAAATATTTTAAAAACCTTTTATAGAAATGTCGTTGAATTACTTTTTTACTTAAGAATTGATTATTATATTGCCTATCGAAAATTGAAAAGTTTAATAAAAATTGTTCATCAATTTTATTTTTAAAATAATTAGAAAAAATAAATGTGTGTTTAAATATGGTGATTTTTATTAAGTATGGCGTTCCATAGGGGTCATAACAAGTTTCCGTAGGGGTCGCATTGTTTTTAGAAGTTAACAAGTGTTTGTATAAATTCCCCTTACATCGAAAAGGACACAAACCACACTTTGATTCTAATTTCATTCTTTTTTATTAAATTAAAATTATTCTATAAGAAAATTAATTTTTTTAATTTTTCAGAAAGCATATTAATAAATAATTTCAGAAAAATATGTAACATTTAAACATAAAAATATTTAATATTTCAAAAAAATATTAATAAATAACATAATATAACTTAGTTCGGTTATTTTAATTTAATTCTTTCTTATTAAATTATTTTAAAAGAAATTTAAATTTTTATTTATTCAGAAAGCATATTTTTATTTATTCAGAAAGCATATTTTTATTTATTCAGAAAGCATAATTTTATTTATTCAGAAAGCATAGTCTGGCTATAAATCTAAACTAAAATTCTATAAAATATTATATACTTGCTGTACTATTTAGTTAATAAACAACAAAAATATTTAAATTTCCAAATGTTACGTTTTAAGCTACATGAATTTTTTGTCACTTTTGGTCACCATCCAAACGTCATTAACACCTACTGCTTGTCAATAAATCATTTGTCACCTAAGATAACGCAGATAAGAGGGCTACCATAGTTAAAGAGAGATTTATATCGTAAATTTCCAGGCAGTAAGCACTAACTATATGTTTGAAATCAGATAACGTTAAGTTTCAATTATAAAAATCGATTTAAATAACGTGTCAAGGAGGTATTTTTGCAAGATTTTTAAAACAGAAATTTGGCTACTGTTTACATAATGTGTCGATCAATCAATAATGGCGGTAAATTTTTAAAAACTTTTTTTCAGCAGTTAAAATTTTGATTCCGATGAATATAATTTCGCTTTGAACTAAACCAGAGTATTTTGCTAACTGTAATTAGTAAATTTAATTTCGTGGTTTTTAATTAAAGCTAAAATTAAAGCTTCAAGAAAACATTTTTATTCTTAAAAA
Source organism: Ascarosepion bandense (assembly GCA_037127315.1). Taxonomy (NCBI): domain Eukaryota; kingdom Metazoa; phylum Mollusca; class Cephalopoda; order Sepiida; family Sepiidae; genus Ascarosepion; species Ascarosepion bandense. The sequence goes on from JBBBDQ010030379.1 coordinate 77,865, forward strand.
TTAAATTTAAATTGAGGTATCGAAAATGAGCAGTGATTTAATTGGAGGTACCTAGACTGTAATATAACGTGTGTTTTAGCAGTAATACACATTTTAAAGTGTCGATTTTGTCTAAGTATATTTATAATAACAGACAAATGTATATTGTTGTCAAAATTAGTCAGCAGTAGAAGAGATACTTTATTTCTAAACCACAAAATAAATAAAATAACTACATTCATGTTTACTTTGTTCCGTGTCATTTTTCTTTCATCATACGGGTAGATCACTGAATTAAACCAGTGGTAAAACATTCACTGACAAACTCAAGCAGTTATAGGATGACATCAAGTGTCTCCTTACAAAACTAAGCTTATGGGGATCACAGTTGTCAAATGAAAATTTGGTTAATTTTCCTACGTACAAAGAGTTAAAAACCAGTACCAATACCGGAATTCTACTTAGCTTTACTTAATCTTACAGTCACCTGGAATTGTTGTCAAAGAATCTCAGAAAACATTTAGTGATTTCTCATCTTTTGAACATCAGTTTGCGTTATTCTCACGATCATTCTCCTTTGAAGTTACCAAGACAAAAGAAAGCCTGCAGATGGAACGATTAGAAATGCAGTCGGATTCTATACACAAAGCGAAGTATCTTGGAGTAGGAATATCTTGAAGGGTTCTTTTTATATTTTCATGAAAAGTTTAAAATTTTCCGAAAGTTTGCCTCAAAGATTTTACCAATATTTAGTTGTACTTATGTTTGTGAAAAGCTATTTTTCTTCATTAAATCAACAATATCATCTCAAAGAATAAGGTTAACTGATCAGCATTTGCCATCTCTGATTAAAGTCGGAACTACACAGGCAATTCAGCCAGACATAACCAAATATTGTCAGGAAATAGTAGTGTCAAGTGTCAGAACGAAAGAATACTAAAACCGACTGAATAGTGGCAACTAAATATTCAGTTTTGAACTGTTCTAATTTTTGCACAATTTATTTGTTGCTGTTTTAAACTCCAAGTATATGTTGATTTTTTTTAATTTAATTCTTTTTATCAAACTACTTTATTACATTGTATGCATGAATCCTGCTAAAACATTCGTGTGCCCATTGTGTTTCTAAATTAAAGTAACAAAAAATATAAATTGTATTAAATGACTCTAATTAGTTGTAATATGCACAATCGGTTGTCGTGTGTGGTCTTCATTACAACACATATATGACCATATCCCCTCATAGCGGGAACCCTCAGCTTGACGTGCTTGCAATAAAACTCGTCTACCTGATGTATTTGCGGAGAAAAAAGATTTATATCTCGTAATAACCCCTGATGAATGAAACCACATCGATATTAATATTGAAAATTTCTATTTTCAATAGGATGCAAACGAGAATCGCGCTCTTGATGTATATGCCGAGCGCATTCGAATCTCATCGTTGTCGCTTTATCAGAAAGGATGTTATCAGCTTAGGGAGACGATGTGTGACAACTTTTGAAAAGTGCTTGGAATCCATACCATGTGTTGACTAAAGCCTTGGAAATTAAATTAGACTATTTCATCAATGTTTGTACTAGCATGAAGTCGCAAGTCATTGTGACCGAGGCTTTCAGCGTACAGGCCTTATTCGAACTGTTGATCACGCCATATAACAGGATCTTTCTCAAAAGCTGTTACTAAGATCCGTATAGTTGCAGTATAAATCACAGGTGGACACGGTGGGTGTTGAACAAACACAAATTTCCCTGAGCAAGTGTCTGCAACAGGGATTGGCTAGTCGCTATAGTAAATATCAATACTTCGATGCGAGCTCCCAGCAGCCATAATGAAAAAAGTGGAGACAAAATAAATGGGTAGTTTGGAATACAGGCACTGCGTGGATTCTAAGAATCTTACTTATTGGTTTTCACGGCTTATCAAATTATTGAGGTTATATAAAGCCGTAAATTAGCTTTAGATTGTAAGACTTTTTTAGATAATAATTTTTAGTGATAAAAGCTTTACTAATAAACATACAATTGGAGTAAGAACAGCTGGATTCGTACCTAATTAGATACTGATTAACAAAAAAGAAAGTTTAAGTGGGGGATCAAGTCTATATTACAATCAATATACAAACTGCTCAGTCATTTCGTGATTACAGCATGTATTATATATATTATAGTTTAGAACATAGACAAATTATAATGTACTACAAAGTGTACATTCTGTTTCGAAATTGAAAGGACAATGACTCATCAGATAGAATCTACCTGATGAGACACTTTCCTTTCAATGTCGAAACAAAATGTACACTTTGTAGTAGATTATCATTTGTACATGTTCTAAACTATAATTTATAATAAATATTGATAGCTCTAATTTTATATTGAGCACTGTTTTAAATTAATGTAATGTTTTGAACGTTGTTAATATTTTCTTCATTCCTTATTCACTTGTATATATATATATATATATATATATATATATATATATATATATATATATATATATATATATATATATATATATATATATATATATATATATATATATATATATATATAAAAGGAAAAAAGGGAAAAAGGGAGAAAGGGGAAAGAAGGAGAAGAAAAAGAAAAAGAAGGAAGAAAGAGGAGAAGAGGGGTATATGTGTGTGTGTGTGTATATATATATATATATATATATATATATATATATATATATATTTTACCCGAAAAAATCTAAATTGGATAGAAAAAACACCCCACCCCTATCACGTCTATGAAAACCTAGACACAGGATCAAAATAAATGCATGAATTAGGTCCACTAACAGCAGACATCAACCAATTAAATGATAGCCGACCATAAAAATGACCACTCAACAGCGACCTCTTAGAATCCTAACCAAAAGATATACCAACTGATAAAAAGATAAAACATACATTCCAACAGATAATACCATTAATCAACAATTTCACACTTACACACCAAATTCCTCAAAAGTCTAACGATCAAAACGAGACATTCACTTAATTACCAATAACCCCAACCAACCCCCACGGCAACAACGAACCAAATATAAACAGAGAATGATTCCAAACCTTTATTTCCCCTGAGGAAGTGTTTAAATCCAAACACTGAAACAAACATATGATTATAGGGAAGAGGACATACATAGAAGAAATTATGTACATGTTCTAAAACATAATTTATAATAAATATTCACTGCTTTATACACCATATATCGAGCACTGTTTTAAATTAATGTTTTGGACGGAAATTTTTTTTCTTTTTTCTCTCCTCATTCTATACTCACTCGGATATATATATATATATATATATATATATATATCCAAAGAATGCAAGTACATTGAAAGACATGCCTGTGTAGCTAATCAGTATTTCATTGATTTATTTTCTACAGCTTATCAACCCATTGCAGATTATTTAAAGCAAAAAGTTATTTTCAGATTATAAGAGATTTTGTGGGTAGTGGAGAATAAACAACCGAGCACACAATATTTCTGTCGGCTGAAATTGAATTCCTTAGCTATTATTTCATTGAGTGAATCGCTTTTATAGCTTATCTATGCATGCAGGCTATTTAAAGTCAGAAATTATTTTTAGATTGTAAGATTTTTTAGATAATAGTTTTTTAGTGATACAGTTTTACTAATTTACTAATTTTAGCTAGGAAAAGAGGAGGACTCATACCTTTCTCGACGTTATCTGCGTCTAAAGGAATATAACAAATCCACGGGAATTGGGACTTGGCTCTCTGATCAACAATTCAGAGTCATTATCCAATAAACTTCCCGTACATCTCAGCTTACAACACCTGGTATTTTTAATCGGTCACCCTGTCTCGAAGTTGCTTAATTTCAGTGTTTCAACTGGCTGTGGCTGTAAGGACAAAATTGGTTCTGTAGTCTTGGTTGACAACCAGTCAAAAAAATTAAGGCCAACCTAGTGCAGGAAAATCTTCTGCCCAATCGTGTATCACGTATGGCACTTGACTGACTGAGTCCGTAAGGTAGGGCTTTACAAGATAGTTCAAATAGATGCAGTCTGTATTAATCATGCCGGTAAATGATTTGTAATTATTTCTATCCAAGCAAGGAAATAAAGCCTCTAAGATGCAAGGGTTTACTGAATGTGAAAGAATATGAAAAAAAAGAAAACATTATTAAAGAGAGAAAATAATAAAAGAACATGAATTAAGAAGACAGAAGATAACGGTTGGTATTGAATTTTGTTTTCTAAGAGCAAATTTGAAAATCGAGTGAAGAAATTCCAAGCATAGAACTTACGGTTTCATATGAACATTTCAAGTGTAAAAATGAACAAACTTTTGTGTCATTATAATTCAGATTTATATTTTTCAACGTGAGAATTCGATAAATACGCTCTGTGGAATAGTCGTACCGGGTGAATAATTGAACTTAATGTATTGTACAAAATAGAAATGTTTTCTGTATTGGTAATGCCGGTAAATAATCTTTAAGTTAATCTATTGTACATAGCTTCTTCAATAGTATTGACAGGTTATTCACGAATTTTTTAACTAAATAAAATTTGGTTTTGAAATTGTCGCACAGAGGAGAGACTGAAAATATTGAGATGTTTCAAATATAAAAGACATCTGGATGAGTAATAACCATTTCAACTCTTTAATAAAACTTTTGAATTAATTAAACGTACTCTCATTTACGAGCAAAGAAAAAAACCATTAAATACTGCAAATATCAAAATATCAAAAATGATTTTAAAAGTATACACAAACAGAATGAATGGTCATCAGTAACAAGAAGATCCCAAAAGCCAATTACAAAACGAGGATGCTAAAATCAAGCGGGTACAGAAATTTAAATACCTAGGAATTGTTCTAACACACAGAAAGTGCAATACAGAAATCTGAAGGCGTATTGGCATGGTCAAGGACGTATGTCAAAAGCTAAGGAGAGTATTGAGAGTCAGGAAAATTTCGTTACAAAACAAAGAAAAGTGTACTGGACTGTAATGTGATATCTGTCCTCCTATATGGCAGCGAATGCTGCTCCTCAGAGGCGAAGACGAGACAGAAAGCAACAGCATGTGCTTCTACAGTAGGATGTTGAGGATACAATAGACCCGACATGTGACCATGACATGGTTTTGGAGAGAATGGAAACAAAAAGGAAACGTATACTTAACTTAACATAAGAAAGTGACAGTTAACATTTCTGAGATACTTGATGAGAAAAGAGGGCTTAAAAAGTCTGATACTCTCAGGTCGGAGAGAGGGAAAGAAGGTCAACGGAAAGTAGTGTGTTACATACTTGATGAGTTTAAGCAAAGGGAGGTAAAAGCAGCTGATAAAATACCCTATTCGCAAAAACTTGTCTTGGTGTATTTAAGGGATTATGAATTAAATAAGTGTCGTCTAGAATAGGCGTGCCGGTTGCAGTCTTTAAACTTACTGATACTCGTCTTTATTGCTGTTATCTCAACTTTTTCGGCCGCTGTGTCCTCCGGACTTTCTGAACTAAATCCAAAATTAAATCTATGCTGGTAGACTGTTCTCATTCTAATGACTATGTCTGTGTATATCGTCAAGTTCTTTATTTTATTACTGCTCAGTTGTTGCTCGCCCGTTCAACCGAGTGCTAGTACACATTCTCAAAGCCAGGGATTGAACCTACTACCATATGGCATTGAATTCACAATTCAACGCTTTTACCCACTAGTAAATTGTCCCGTGAGACAAAAAAAATATGCGACATCTCTAGAGAGGATCAGTGGAACGAGAACAGTCTAGATTAAAAAAAAGGATTCAGTTCCGAATTCACAGGTTGCATACATTGATATACAACTGAGGATGACCAGAAGTGATATAAAAAACAATGATGGGGACAATAGTTCGAGTATAAAGAGTATAAATAACTCCTCATTGCAGAAATTCAGATAAGTAAATATAATTCATCTCAATGTTTTGCACCAAATAAAAGTTTGTTTTTTTTTCGCGGAAACTCTGTATGTGCCGATAATTCTTTAATCCACTCATCCGTCTCTAATCCAGTCCTAGAAGCAACACATTTACTGTAAACATAACAGCAGTGGGGTCCCTGATGAGACACAATCCATTTCAGGCTGGCTCAGAGTTGTCCATCTAGCTGCTGCCTTTAGACAGGAAAGCTCAGTCTGCATAGCTAGAGAGGGATGGCTTGTCTTTTCCAGACTTACGGGCATAAATTGAAACACCGGTTCTCGGACGATCACCGATGTTAAGGAACATCAAGCCTTCTCAGAACCTAAATAGGTAACGACTTGGGAATATCAAGTCTTATAGTGTTGGACGTTCTAGAGTGTAATAAAAAACTGCTTGTAATTGAAAATTGGAAGTCCGAATTCCTATTCCAGTCTGATTCGCTCTATTTACTTGCGCACGCATACAGTTGGAAAAGGCACTGTTGGGACGCCCGCGCCTATTCGGCTATAATGTAAAGTAATGGTGGCATTTACGTAGGAGAGTGCGCCGAGCAGCCGATCGACAAGTCAGTCGACCCGGAAGTACCCATTGCTCATACTACGTCTTACGACGGTTGAGACGATTAACCTCTATTCTTGTATTGGATACTAATAACCTTTGTAAATACTAATTTCACGGAATACAACAATTAACCTATTCCTGTTGTTGAGTTATTTATTCTTACTCACGACATAAGACACTCCTTCTTGCTCCATCTATGGGTTAATTAGTAAAACTTGTATCAGTAAACCATTATTATCTCCAAAAAATGGTTACATTCTAAAAATATTTTCTGGGCGTCAATAACTTGCAAGAGGTTGGTAAACCTTTGAAAATAAGTCAATAAATCAAACATGATTTTCGAAGGGTATTTGCGAGAAGTGAATCAGACATAATCCGGGGCAAATTGAATACGCCACACCTAATTTACCTTTTCGTGCCGATATACATTATGCCATCTGTGCCTCCGGGTTATAAAAACTCTCTAGAATTTTCAAACTTTTGTAGCTGTTCCGCTATTTACATTATTCAGAATATTGTCCTCATCATTGTTGCCATTTGTAAGAAGTTTCGGCTGTTGTACGCTACGGCCTTCTTTAGGTGCTTAGAATTTCGAACCGAAACCTTTAATACAATCACTGGGGTATATCATTTTCATTCTTTGCCTAGGGCCACTTTGATAGTGATAACTTATCTCCCTTTAACCCTCTAAGTTACTTGTTCACCACTGCTGTGTTGAACTCACAGATCTTTGGGTCAAGTCAGCGGAACTGACCAACGTCTATATCTACTGGGCCATGTGTCCTTAAGGACAAGAACAACTGAATTTCTGGAATTTATAAACCAAATGTTCAGTAACCATTTTTACCAGAGTTCATATTGCAATTTTTGATGTTTATGATTTATTAAGTCCCAAAAATTCAGTTGTTCTTGTCCTTAAGGGCACATGGTCCAATGGATATAAACGTTGGTTAATTCCTGTGACTTCAGCTAACGAGTTGTGAGTTCAATACCAAGCTTGTAGGGTTAGAGGAAGATAACTTATGACTACAAAAAGAAGCTCTACGCAAGGAATTCGAAATTCTTAGCACCTAAAGAAGGCCGGAGCGTACAACAGCTGAAACAAATGGCAAAAAGGATGAGGACAATAGTTCGAATTATGTAAATACTGTAAATACTACCTTATCTCTTAAACATAGACACATTTTATAGCTGTAATCAATATTTGTCGCCTGAATATCTCCTCACAACCCCTATCGGAGCAATCATTTTCATAAAATTTCTTAAATAGGTTCGTCGATATATCTGTTTCACTTGCCCTGTCTGCCATGTGAGTGTTAATTTCTCCATATCATCCTTTCTCTCTATTTCTGGTTTTAAATACAACTGTCCTTTTGTTTCTCATTTTCCTAGAACTTTCTCAGTTATTACATTTTTGAATATGATTTTCACAAAATGTTCGTTGTTGTGCAGTGGATATCGGTTTGGTAAGAGAAATCGGAGAGCCGAGTTCTAATTCCAGTTGAGTTCGTTGCAATCACTTACACCTTGTGAAAGATATTAATCAGTCTCTTCTCCCTCCAGTTATGGGCTAAATGCCTTTGTTGGCAACTAGCCTGGCGCAGAAAACTACTGCGAAAAAATCTTCTTCCCAGTCAGTGATGTTTCTTTCGAGACATGATCGCCTAGGCGTGTATCCCATTTGGCACTTATCTGACTGAGTGATTCTCAATATCCTTCTGTAGAACCAAACAAGTTGTAAAGGATAGTAAACAGGTAGACACAGCTAACAAGAGATACGAAAATACAGAAAGCCACAAATGGAATACTGCTGTCATATATGGTCAGGCGCACCCGCTGTTCATCTCAGTGTTCGTGACAGGCTCCAAAGGAGAATCAGTAATGTGATAGATACCGACGTGGCTACTCTACTCCAGCCATTTTCTCACTGACGTGATGTGGATTCCCTCTATCTGTTCTATAAATATTTTCATGGTCTCTGCTCCAACGAACTTAAGTCACTGGTGCCCCTGCAACAGGTGTTTACTCGTGCAACCAGACTGGCAACTGGGTCTCACCCATTCACAGTTAGATCAACCAAATGAAGACAACAATTCTACTCCACCAGCTTCTTCTCTTGCACTTCCCGCCTGTAGAACTCACTTCCATATTCTTGCTTTCCTGATGGCTACAACCCCCAGGAATTTAAACGCAATCTCAATACCCATCTCTTAATCACTTGACTTTAGTTCTTTCTACATCTCCCTGTATATCTTTTCTTTTCTCTACCTTTCACCTGTATTCCCATCCTTCTCTTTTTCCTTTTTAACTTGTTCGTTTTTCTCTTTACTGTCTTCCGATCTATTCTTTTTACTCTTATGTAGCCCCTGCACAGCAGTGGCGTTGCTTGGAGTGAAACGATATAAAAACCTTAAATGACATGAGACACAGAAGAAGAGGACCAAAAAGAAAATACTTTCATTAAGTACTTTTCTTTTCTTTTTTTTTTGAGTTTCGAGTTCTAGTAAGACATTGTTCTTTTCGTTTATCATCGGTAAATGTATTCAATTTATGAATGACATAATTAAATTTCTGTTGGAGAGATGTCTTTTGTTTCATATTAAGAAGCCCTGCAGAGGAAAACGCCATTTTGTCTGTTAAAGCTTCTGAAAGTTTCACGAATAAAGAACAAAATATGAACTGCATAAATTATTAAAAATAAATATGTAAGAAAAGATAAAAAGAAGTTTATACCCTTAACAAAATTGCTGTAAATTTCATTCATTATACCAATCAAAAATTGTCATTTGCAGTTAGGAACCGAACCAATTGGAAATATTTTCCAGAATGCATATTACATTTACAGCAGCTTAAATTTCCTTTTCGCTTTTTAGTTTGCCTTGAGATTTCCTCTGGCGATAAGGCTGCCATTACTAAACAATTATTTTAACAGTTTGCATTCCATTTTAAAATTATGTATCTAGAATTTCATGCTTTTACAGGTAGGTTATAATCAATAAACGGCCTGGATAATTTAGCTTTTAAAGGTAATAAAAATGTTTAAAATATACGAATATAGACACTAAACTATCCACATATATACAGGTGTACGTAAAGGCATTGACGTTTGTACGAAGGTGCAATAAAAATGTTTCGAGAAATGGATCTTCAAGCAAACTCCATAACTTATGTCATTAATGTGAGAGAGACAGTAGTTCACGATTTGCTAAAATAGTTCCTTATATTTAACTGTTCGGGCATCCAGAACGTTCATTTCGAACCGACATGCAACCATCTTTGAAACGCTCAGGCCACTGATACACGTAGGTTTGCGCTATGGAATGTTCACTAAAAACATGGGGAAACATTACGAGTTTCGGTAGAAGATGAGTCGAGCTTCATGCATCATTTGATATCAGCGTGTCACCGGAATTTGCAGAGTCGTTCCAAACCAACGTGACGAGTCAACACGTAAATACTGAACATGTAATCTATTGGAATATGGACTCAGTAGAATGATTTACAATGACAGAGCTGAACGCATTTCCTTTGAAAGTTACAAACATACTAAATCTAGTAGAGTCTAGAATAATTCCGTTACGAATAATAGCCACGCAATAATGTTTATCTAAACATCTGAAATATAGCAACGATCAAGTGCATGAACATAATATATTTTACACGTTGCTCCATGTGCATTATACGCTGATATGATGATGAATGCAGGACAATCTTCCCATAGATGAAGATAAAACAGGAAACAACAGAAGTATAGTTCTACAGAAGGATAGTGAGAATTCCATGTACAGAGCTAGTAAACAACTAGGAAGTTTTAAAGAAAATTACAATAAAAGACGACTTGTACTCAGAATTAAAAGAGACAACTGACATTTCTTGGTCCCCTAATGAGGAAGCAGGGATTAGAAAACCTAACACGCAAAAGGCATATCAAGCCTAAGAGAGATAAAAGAAGCCAACCAGCTTCCAACCTGACGAGCTTGTTCGAATGTCGGCGGGATGGGTGCTGTGGAAGACTTAGCAAATATGAGAACCACAGCTAAAGGTTACAAGTAATAAGAAGCTGTGAAGAGCCATATCTGTCCATGTCCTAAAGAGAACCATAAATCTATCCTGGTTTATGATCCCCGATTATTTTAGTAAGTTTTAGATTGTCTTGCTCCACGTTGTTAGCTGTGATTCATTTATTGTTGCGGGGTCTCCCCTTTTTCCATAATAGACTCGTCTAGTGTATATATATACTCCTGACATAGAAGCAATAAAGATAGATACCGAGCGATACCGAACGATATCGAGGTTTCACGGAGAATACAGCGTCAGTAGTTCATAGTATGTCTGAGCTCCACTCAGTCAGAAGGTTAGTACACAGCACCCGTCAGCTTCCGACGTGGACTTACTGTTATGTCGCCAGGTATAAATGAATAACTCAACAACAGAATCAGAATATAAGTTGTATTCCGCGGAAAGACGGTTAGTATGTACAGAAGTGATTAGTAATATTTACAATAGAAAGATACAAGAGTCCAATCCGTCGTAAGACGTGTGTATACGTGATTACTTCCAGTACGCCACCGGAAGTGTGACTAACTCTTCACTGACTCGCACTGACTCTTCAGTAACTCATTAGAGACACTCGAGTGACTCTCAAGCGACTCTCTGGAGAGAATCCACCATTGCTATATATAGCAATGGGAACAGTCCATTTGTAGTCAAATAAGAGCGGCGCCCTAACACTTACTAAATATACTACGGCTTCACTTCATAGACTTGCATATATACTTCGTACTAACTGTATTCTTGGATTACTAACCTGCGTTCAAGTTTGTATTCTTTACGTTGATATAATTATTTTTTCTATCTCCAATTCGGATTGTTGTTCATTTATTTTGTACGGTTCCCATTCCCAGAATCCACAACATTTATTGATCTTTACTTTTAGCTGAGTTGTAGGGTTATTGGTAAGTTTTAAAAATTTTGTGTGATCATCAAGTAACTGTTCTAGTTTTAGTCAAACTTGTTTAAAACAATAAAGATGTTAGTTTTATCAGTTTATTAATGACTATTTCTGGGTGGTTGCGTAATTCTTTTTGCCACAATCTTCAGTGAAGGTTTTATAAGTTTAGAAGAATGTATTTTTTTTATCATGTCTGTCTTTTATAGATTCTGCCTTAAGAGGATCACGGAGTTCTGGTTCTGTCGTAATTAGCTGCTGTTCTTGGAGTTTAATTATATTTTGGTATAGTGTCTCAATTTCAACTTTTTTATGTAGTCCATTATATTTTTTGTATATATGGCAATTAGGTCAAAAGTTAAGTAGTTCCTTTTAGTTGTCAGTTAATTCATAATCAGAAATGTTTATTATTTCAACATTATATATCAATTCAAATGTTCCTTGGGAGAATGTATACCGACAAAAAAAAAAACAAAAAAAAACAGATATATATGTTGGATTTACAACAACCATATTGACAAGACGTCTTACGTTATATTTGTCCCACCATTAATCCATTTGTAGACATCTACAACAACATTCATGTCCACATTCACAATATAAAAAAATAATGATCGATAATACAACTGTTCTACACCAAGAAAACAACAAAAGTTAACTGCAGATTCTCGAGGCTATATTCATTAAAACACTTAAGCCGTCAATTAATAGAATTAGCTATGAATACTGTAGTAATGTTCTAAAATGTTTGTAAAAAGAACAGTTTTTTCATGCTTCAACACGTGATATTACAACATAAAAAAAAATCCATTTTGGATAATTTTCACGTTCAAATGAACGCTAGCAATTTGTCACCCGTTATATTTGAAGAAAAAAAAATGTACAGTAATTTTTAGCAACACCTTTTTGTTACATTTCGAACCACAACTGACAACCCTGAAGATGAACTCGGAAAGAGGTTGAAAGTACTTGGGTACCTTAAGAAATGAAGGAAAATAATATCTATCAACTTTACAGCTCATTTCTTGCATTTTTTTTATTGTAATACGCGAAATATTATCCATGAGTATGAACAGGTTTTATTAAAGATAAGCAAACACATTTTATGCAATTTATTTTTAATCTGTCATATATATATCATCTCTATTATAATAAAAACATCTGTACATTTATTTGTATTATATATATATATATATATATATATATATAATATATATATATATATTTTAATTCAGATACTTCAATCCAAGGGGAAAAAAGCAGGAAGGTAAATTCCAAAAAACCCGATCCTAATTAATAATAAAAATTTATTTTAAATACTATATCTTTTTATTCCCTTTTATTAATAATTATGCCTTTTTAAGTAAAGGTCTTTTTCTAATACTTCAACGTTTTGGGGAAATTAGGTTTTTGAATTTGTCCAGCGTCTGTAATATTTAAAAAAAATTTTTTCTTTAGTTTCTTTCTTTTTCCCTCCCTTCCTTCTTTTATCTCTCTTACCACCTTTTTTCCGTGTTGCTTAAACTTACGTCGATTTAACACGGCTGTCTGTTAATTTTTAGTTACATTCTCCCTTTTTTTGCGAACCCAGACGATGTCAGTTTTTTTTCTTTTCTTATTTATTTGATTTTATTCTATCTTTTTCTTTTTCTTTTTCGTTTTCTTTTTCTTTCCCTTTATTTGTATTTTTATTTTATTTTATTATTTATTTTTTAATTTCTTTGCAATCTATTTAAAAAGGAAAAGTAGACTTTTCTACTTTTCTGAAGTTTCTGAAAGTTTTTTTTCTGTTGCTGAGGTGATGTGTCGTCCCCCGTGGGGATCTTCATATCGAAATGGCCATTCAACATCTTTGAATTAATCCTTTTTTAATATATATATATATATATATATATATATATATTTCCCACGTGTCACCTTCAGAAGGTTGTATTATTTTTATTTCGTATGTCTTAATGTAAAATACTCAATAGTAGGTATATCACTATATATGTTGCCGGTATTTTAGACAACATATCGACATAAATATTTTGTCGTCGTTTTAGACGATGCGGGCTCGCTTGTGTATATCTTATCCTTGAAAATTGCAAATAGTTCACTCTAAAGTGTTCGGCATGAACAAATTTGTACAATCTATACAAATATTAGGTTTAGAATACAAGCTACGCCTACAAGATATACAATTAGCAAACTAAGCTAAAATTCATTATAGATATTTCTGCTAAAATGCACAACTATTAAATTATATATAAAGAGTTTATCAAAAATACGTTTATAAACTTTGGGGGCGAGTTCCTTATAGTAAAAAAAATGAGATGATCTGCAAACATATATCTGCAAATCCTTCGTTATTAAATTTAAAGAAAGTTTACGTGAGATGATATGTTGCAATGTAGACTAGGTTATATTTGTTACTTGCGTACATTTGTGGATAGTCTGTCTGCAACGATTAACGTGTGAGTTCACTGAGAAGTATTTCGTTTAACGATGGCAGGATGTTTTACATACTGCAGCGTCAATGATAAGGAAGGCTGCCCAGCCATCCAACATTTGCAGCTGTTTATCTTCGCGTTGCTGAGGCATTGTAGACAGCATCACAAGCTATGATAAGAGGGGAGGACATTTAACAGCGTCTACTGTAAACTTTGAACCTAATAACTCAAAAACGAAGGATTTGCAGACATACGTTTATATGGAGATTTGTCCTTGTCTAGTGTGAGAAAGTCGCCCCAAAAATTTCTAAAAATAATTTGATACATCAAATTGATGCGCGTGCACACACACACACACACACACACACACACTCATATATAGATGAGTGTACTCCTGCTGTCAAAAATGAGGGAAACATATTTGTGAGAATTATATATATATTGACATGTCAGATTAAATAAATTGCAGACATGTTTGGTTATTTTCTGATAAAATCCGTTCATAATCACGGATAATCTTTAGGATTTGTTTAAGTTGTTTAGAGTTTGTAGTTCTTTTGAATATGTAGGTTATTATTAGTTACTTCACTGTACCTTTTCACAAGGCTACATTTATATATATATATATATATATATATATATATATATATATATATATATATAAACGTATTCATAAATGGAACTTTGTCTGTGTGTGTATATATGTGTGTGTGTCCGTTACCTATAGACTCCGAAACAGCTGAACCGATTTTCTTGAAAAATTACACAGTTGTACTATAAACGTCTGCGAGTGTCCGTAGCTAGGTTTTGTGTCGAGGTACCCCCGATAAATATCGAAAATCGATAAACGAAAACATCGGTTTTATAGAAGGATTGGTCCGATTTTAATCAAATTTGATACACTCATAGACAAAGACATAAGAAACAATATTCATAAGTTTCAAGGTTGCAGTTCTTACAATAGTGCAGAAAATCGATAATATATATATATATATATATATATATATATATATATATATATATATATATATAAAAAGGCAAGATATCTGTGTGTGTCTCTTTGTCTGCCTGTATATCTGTATTTTTTTCACCCCTTTTATTTTACTTTTTGCTTCGGGTTTGGCTCTAAGTAGGTATAATTGTAGTTCTTAGTCTCAGCCATGATACAATTACTAAGACGACTTATTTAGCCTTCAAAATTCAGTTTACGACGAAAAAAACTTATTTGATATCGATAGCAGGAAATCAAAATTTAACTTACATCCATTCATTTTTCTTTCAGTCTACGGTTTCGCTTTAACTGGAAACAACTATTGCTTTTTCAGTCCTTCGTGTAAATGTCCAAAGAGACTGAGCTCCAGGATCATGGATTAGTTTTAAAGCTTTCATCACACCCGAGCAATGCTGGGCTATACTGCTAGTATATATATATATATATATATATATATATATATATATATATTAATTCAGATACTTCAATCCAAGGGAAAAAAGCAGGAAGGTAAATTCCAAAAACCCGATCCTAATTAATATTAAAAATTTTATTTTAATATTAAAAAATGATACAGGAAGAGAGCTCCATGTAATAAAATATTACAGAGCAAATATATATTTAAAAAGGATTAATTCAAAGATGTTGAATGGCCATTTCGATATGAAGATCCCAACGGGGGACAACACATCACCTCAGCAACAGAAAAATCCTTTCAGAAAACATTTTTTCTTTAGTTTCTTTCTTTTTCCCTCCCTTCCTTCTTTTATCTCTCTTACCACCTTTTTTCCATGTTGCTTAAACTTACGTCGATTTAACACGGCTGTCTGTTAATTTTTAGTTACATTCCCCCTTTTTTTCGCGAACCCAGACGATGTCAATTTTTTCTTTTCTTATTTATTTGATTTTATTCTATCTTTTTCTTTTTCTTTTTCGTTTTCTTTTTCTTTTTCTTTCCCTTTATTTGTATTTTTATTTTATTTTATTTTTTAATTTCTTTGCAATCTATTTAAAAAGGAAAAGTAGACTAATTTTTCTCCAGTTTCTGAAAGGATTTTTCTGTTGCTGAGGTGATGTGTTGTCCCCCGTGGGGATCTTCATATCGAAATGGCCATTCAACATCTTTGAATTAATCCTTGTTTAATATATATATATATATATATATATATATATATATATATATATATATATTCTTCCGATTCACCATGAAATAACGCGTCTGTCTTAATTTTTCCTATATATATATATATATATATATATATATATATATATAATAGAGAGAGAGAGAGAAAGGGTGGGAGAGAGAGAGACATCAGTCTATCTATTATGCAGATTTCTTTAAAAATGACATATAATGTATTAATGGTAAGATTTTAATGTATTTTTTCATGTGATCTTTTTTTTTTTTTGAGGACATAAATTTTATGAAAAGTCTAAATGATTTATTTATTCGAGCACTTTCAACTATTCTTTTAGCCATTAGCGAGTATGTATTTCATTTCACATGTAACAGAATGTATGTAGTATCATGTATGTTTGTAGAGTCAAGAAGGGATTTGCGGCTCTTAGACAAGAAACTGAAAATGAATATGCAACAATCCCACTGAACACTTTGGCTAACGTTACCGAAGCAGTAGATCTTAATAAAATTTCAAAATTAAATGACTTCATTTCCAGTCTCTTTTGTAAAGTCCAAAGTTAACATGCATTAATCACTTGATGTCCGAATAAATGTAGTTTTACATCTACCTTTTTTCCTCACGTGTGTATAAATGTCTGGCCTGATGATATAAAACACATATCAATTCGACATCAGCTTCGATGTAGTATCTTTCTAAAGCCATACACATTATCCAGCATCGTTTCTATTGATATAAGTATTTCTGGAAATCATTTTCTGAGGGATAGCAAGCAGCTGCCACGTCGAATTATCTTAGATTTCCTCAGCGACTTGAAATTATATTCCAACCAATGGGATTTGATTTAAAAGGAAAAAGTCGCAAGGGGCGAAATCAAGAGAATATGGTGGTTGCAAGACCTGTGGAAAGTTGTCTTGATCAAAAACTGCTGCACGAGCCATGGTCACTGATGGAACCCCTATGGTGTGCTGAAACGACTTCCAAGCATTTCTATAAACGAAGAAAGTGTGAGGTAACTTTAGAACATAGTGTATATGGGTTCAATGAGTTCAAGGTCTATCTGTGCCAGCATACATTTGTTTCGTTACCATAGCAACGATAACGATACATTTTTATCAGAGTCTGTATATATACTGAATACATGAGGCTATGAGTTAAAATTAGGGATTTTATATGTAAGTCTATTGAAAGATTTGTAGATGGCTCTAAAAAGTCAATGGGGATTTTTATATGCAAAACTGCAAGCACCTACCTGAAATGTGACCTCTTTGATGTAGAAGATCTTATTCTTCTACCTCTTTGATGTAGAAGAATTTATATTGGATTTTTTCTTTTAAAATTGGTCAAGTGTATACTTGAGTCTGTAATCTTTTTTGTACATGAGACTATAAATAAACATGGTGATTTTTAATTGCAAAATTGCAAGCATCTACCCGAAATGTGACCTATTTTTTGTGGGAGATAGAAGATAATTAGTTCATATTGGAATATTTCTGCTAAAATATACTTTAGTCTAGACTTTTTTTCTACATAAGAATTTCGATAAAAATGGTGATTTTTCATATGCAAAATTGCAAGCCTATAACCAAAATGTGATCTATTTTATGTGGGAGATAGAAGATAATTAATATATATTGGGAAATTTCTGTTAAAATTGGTAAAGTGTATACTTGAGTATGTAGGTAGTTTTGTACATGAGTCAGTGAATCTGCTACCATAACTGAAGATGACCTCTGAAAGAGGTTGAAAGTACTTGGGTACCTTAAGAAATGAATGAAAATAATATATTTGTAACATATTTGTAAACATTTACCCGATATGTGACTACTTTTATGGAGTAGATACTATTGTAGAAGGGCCACAGTTACTGTAATCTACGACACATCGATACGGTAATTAAAAATTGATTCTTTGAAATAAAAAATGTTCAAGAGACTTACATATCAAGCGTAATAGGTAATTGTTCCGACACTATAACCCGTCATGAAGTTTGAAGAATGAATAAGCAAATATTATTCACCAAATTCAGAGGGAATCAATGTGAAGAGTTCTCTTTGAAAAAATATATTTTTCAAAATGAAATTATCGTTTATCAAAAGGCAGAGAAGCGACAGTAAAACGATAATAGTGTTTGTAACTATTAAACCTTTCGAATAAAATGTCTGCTCTTAAATCAGAAGAAATTTTAGCAAAATAATGTCAGGTTATACACAGACAAAAGAATAAAAAGCAACAGACCAGATTTGTTTCAAAAGTGAAAGCAAACAACTCCGCTTATAATTATATTATCTACACAGATTTGCTTCAAATATAGTCACTACTTACAAAACGATTTACCCTAACTTACGACCAACTATAAAATTAGTCGACATGGTACGATGTACGAAAACTTTCATCGTAGAAGTGTTTTCTTTCTTCAAAATAAATAAAAATAAATTGATGAAATAAAAAACACTGGGTTGTCCCGAAAGTTCTGTCGATTTTTAAAATAAATTAAAACACAATATTAGGCCATTAAATATTTACGCAACAAAATATGAACCATTTTTCTGTACAGTCTTTCTCAATTTTTCCTTCAACGTAAATATGTTGTCTTCCTAGAATTTTTGTAATTTCTCTGCAAAGAACTTATTAGAATATTTTGTTTTGTCTTCCAAAGAATTAACTTTTTTCCATTGTAGAAAATCCATTTCTCATGAACACTCAAAAATTTGCTTCAAAATATATATAATCACAATATTCTTTTCACTCAGATCAGGTGCTATCTAAACATCGCAGTGATTTGAATACCCAAGCTTCATTTAATTCACATGGAAATTTGATACATTTCGTGTTTCAGCCAATTCCTTCGTTGTGTAATGCCGGTTATTCTCAATTTGTGTCCATTTTTTTAATCATTTCACCTCAGGCAACACAGAACTGCCACCGGTGCGCACAGGGTTACAGAAGAGGTGAGTAATGAGAAAGAGGAACAAGTGCCAGGGAATCAGAGAATTAGTAAAAAAGGATGAGAATACAGGTGTGAAGTGGGATACATGGGTGGAAAGGAAGAAAAACATGATACAAGAGTTGTCATAGAAAGGATGTGTCAAGAAGATAAAAGATGGCAATTGACTTTGCATATAAATTCTTGGAGATTGTAACTGTCAGGGAAGCAAGTATACGGGGAAAGGTCTTAGGCATTTGCCTGACTGCTCTATGACAGTCAGCTTTCTGCCTTCGGGTAGAGGGCGCTCTCTGCTTCCGAGCAGAGAGCACAAACCCAGTCGTGGTTCCGCCGAAGGGTAGAACCACGACTGGGGAAAAATAGACAGAGATTTTTTGACCTAGCTATATGGCCAGGAATACCCACTATAAAATGACCATGTGTCACATCTGGCCTTGCGTGGGAAGGCTAGTAAATACGAGAAGCAAGTATACGGAAGGGAATTCTAATGGAGGGAAGTGCCATAGTAGAAGTTAGCCGTTACATTTGATTGGTTTCACCTAGCCGCTAGAATAGTAAATCGACTATATTCATGCAAAGGGGGCACCAGAGAGCTCGTGAAATTATTTGTAGAAGAGACAGAGGGAAGCCACATTATGTCGGTGAGAAAATGACTGGAGTTGAGCTATCAGGTCGTGGTCAATCACATTACAGATTTATCTTTGGGTTTTGTCAAGAAGCCCGAAATGAATAGCAGAGGCACCCGACCAGATGTGACAGCAGTATTCAATGCATGGGCGGATGGTAGATTTATATATGGGCAAGATTGATTTAAGCGAGAAAATAACCCCTGACCCTACAATTAGAACCAACCTTCCGAGCAGCAGGTTTAGCAATGGATTCAATGTAGTCATTCCACTTGAAGTCAGCTTTAGGCGATGAGGAGCAGTGTTTTGCTTTCAGGAAGACTAGCCTAATCTATTCTGATGGGGGTGGTAGGAGCGGTTGTCTATGGTGGTTGAAAGATAGCAGCTTCGTTTTGGAAGTATTCAAATTTACGAGCCATATCTTAACCAAGTCCACCACAGATTGGAGATTTTTTTCAAAATCAGCGACAAAGTTTGCTTTATCATCCTCGGCAGATTTCTTAATGAGGCGGAAGTAAATGGTTGTGTCGTCAGCATAAATGCTTACTTGGGGTTTGATTACATCAGGGAGATCGTTGATGAATTCATAAAAAGCGTAGGACCTAGAATTGAGTCTTGAGGTACACCTGCGTTCGTATGATAGTATCTGGAAACATGCACATTCAATACTACCATCATCATGTGTAGTAGGGAAGGGTCTGCTTGAGAGCTTATCATCAATAAGGCTATGATCAACATCTACAAGCTGAGAAAACCACAGCCGTTTAGTTCAGTCAGTTAAAGCTTATTTAACGTAGAGAGCACATTGTTTTTGTTTTCACTGGCGAAGCATTTTTATGTTTGCGGTAATAAAAAGAACTAAGTGTTCATAATGAAACAATATAATCTTTCGTTTGAAAAGCCATGCAGAATATTCTGAGGACCCTAGATGTTATGCCACGATTCGTCATCAACATAAGGTACGCAGATAATACAGTGCTGATAGCAAACAGGGAAAGGAAACTACAAAACCTCCTGCAAAAGGTAACTGAAGTGTGTGAATAAAGGACTTCAAATAAATTGCAAGAAAACCGAATGCATGGTCATCAACAAAAAGAGCAGCCCAAAATGCCAAATACATGTTGGGATACTAAAATCAAGCAGTTACAAAAATTTAAATACCTGGGAAGTGTTCTAACTGAAGACAGAAAGTGCGACACAGAGATCCAAAGGCGACTTAGCATGGCAAAAGATGTATTCCAGAAGGTGAGGAGAGTATTAAGAGACAAGAAAATTTCGCTAGAAACAAAGAAACGAGTACTGGATAGCTGTGCAATGTCAGTTCTTCAATATGGCAGTGAATTTAGGAAAATATCAGCAAAGACGAAGGAAAAACTTAAAGCAACTGAAGGATGCTGCAGATTTCACGGACCGAGCATGTGAGCAATGATGAGGTTTTGGAAAGAATGGAAAGGAAAAAGAAATTAATATCTAGCATAAGAAAGAGACAGCTGAAGTTCCTGGGGTATGCAATGAGGTAGAATGGCTGATACTAACCAGCCAGATATAGGGACAAAGCAGAGGACAGCAGCGGATAACATATTTGAAGGGCCTGAGATGATGGATGACAGAACGGGGGTTGCGAGGAGAAAGCGTGCTAAATGCCACCAGGGATAGAGTGACGTGGGAATCTATGATCGCCTACGTCCTAAAATAACAGGGCACATAGAAAAAAAATCTTCCATTTTCACAGGGATGCAAAATTGATAAAAATTAAGTAGTTTTAAACATTCTTTCTCAAATTTGAACTAATCTGTAATCGGAAATGTAAACATATTGTATGTTTCAGTCGATTTAACTAGAACTAAAATATGGCAGTACACATTTCTACTTTACATACCGCATGCAAACTGAAGTACGGAATATAGAAATCATTCTCTGATATTTTCATCACATTTAGCGTTCAGTTCTCTATTTTACTGCCTAACCATATATTACATTAAAGTAAATTAGAAACGTTATAACTTATGTGAAAGTTACATGAAAATATCAGAAACTGGTTAAAAAAATTAAACTTTAAGATATTACATAACAGTTCAGCACTCTTTTCTTTGTTTCTAATGACATTTTCTTATCTCTTGATACCTTGCTTATTTTTTGAAAGGCCATGAGGAGATTGTCTTCATTCCATGCCTTATAATAGATTAAATATTACATAACAGTTCAGCACTCTTTTCTTTGTTTCTAATGACATTTTCTTATCTCTTGATACCTTGCTTATTTTTTGAAAGGCCATGAGGAGATTGTCTTCATTCCATGCCTTATAATAGATTAAATATTACATAGCAGTTCAGCACTCTTTTCTTTGTTTCTAATGACATTTTCTTATCTCTTAATACCTTGCTTATTTTTTGAAGGCCATGAGGAGATTGTCTTCATTCCATGCCTTATAATAGATTAGATATTACATAGCAGTTCAGCACTCTTTTCTTTGTTTCTAATGACATATTCTTATCTCTTAATACCTTGCTTAGTTTATGAAAACCATGCGGAGATGGTGCAGCATTCACTGCCATATAAGAGATTAGATATTACATAGCAGTTTAGCACTCTTTTCTTTATTTATAATGACATTTTCTTATCTCTTAATACCTTGCTTAGTTTATGAAAACCATGAAGAGATTGTGCCGCATTCAGTGCCATATAGGAGATTAGATATTACATAGCAGTTCAGCACTCTTTTCTTTATTTATAATGACATATTCTTATCTCTTAATACTTTGCTTAGTTTATGAAAACCATGCGGAGATTGTGCAGCATTCACTGCCATATAGAAGATTTGATATTACATAGCAGTTCAGCACTCTTTTCTTTATTTCTAACGACATTTTCTTATCTCTTAATACCTTGCTTAGTTTATGAAAACCATGAAGAGATTTTCCAGCATTCAGTGCCATATAGGAGATTAGATATTACAGTACTTTAGCACTCTTTTTTTGTTTCTATGGCATTTTCAGTCTCTTAATATGTTGCTTTGAAAATGAATGTCATGAGGAAATTATAAAATATTCAAAGCAGTATAGGAATTTAGATATTACATAGCAGTTCAGCAAGATGTTCTATGTTTCTAACGACGTTTACTTGACATTTTATACTTTGATTAGTTTATGAAAGGCAAGTAAATGGTAAAACTTTTAGGTCCAAAATATTATTGTTGATAAAAAGTTATTGGCTGTGGGATAACGAAAATTTTGAAAGCTGATTCCATCTCTGGTTTGGACATAAACGTTTTTACAAATATTTTTATTGCTTAAAAAGTATAATCAGTGGGTGAAAGATCAAGAGAAGATGGAGGATGTGGTTAAACTCTCCTATCCCAAGTCTGTAAGCAACGTTATTCTTGCAACATATGGCCGCCCATTATCGCGGAGCAGAACTGGAATCTGTTGATTCCACAATGGAGGTCTCAGCTTTTGCAGGCGTGCATGCATTTCAGCAAGTTGATTGCAGTAAACCTCTGCACTAATGCTCTGATTAGCTTCCAGAAAACTATCGTAGATAACACTAAGGGCAGACTATTAAACAGTCATGATAATATTTCCTTATTAAACCTTGACTTTGGAAAATGTTTTTGGGGAGTCATCTGTATTAACCAATAGACCTGAATGTTTATGGTTGTCAAAAAGAATCATCTTTTAATCACAAGCGATTATTCGGTCAAGAAATTAATTGTTGGTGTTACGTAGGAAGAGCATCTAGTATACTTCAAAAGGCCAAAGTGTTTGATTTTCATTGAGATCACGAAGAATCCATTTATCGAGCTTTTTCACTTTGCGAATAGTCTGCAAATAGCATGAGACAGGCTGAAGCATTTTCCTGACATTTTGACGTGAATTCTGCTCATCAACCGCTTGCAATTGTTTGTTGCCAAGACTGCATGTCCGTTCTCTATCTTCTTCATCTTCATGGTTCTCATCCCCAATAAGGAATTTCTGAAAATACCTTTTTTTGCTGTTCGATCACTCATCCGACCCATCTTCTATATTCTGTTGATATTAGCAGATGTTTGGCAGACACTGTGCCCAAGTTTGTACTCATGCAAGAAAAGTTAACGATCAAACGATGATTTGAAACACACCTTCTACTGGCATGATAGTGACAGCCACTCCCTGGTGAGATAGATGGACATAATTTCCAGAAATAAAGTTTTCTTTGTTTCTTGTGGTATTTTCCGATGCTGATAATTAAAAGAGAAACATATGGCTTTCTTTTCGACCAAAGCCAGATAGTTTTTATGACGATTAAAATGACTGTTCGACTGAACAACGCCTCTCGAGCAATGTTAAGAGGCCCTCACACAGGAGAGAAGGAAACGATGTCGATCAGGAGACCAAAAGAAGTATTTCTTACTGGCCATTTAAAAACGCTAAATTGGTCTTTTGAAAAAGTTTTTTTTATCGAAAGTGCGCCACAACCAACCCCACTTGATGTGAGGATCCATATAAGCGAGAGTCATTGAGTTTTTAGACAGTTGAGCAGAGTTGAGTACAGTTGAGCACAGTTGAGTACAGTTGAGTAAAGTACCATTGATTATAGTAGAGATGGGCTGGTACGGAGCAATTTAACAATAGAGACGTTTTGTCATGTGACTGTCTGTCTTAGAAGAACGTCCGAATTTAGCCTGCTACCGAACTAAGATGTGTTCATTTTACAACGATTTTCTTTTCTTATTTTTGGCTCTTGGCTCTGTTTGGATCCACGATGCAGCGGATTTTGACGACTTTCAACCTAAACCGACTTTGTGATAAATCAAACCCAACCCGTTCAAATACCAGTTTGGAACGAAGTGATCGAATATCAATTTGCTGCAGAAAATTTGGGTGTTGACGCGAAGGAGAAATAGTGGGGAGGGTTCACGCAAGAATATTTTTGTCTGAAAATAAATTTAAATTTATACTAAAATTCACCTAATATACTATCTTAAAATGGCTTTTTGTTTTTATAAGCGTTTCACCCGGAGCAAGGCATGTCACTGCCACTACTGCGCAGGGGGGCTACATAGAGTGGAGAAAGGATGATTAAATATAGGAAATGTCAGAGGGTGGATGATAGGCGGGTAAGGATACCGAGAATGAGGGTTGGGTAGATGAGAGTGTTCTGGGAATAATTGGGAGTTAGTGTGATAGGAGGTGTCTATTGACCCTACATTTAAACACCTGGAGATTGTAGCTGTCGGGAAAGCAGACTTGTGGAAGGGAGTACCACAGGCGGGAAGCGCTGGAAAAGAAGCTGTTGGAGTAGAATTTTATTATTTTTCTTTTATTTTACATCTTATTTGTTTAACTGTAAAAGGGTGGGACCTAGTTGCTAATCTAGTATCTCGTGTAAATTCGTGCTTAGGCGGCACCAGTGATCTAAGCTCATCGGAGCAGAAGCCATGAAAGTACTTGTAGAATAGGCACAGGGAAGCCACATCACGCCGGTGAGAGAGTGGTTGCAGCCGGTCTGCCAAGTCAGTATCAACCACGTTACAGATCCTACTTAAAATACTTACATTATTTTTGTAACAACCTAATGTTTCAACTGTAAGATGATGAGACCTTGTCACCAATCTAGTCAGTCAGTCAGTTAAGTGCCATACGTGAAACACGCTTGGGCGATCATGTCTCGAAAGAGACATGACTGACTGGGCAGAAGATTATCCCGAAGTATGTTGCCATTACTTTCTGCGGTAGACTGTTTGCCGACCAAGGCTATAGAACCCAATCTGTCCTGCTATTTAACCCATAACTGGAAGGAAGAGACGGATTAATACCTTTCCCAAGGGTATTTGCGCGTAAGTGAATACAATGGATTCAACTGGAATTCGAACTGGGCTCCCCGGTTTCTCGTTCCGAGCCGATATCCACTGTACTACAACGCACATCTACTCTAGTACTGAACTTAAATTAATAGATTCTAGGTAGGAAACAGGAAAGTTGATCAAAACAATTACCATAAATATGTTTATTGAAATGGCACTGGAAAGCTTTGTTATGGCGATGAAAAATTGACTAAAGCAAATATACCGGGTCAGAAATAATAAAATTGCAAATTCCTTCTTGTATTTTATCTAAAATATGTAAATGTTGCTTGCTGGTGATCATGGAATGAGGGATTTATAATTGCACTGAAAAAAAACGGAAAATGGTATTTTGACGTATGTGCCCTGTCCCTTCAGGGCGTAGGCGATCATAGCTTTCCACGTCTGCCTATCCCTGGTGGCTCTGAGCATGCCTTCTCCTGTTACACTGTGCAATCCTCTTTCTGTCATCCACCTGATTAGGTCCTTCAAATATGTTATCCGTTGCTTTCCCCTGACTCTTTTTCCGTCTATCTGGCCTGTTAGTATCACGTTCTCCAAGTCCTCCTTTCTCATTGCATGTCCCTGCCTGATGCTTAGTATTAATTTCCTTTTCGTTTCCATCATTTCCAAAACCACATCGTTGCTTACATGCTCAATCCATGATATTCGCAGCATCCTTCTCTAGAACCACATTTTAGTTGCTTCAACTTTTTCCTTCATCTTTGACGATATTGTTTAACATTCAATGCCATATTGAAGAACTGACAACAAATAGTAATCCAGTACTCTAATAAGGGTCGTTTAATGCTAAAGTTTAATTGACGAAAATGTATTAGCGGTATTTTTTATGATGAAAATGTATTGCTGTTATTTATACTGTAAAAAATATACTTTTATATATTCGTACTGTTCGTTGTGGTGCAGTGGATATCGGCTCGGAACGAAAAATCGCGTAGCCGAGTTCGAATTCCAGTTGAATTCCTTGCATTTACAACAACAGCAATTACCAGGTGGCTTCACACTCCACAAAACCTCCTCATCAGGGCATTCCTGCAAGATGTAAGTTTATCGTCATACCCAGGAAGACTAATGCACTCTTGTAATATAACAATCTGGCCCCACCCGAGGAAGGCTGATGCAAGCGAGGGTGTTTCCGGTCGTTGAAAGGAATGGATGTCGTTTGACCTTATTTCCGGAAGCAGCGGAAATAACTACAGAGGCAAACAGAACAGGTGTCTCTGAGAATTACGTGGGCGTGCGTGGGCGAGGCAAAACCGGAAGAAAAAGTCCCGGTTCTGGAAGATTATAAAAAGACCTCGGCACACGGATTCGCCAGTAAAGGAGCAACAGAGATCGGCCGGTGAAGAGAGAGACACAACAGATAAGACTACACTCCCGTCAACCCATTAGAAGCGCGCTCTCTCAATTCTCTGTTCCCTATGCTACACGGTTCATCGTCATTAATAAAAATATAACTTTATATTTTTATATATATGCGTGTTTGTTGTTTGTCGATATATAACACTCTTAACATTGGAAACAAGGATATCTGTTGTATAATAGCTTTGTAAAAGTATTAAAAATCAGGAAGATTTTATTAGAAACAAAAAAAGAGGTCTGAATTAATTTGACACAATTCAAGATGAAAATGAGAAAAGGTAATATATTAGATTGGCAACTCGCCGTTTTTTAAATTAATTTTTTTTAAATGTTTAATAAAAATAATAAGTAATTAATCAATAATGTATTCGTCCTTGTTGTTTACGACTTCTTTCCAACGTTCAACAAGATTTCCAATAACTCGTTGGTAGAAATCACCCGATCTCGACTCGGAAAATTGATCCAAGCTCTCAATTCTGCATCAGTACTGAACGAAAGTCCGCACATAGAACTGGAAAGAGATCAAAAGAGGTGGAAATCTGTTGACTGCAAATCCGGAGAGTACCTATCCCGATCAGTTCTTTCAGCTCTAGCACCCTCTCCATACACAGCACAAATGTCCCGGGCAGCTTTTGTGGCTTTAGAACCTTGATTAAAAGCAAAAACAAGGATGTGTCGACATTCCGGTATATTTTTGTTTTAGGTCCCGAAGGCTTTTTCCCCTTCAAGTTTATCCAAAATAGCATTATTTCTGTGCAAATATATAAGCTAAACTCAAATCAACAATTAATTATTGAAGAAACATACCTCTTTGATCTGAACGTCCATAAAAAAATCAAACTACATTTTGTCTCCTGTAACTCTAATGCAGTCATGTAATTAACTACTGAATGAATTTCTGCGTCGCACAACAAATTTCGGTCTATTTTCTTTAATGAAAGTAACACGCTATTGTATTTCTACGCGTATTACTTACATTACAGGAATTAAATAGCCGGAAGTGTCCGTAAAGAAAGTAAATCGAGCGAAATTTGTTGCCTTCACAGAACGTCATTTTACAGTTAATTACATGACTTCGTGAGAGTTACGGGAGAGAAAAGTGCGAGATATAGTTCGTTTTTTTTTATGGACTTTCAGATAAAAAAAGGTAGGTTTCTTCAATAACTAATTGTTGATTTGAGTTTAGCATATACATTTGAGTTCAGCACAGAAATAATTCTATTTTGTTAAATTTGAAGGGAAAAAAGCCTTCGGGACCTAAAACGAAAATTTACCGAAATTCCTTTAAAGATCTTAAAATAAACACAATTTAACTAAAATAAACTCAAAAAAAAAAGATTCCAAAATAATTCAAAAACTGATTTTTCAAAAATAATAGATTCTAAAATTTAACAAACTGCGGTACTTTGTTGCCAACCCAATAGTTGTGGTTGTACAGAAGGCTGCTGAAAATACCATGCATGAATATTTAAGCAACGAGGAAATTTTGAAACAACGGAAACCAAAATGAATTTTACAATAAAAAAATTAAAGTTGAAATTTGTAGAACAGATAATAAAAAAAGAATGTTCGGAAAATCTGACACCCACAGGAAGGATTGAATACAAGAAGCAAATAACGCATAAACAGTGAGTCCGTCAGTCAGTTAAGTGTCATAACGGATACACACTTAGGCGATCATGTCTTGACAGAGACATGACTGACTGGGCAAAAGAATATCCCGTAGTAGGTTGCCATTACCTTCTGCGGTAGACTCGTTGCCAGCCAAGGCTATAGAACCCAATCTATCCTGTTATTTAACCCATAACTGAATAGAAGAGACGGATTAAGACCTTTCTCAAGGATATATTGCGCGTAAGTGAATGCAAGGAGTTCAACAGGAATTCGAACTCGGCTCTCCGATTTCTCGTTCCGAGTCGATATCCACTGCGCCACAACGCACATTGAAAGTGAGTAAGCGACCTAAATAGTATTTGTAAACAGATTCCAGAACTGTAACTGAGATAGGGGTAGTAAGATAGGAATTGGATCGTGAGAGTTTTTTTTTTTTAAATCATGTCACCCCAAGCAAGGCATTCTACTGCCACTATAGCGCAGGGGGTTACACAGGGCGATAGACGAGTTAGGATGTACATAGGGGGAGAGTTGGAGAGAATGGGAGGGTTAGTGTGTTAGGAGGTGTCTATTGACCTTACATTTAAACTCCTGGAGGTTATAGCCGTCGGGGAAGCAAGCATGCGGAAGGGAATTCCACAGGCGGGAAGTGCGAGAAAAGAAGCTGTTGGAGTAGAAATTGCGGTTACATTTCATCGGTTTCACTGTAAAAGGGTGGGACCTAGTTGCCAATCTGGTATCTCGTGCAAACTCCCACCTAGGGGTCATCAGTGATTTAAGTTCATCGGAGCAGAAGCCATGAAAGTATTTATAGAAGAGGCACAGGGAAGCCACATCACGCCGGTGAGAGAGTGACTGCAGGCGGTCAGCTAAGTCGGTATCAATCACGTTACAGATTCTTCGCTCTATTTTGTCAAGAAGCCCGAGGAGAATAGCAGGGGCACCCGACCAGATGTGGCAACAGTATTCAAAACACGGGCGGATGGTAGATCTGTATAAGTGCAGGATAGATTCAGGCGGAAAAAATTTCCGGACCCTGCAGGAAAATATGGAGAGCCATAACAGAATAAAAAAATTCCTTAAAAGAAATAATAAATTAAAACAAATAAAAGAACGCATTCTTTAGTAAGACATAATTGCATTATTGTCAGTTATTCTGAGTTGTACTTTCGTCACACCCGAGATACGACAGTTCGTTCCTGTTTACAGCTGTCATCTCAACCCTGCCTTACATTTAGTTGCGAAAGTTCAAGCACTTAAAGAAACTAACTCGGCTCTCTCGTTACGAGTCACACACCTTTGGAAGCACGACGGGAAAAGTCAAGGTTTTATTTGCACTGCTCACGAAACGTCTATCAAAACAAACGATGTTACGATGAAAAAGAAAGGTAAAAAAAAATTATTAGCCTGCCAAACTCCGGGATAGCTGGAAGGATTTTAACGTTGTATTAAAGTCGGAATAAACCGAAGTAAAATCTCCTTTGTTGTCAGATTGGTGGTTGCTTTTAGAGAAGTTTGTTGACACGGAACAGATTGGTGTCGATTAATGTTGCACTGATTCGGCATTCCACATTTTTTAAAGGAAAGTAAACGCTAGCCACGCAACCCAGAGTGGAAACTGAGAATAACACCCGTACAATATGCACATATATATCTGACTACGGTTCCCTCTATTTAAGGGTACGCAGGTTCAAATCCTGTCTGAGAGCATATAAGATTAATGTTGCACTGATTCGGCATTCCACATTTTTTAAAGGAAAGTAAAACGCTAGCCACGCAACCCAGAGTGGAAACTGAGAATAACAATTCCCGTACAATATGCACATATATATCTGACTACGGTTCCCTCTATTTAAGGGTACGCAGGTTCAAATCCTGTCTGAGAGCATATAAGATTAATGTTGCACTGATTCGGCATTCCACATTTTTTAAAGGAAAGTAAACGCTAGCCACGCAAACTCCAGAGTGGAAACTGAGAATAACACCCGTACAATATGCACATATATATCTGACTACGGTTCCCTCTATTTAAGGGTACGCAGGTTCAAACTCTGCCTCAGAGCATATAAGATTAATGTTGCACTGATTCGGCATTCCACATTTTAAAGGAAAGTAAACGCTAGCCACGCAACCCAGAGTGGAAACTGAGAATAACACCCGTACAATATGCACATATATATTCGACTACGGTTCCCCTATTTAAGGGTACGCAGGTTCAAATCCTGTCTGAGAGCATATAAGATTAATGTTGCACTGATTCGGCATTCCACATTTTTTAAAGGAAAGTAAACGCAAATACGCAACCCAGAGGGAAACTGAGAATAACACCCGTACAATATGCATATATCTGACTACGGTTCCCTCTATTTAAGGGTACGCAGGTTCAAATCCTGTCTGAGAGCATATAAGTACTTACGTTGCACTGATTCGGCATTCCACATTTTTAAAGGAAAGTAAACGCTAGCCACGCAACCCAGAGTGGAAACTGAGAATAACACCCGTACAACATAAAAAGCATATATATCTGACTACGGTTCCCCTATTTAAGGGTACGCAGGTTCAAATCCTGTCTGAGAGCATATAAGATTAATGTTGCACTGATTCGGTATTCCACATTTTTTAAAGGAAAGTAAACGCTAGCCACGCAACCCAGAGTGGAAACTGAGAATAACACCCGTACAATATGCACATATATATCTGACTACGGTTCCCCTATTTAAGGGTACGCAGGTTCAAATCCTGTCTGAGAGCATATAAGATTAATGTTGCACTGATTCGGCATTCTACATTTTTTAAAGGAAAGTAAACGCTAGCCACGCAACCCAGAGTGGAAACTGAGAATAACACCCGTACAATATGCACATATATATCTGACTACGGTTCCCTCTATTTAAGGGTACGCAGGTTCAAATCCTGTCTGAGAGCATATAAGATTAATGTTGCACTGATTCGGTATTCCACATTTTTTAAAGGAAAGTAAACGCTAGCCACGCAACCCAGAGTGGAAACTGGAGAATAACACCCGTACAATATGCACATATATATCTGACTACGGTTCCCTCTATTTAAGGGTACGCAGGTTCAAATCCCGTCTGAGAGCATATAATATTTCTGGTATATTCGAGCCGGTGGACGAAAAGAAATAAATATACAGTTTAATATATAAGCTTAGCGTCTACTCAAATACGCAAGGAAGGATCTATAATGTAATCGACCCTGATTTGTGACAAGAATTTATGTATGAGAGAAAAAAATGTCAGTGTCTTTTGTTTTTTTTGTTTTTGTTTTTGTTTTGTTTTTTGTTTTTTGTTTTTTGTTGCTTTTTAGGGATAGTAGTGCTCATACCCTCTTCCTTCCAGTTATGGGTTAAATAATAAAACAGATTGGGTTTTATAGCCTTAGCTGGCAACCAGTCTACTGCAGAAAGCAATGGCAACCTACTGCGGGATAATCTTCTGTCCAGTCAGTCATGTCTCTTTCGAGACATGCTGGCACAAGCGTGTTTCACGTATGGCACTTAACTGAGTGTTCATACGGACAGGTAACTAATTCAGCAGATATACAAAGATAAAAAGGATGTGTCTTTTCACCGGATCTATTCAACTTGTACAGTGAGACTATTCTGAGGACCCTAGAAGTTATGCCAAGATTTGTCATCGGAGGCCACAATTTGAACAACAGAAGGTACACAGATGATACAATGTTGATAGCAGATACGAAAAGGAAACTACGAGACTTCCTCCAGAAGGTAACTGAAGAGAGTGACAAGAAAGGACTACTAATAAACTGCAAGAAAAACGAACGCATGGTCATCAGCAAAAAGAGCAACCCAAAATGCCAAATATGAGTAGGGCATACTAAAATCAAGCAGGTACAAAAATTTAAATACCAGGGAAGTGTTCTAACAGAAGACGCAAAGTGTGACACAGAGATCCAAAGGCGAATTGGCATGGCGAAAGACGAATTCCAGAAACTGAGTAGAGTATTAAGAAAGAGGAAAATGTCACTAGAAACAAAGAAAAGTGTACTAGATAACTATGTGATGTCAGTTCTTCAATATGGCAGTCAATTCTGGACAATATCATTAAGGATGAAGAAAAAACTTGAAGCAACTGAAATGTGGTTCTACAGAAGGATGTTGCGAATATCATGGATCTAGCATGTGAGTAATAATAAGGTTTGGAGAAGAATGGAAACGAAAAGGAAATTCATACTGAGCATCAGGAAGACAGCTAAAATCCATGGGACATGCAGTGAAGAAAGAGGGCTTAGAGAACCTGAAACTAACAGGCCAGGTAGAGGGAATGAGAGACAGGGGAAAACAGCGTGTAACGTACTTGACTGGCCTGAACAGGTGGATAGCAGAATGACGGTTGTGTGGTGTAATAGGAGAAAGTGTGTTAAGAGCCACCAGGGATAGGGAAACGTGGAAGCCCATGATCACCTACGTCCTGAAAGGCGAAGGGCACATAGAATAAGAAGTGCTCAAGAAAAACAAATAACATGTTTTCTATTGTCTAAGGAAGGATCATCAATGTAACTGATCCTGACTTGGCACCCCACTCATTTTCTTATCGAGGTGACATGGCTTCCCTCTGTCTTTTCTAGAAAAATTTTCATCGATACTGCTCTCACGGGTTTTTTTCTCTGGTGCCCCGAATACATGTATTTACTAAGTCCCACCATTTTACCATCAAAATAATTAAATATAACCGTCTCATCAACTCTGATAGTTTCTTTTATCGCATTTTCTGTTTTGTATAACTTCCTTCCGTTTGCTTGCTTCCCCGTTAGCTACAATCTCCAAGAGTTAAATGCAACGTTAATTACCATCTTCTATATCCTTGATTCTCATTCTTCTAATCTTTCTTCGTCATCCCCTGTACCTTGTTTCTTTTTCTCTCATTGTAACCCCTTGCACACCAGTGGCGGTTCTGCCTTGCTTTGGCTGAAAGGATAATATACATACAAATGTCTATCCAATAAAAATAATGTTAATGTTTCCTTCAGTAGTTCACTGCTAAAAGAGTATAGCATAATGAAAAAGGTCCCAGACTTGATAAAATCACATAATCAAAATGTTTATGCTGTTAATAGGGAAGAATATAATAAATATTTATTATTTTATAATTTTTTTAATATTTCGTAGCTATCCCAAAATATTGGTTATCAATCTTCTTATTTTTGAGTCAACGGGGGCGAAAAAGAATTGTGTTAGGAAAATTTGATTATTAGAATTACTAACTTTAAATTATTAGCTTGAAATTAAAACTAAGATAAAAACTTCAAAAAAGATATTTCATTTTTAAAAATCCATTTTTAAGCCTTTGATATCGCTATTTTGTGTTTATTTTTTCTATTTAAAGAGATAAATTATGTTGGATTATAAATATAATATCCATTATTTCTTTATAAACTGGGTTGTTCATGTTTGGCGACAAACTGAGCAGATATGAAAATTTCGAGAATCTATGACGAGAAAGATTTCATTTGAAAACACTGTTCAGCCTTACTCGACTGGCTATAGTTTCTCGTGCCTGACGTGGTTGAAGCACGTCGGATCTAGCGAGGGTTGCCTATTCAAAAAAGCCTGCCTTCTTCTACCGGACGCTCGTGGCCTAGGGGTAGAATCGCCGACTGACGCCGATCCGGTCGGGTTTCAATCCTGGGTTAGGAAGCGACCGGAGTCTACGCCGTACTGATGAGCTGTAATACAGCGAAACAGATCTGTCTGCGGATGACTATATATATATATATATATATATATATATATATATATATATATATAAACTTATTTATAAATGGAACTTTGTGTCTGTGTCCGTTACCTATAGACTCCGAAACGGATGAACCGATTTTCTTGAAACCTTCCACAGTTCAACAGAAACACAATCAAACTAAGTTATATTTGCACTAATAATTTAGATAGTTTCATTTAAAAAAAAAAACGTCAGAAACTTAAATAGCATCGTATAAAACAAAACCACCAACAAAGAATGCAACTATAGGGACAAAAATAAATGTCCACTTCAAGGTCCTTGCAACACAAAAGAAATAATTTATAAGGTAGAGGTACATGACTCAGATGGCCAAAACAAAATATATTTGGGCTTAACCAAAGACACCTTTAAGACCAGGTGGTTCAAACACAGATCTACATTTGAAATAGAAAAATTAAAAAAACAATACAAAATTGGCTAACCACGTCTGGAAATTGGAATCAAAATATGAATAAAATCCACACATAACGTGGAGCATTGTGAAAACAGTAAAACCTTACAAATGTGGACAAATATGTAGACTGTGCCAAGAAAAAATAGAAATTATGACAAAATGCATCCACACTAAGAAATAACTCTTAGGTTCGCTTCTGCTCGGACGAACTTAAGTCACTGGTGCCTCCTCAACAGGTGTTTACTCGTGCAACCAGACTGGCAACTGGGTCCCACCCATTCACAGTAAGGTTAGCCAAGTGCAGACGACAATTCTACTCCTGCAGCTTCTTCTCTCGCACTTCCCGCCTGTGGAACTCGCTCCCGTATTCTTGCTTTCCTGACGGCTTTAACCTCCAGAAATTTAAATGCAAAGTCAATACTCATCTACTAACCACTGGACTTTAGCTCTCTCCCCACCCCCGTATAACCTTCCCTTTCTCTCCACCTATGTATCTGTCATCGCACCTGCATTCTCAGCTTTCTATTGCTCCTTTCTAACTAGTTTCTACTCCTCACTCTTTTCTAATTAATCTTTTTACAGTTGTGTACACCCCCCGCACATCAGTGGCATTTCTGCCTTGCTCGGGATGAAATTATTAAAAAACAAAAAAAACAACAATGGATGAAAACGTCATAATTGAACTTAAACAATGCGCATTCAGAAATTCTCTGGCACGTGAGCGTTCAAATAAAACACCTTTACAAGAGCGTTCTTAAAAAGAAAAACCGGACAAGGTAAATCAGTTATTAAAAATCACCTGAAGACAACGCTCATGGTAGAAACCTGGATGGTGAAATAATTCCTTTAAAAATGGAATATATATATATATATATATATATATATATATATATATATATATATATATATATAAAGTTATTTATAAATGTAACTTTGTCTCTGTGTGTGTGTGTCCGTTACCTATAGACTCCGAAACGGCTGAACCGATTTTCTTAAAAATTTACACAGTTATACCATAAGCGTCTCCGAATGCGAATGTTCTTAGCTAGGTTTTGTGTCGAGGTACCCCCGATAAATATCGAAAATCGATAATCGAAAAAATCGGTTTATAAAAGGAGTGGTCCGTTTTTAATCAAATTTGATACACTCATAGAAAAGGACAAAAGAAACAACATTTAGAAGTTTCAAGGTTGCAGTTCTTACAATAGTGCAGAAAATCGGTAATATATATATATATATATATATATATATATATATATAAAAGGCAATATGTTTGTGTGTGTGTCTGTTTATCTGTCTATATTTCTGTACTTTTTTTCAGCCCTTTTGTTTGAGTTTATGCTTCGGGTTTGGCTCTAATAGGTATACTTGTAGTTCTTAGTCTCAGCCATGATACCATTTACTCAGAGGACTTATTTAGCCTTCAAAATTCAGTTTACGACGAAAAAAACTTATGATATCGATACCAGGAAATCAAAATTTGACCTACAGGCATTCATTTTTCTTTCAGTCTACGATTTCGCTTTAACTGGAAACAACTATTGCATTTTAGCCTTTCGGGTCAACGTCCAAAGAGTCTGAGCTCCAGGGATATGGAGCTATACTGCTAGTGTATATATATATATATATATATATATATATATATATATATATATATAAATATTGATAAAAAACGTATATTTACACAGTTATAAATCAGAATTTATTTCGATAGTGTAAATTTACTTCCATTATCTCTTTCAGACAGTTTTAAAAATATACATTGACTTAGTATATTAAAAAAAAGCCTTTTTAACAGAGGAAGTTTAGCTTTTATTATTCCAAATTTATTTCCAGTATAAATAATACAAGCTTTAATTTCTCTGTTAAAAACATTTTATGTTGAATCTTCCTTTCAATATTTTATAATGCTCTGGATAATATACATGGAGCTCTCTATTTTTATTTAATAATTAATTTATATTAATTGGATAAAATCTTTTGTACTATCCTCTGCGTCGTTACAGGTTCTAGATTCTTATATATATATATATATGTGTGTGTGTGTGTGTGTGTGTGTGTGTGTGTGTGTGTGTGTGTGTGTGTGTCCATAAATCGGCGTCCATTTGGAAGCACTTGAAACTTTATAAGTATACATGATAGAAACAATCTGATTTTTTAAAATTTATTTATGTAATTGTTAATTTACAGAATGTTTATCATCATGATGTATGCGCGTTGTAGTGCAGTGGATATCGGCTGCGTGGAACCGTGTTCGAATTTCACATGCATATCTTGCACTCACTTATTATTAATCCGTCTCTTCCCTCCAGTTATGGGTTAAATAACAGGACAGATTGGTTTCTATAGCCTTGGCTGGCAACCAGTCTACCACAGAAAGCAATGGCAACCTACTGCGGGATAATCTTCTGACCAGTCAGTCATGTCTCTTTCGAGACATGATCGCCCAAGCATGTTTCACGTATGGCACTTAACTCACTGATCTTGCATTCACTTACGCGCAATTACCCTTCGTCTCTTTCCTCCAGATATAATAATAGAAAATATTAGGTTCTATAGCCTTGGTCGGCAACCAGTCTACCGCACAAAGTAATGGCAAACTACGGAGTGAATCAAGTATGGTACTTGACTAAATAATAATGTTGCTTTTTAAATTTTGTTTTATTTATCATTGATTATTTTATTGTTTGTTCTTTTTTTTTTTTTAATCATCTCACCCCAAGAAAGTCATTCCACTGCCACTATTGCGCATGGGGCTACATAGGGGAAGCTAAAGAGAAGGAGTGGTTAGATATAGGGAATGTCAGGAGGAAGGTGACAGATGAGTAAGGATACCGAGGATGAGGGTTGGGCAGATGGGAAGAGTGCTTGATAGAATGGGAGCAGGTTAGTGTGTTAGGAGGTGTCTATTGACCTTACATTTAAACTCCTGGAGATTGTAGCCGTCGGGGAAGCAATCATTTGGAAGAGAATTCCACAGTCGGGAAGTGCGAGGAAATAAACTGTTGGAGTAGAAGTTACGGCTGCATTTTATCGGTTTCACTGTAAAAGGGTGGGATCTAGTTGCTAAACTAGTATCTCGTTTAAATTCGTATTTAGGGGGCACTAGTGATCTAAGTTCATCGGAGCAGAAGCCGTGGAAGTATTTATAGAAGAGACACAGGGAAGCGACGTCGCGCCGGTGGGAGAGAGACTGCAGGCGGTCTGCCAAGTCGGTATCTATCACATTACAGACCCTCCTCTGAACCTTATCGAGAAGCCCGAGGAGAACAGCAGGGGCACCCGACCAGATATGGCAGCAATGTTCAATGCATGGGCGGATGGTAGATTTATATATGTGCAGGATAGATTTAGACGGAAAAATCTTCCGGGCCCTACACAGAGAACCGACTTTCATAGCAGCGGATTTAGCAATGGATTCGATATAGTCATTCCATTTGAGGTCCGCTGAAAGTGTGAGACCAAGGAGGCGTAGTGTTTTACTCTCTGGGAGGCAAGCCTCGTACATGCTAATGGGAGGTAGGTGAGATTGTCGATGATGGTTAATTGAGAGTAGCTTCGTTTTAGAAGCATTAAAATTTACTTGCCATTTCTTACCCCAGTCCAATATGGATTGGAGGTCTTTTTCAATCTCGGCTGCGAGGTTAGCTTTGACGCCTACACCAGATTTTTGTAGGAGGCGAGAGTAAACTGTGGTGTCATCGGCGTACAAACCTATTTGGGCTCTTATACAATCAGGGAGATCATTAATGTATATATTTTAAATTTTACTTGTGTTTACGTGTGTTCGTGGTTTGTTAATGTGTTTTAGAATTTACTTAATCTCTTTATTGGTTTGGATTAGTTACTTTTACTTACCTTTGGTTATTTATTTTTGTTTATGTTCGCTTTAGTTTTCCATTTTAATTTGCCGCTTCAATGCCCACTTTTCCATTTACGTACGCTTTATTTCTCATGTTGAGCACTTTAGTCAATAAATATCAGTCAGTCAGTTAATTGCCATAAATGATACACGCTTTAGGCGATCATGTCTCGAAAGAAACATGACTGACTGTGCAAAATATTATTCGGTAGCAGGTTGCCATTGCTTTCTGTGGTAGGCTGGTTGCCAGCCAAGGCTGTAGAACCCAATCTGTCTTATTATTTAACTCATAACTGGAGGGAAGAGACGGATTAATACCTTTCCCATGGGTATTTGTGCGGAAGTGAATACAAGGAATTAAACTGGAATTCGAACTCGGCGCCCCGATTTGTCATTCCGAGTCGCTATCCACTGCACCACAAAGCATAAATATAGCATAACATAAAACAAATAAGTACGTTCCAAGAACAGTGCTCGATGTAAGATATAAACATTATGCAAATAGAATAGATATTATAAATATAGGAAAAACATTCGTTCATTGATTCAACTCATTTTTTTTCTTCTTATTTTTCTTCTAATTCAAGTGTGTTTCAATTCTTTTTTTTTCTTTCAATTTATTCTATTCTTTTTCTTCTTTTACTTTTCTTCCTTATTTTTTATTTTACTTCTCTTCCCCCTTCTTTTACGTCTTCTTTTTTCTCAATATCCTCCTTCTTCTTCAAATTTTCCTTCAATGCAAAACATACCCAGGTGCTGACTGCGGAAGTGACCACGTCCCAGTCATCTGCAAACTAAAAGCGAAACTCCGAAGACTGAAGAAGCCCAGCATATCACCAAGGCTGCAATACGATACGCTAGAGGACGATCTCACCCTGCAGAAAGAACATAATAACAGCATGAGGAAGAAATATGAAGAACAAATTGGAAAAGGATACTGAAAATGGGATTCACTAAAAGAAGCGATGGTGACCTCAGCGAACAACATCGCCCCAAAGGAAATCAGACGCAGAAGAAAAAACGAGTGGATGACCGAAGAGATCCTCCACATGATGCAAAGGAGACAAAAAATAACGCCAAGACACGGAGCAGAGTACAAAAAACTTCACAAGGAGATAAGGAACAAATGCAGACAAGCCAAAGAGGAATGGCTCAACAACAAA
Source organism: Ascarosepion bandense (assembly GCA_037127315.1). Classification (NCBI taxonomy): domain Eukaryota; kingdom Metazoa; phylum Mollusca; class Cephalopoda; order Sepiida; family Sepiidae; genus Ascarosepion; species Ascarosepion bandense. The sequence continues at coordinate 117,442 of JBBBDQ010030379.1, forward strand.
TGTGCAGAAGTAGAGAGACTGAGCAGGAACAACAAAGCAGAGATGCATAAAGAGATAAGAGAACTGACAGGACAAAAAACCTGCTCCTCAACAGGATGCATAAAATCCAAGGAAGGGACAATCATATTAGAGAAAGAGGAAATACTCCAGCGTTGGGAAGAATACATAAAGGATCTCTTTTGCGACAAGAGAGAACAACCAAGAATACACAAGGAGATGGATGGACCGGAAATACTAAAATCCGAAGTGGAAGCTGCAATGGCCAAAATGAACAGAAACAAAGCACCTGGTCCAGATGGTATAGTGATAGAGCTGCTGACAGCCTTAGAAGAATATGGCATAGAAAAGATTACCGACATAATAAACGAAATTTATAGCAGCGGAATAATACCAGATGACCTATGCTAGTCGATATTTATAGCGCTGCCGAAGAAACCTGGTGCAAACGAGTGCGAACTACACAGAACTATCAGATTAATGAGTCACATTACAAAACTGATTGTCAGAATCCTGATGAATAGAGCGAGAAGCAGAATCAGGCCAGAGATAGGGCAGGAACAGTGCGGGTTCGTCAAGGACAATGGAACAAGGAACGCCATATTCATGATTAGGATGCTCTCTGAAAGGGCATTACAAATGAAGAAAGACTTGTACCTGTGCTTCATTGATTACGCGAAGACATTCGACAAAATATGACACAAATAATTGATGGAGATGCTGGGCAATCTCGACATTTTCAGCAAAGACATAAGAATAATCAAGAATCTCTACTGGCAGCAAACGGCCTGCATACGGACAGGTAACGACCTCAGTAGATACACAAAGATAGAAAAAGGCGTAAGACAAGGATGTGTCTTTTCACCGGATTTGTTCGACCTATACAGCGATAATATTTTGAGGACCCTAGATGACACGCCAGAATTTGTTATTGGAGGCCACAACCTGAACAACATAAGATATGCGGACGATACTGTGCTGATTGCGGACACGGAAAGGAAACTACAAGACCTCATACAGAAAGTAGCAGTGGAGAGTGAAAAGAAGGGACTACAAATAAACTTTAAGAAAACTGAGTGCATGGTCATCAGCAAAAGATACAACCCAATATGCCAAATACAGGTGGAGGATATCAGAATCAAACAAGTACAAGAATTTAAGTACCTAGGAAGTGTTCTAACAGGAGATGGAAAGTGCGACACGGAGATCCGAAGGCGAATTGGCATGGCAAAGGACGCGTTCCAGAAGATGAGCAAAATACTAACACACAGGAAAATCTCAATAGAAACGAAGAAAAGAGTTCTGGACTGCTACGTGATGTCAGTTCTTCAATACGGCTGTGAATGCTGGACAATATCATCGAAAATGAGGACAAAACTGGAAGCTGCCGAAATGTGGTTCTACAGAAGGATGCTACGGATATCGTGGACTGAGCATACAAGCATACAAGCAACGACGAGGTATTAGAAAGAATGGCAACAAAAAGGAAATTGATGCTGAGCATCAGGAAGAGACAACTGAAGTTCCTGGGACATGCAATGAGGAAGGAGAGCCTGGAGAACCTGATACTGACTGGACAGATAGAAGGAAGGAGAGACAGAGGAAGGCAGCGGATAACATATTTGCAGGGACTGATCAGGTGGATGACGGAACGAGGGTTGCCAGGGGCAACAGGAGCAAACATACTAAGAGCCACAAGGGATAGGGAGACGTGGAGAGCCATGATCGCCTACGTCCTGAAGGGACAGGGCACATAGAAGAAGAAGAAGTTCAATCCATTTGGTGTTTGATTCAACTTCTTCTTCTTCTTCTCCTTTTTTCTTCTTCTTCTTCTTTAACTTCCTCTTTCTTTTTCTTTTTCATCTCTCCCTACTTCTCCTTCGTCTTCTTCTCCGTCTTTTTCTTTTCTCCCTTCTCCTTTATTTCCTCCTTCTTCCTCTTCTTCTTTTTCTTTTCCACGCTCCTCCTCCGCCTTCTTCTTCTTCTTCTTCTTCTTCTTCATCATCTTCTTCTATTTTATTCCATTTAGCGTTTAACTCAACTTCTTTTTCTTTTTTAATCTTCAATTTCTATTCTCCTACTCCTTTTCATTATCTTCTACTTCTTCTTCTCATCCCCCGCCCCTACCTTTCCTGAGTGTATTTACGCGCATATGATTGCAACGAATTCAACTGGAATTCGAACTCGGCTCTCCGATTTCTCGTTCCGAGTCGATATTCACTGGCCCACAACGCACATACAAGGTCTAAAAACCACTCAATGTAGAGGGTTACTAGGCGGAGTAGTATTAGCTAAAGTAAGGACATAAACAGGAGTAACAATTTGATGCAGCTTTTAGATGGAACCGGGAAAATCGGAAAAGGATAAAGCTCTGTTCTTGTTTGAAAGACCATGGAGAAGTGAGAACCGGACGACACGCGAAGCTATCATTACTTATAAAGAAGTAATAGATTTATGGTGATATTGTGAGCGGTATAAAAATTGCTGAAAGTAGACAATGATAGTGTTTGAAAAAGGACAGATAACATCCTCTCTTTACGTGGGCTGAAGGTGTGACTATTTCTTTTCTGTCAGATAACGCTAGAGCGAATCAAAATCATTAGCCGTTGCTATCAACAGGGTTAAGGAAGGTTGTTTTCTCCTTAAGAGCGGATAGAATGAAAGGTGAAATCTCATGTCAAACGAACGAACCAGTGAAGTCGACATCACGCGAAGTTCCAATTCGATTTTAAATCAAAGCTTCAATATTTGATACTTTCTTTTCTCGCTTGACTGGCCAAGGCGAGATGATTCGGAAGAAGTTGAATATTTTGACGCATAAACTAGAGAATAAATAAACTTTCTAGACAGACAAACATTAATGTGGGATATTAGACGTTTCTTTATAAGGATACATTCAGTTTTAATTGACCGAGCGGCTATTGCTTCTTGAATTATCCTTTCCTCCACGTCCTTGTTATCGGTTCGGAAGTAAAATGAAGATGAAGTGTATTCTTTTATAATTTCTAATGTTAATGTTAATAAGAGATGTTTCCTTATTAGGAAACATTCGGCATTCACCGACACTCCGCTTATTGCAGGCTTCACGACCTGAGTGGTTCGTGAGCTTTGTTTTGGATTATAGTTGGTGTTCGTTCTAGTGGAGATTAGTTGTATATTGTTGCAGATTAACGGAATTTGGCCTCGTTGTAGATAGCCCACTATAAGTCATAAAGAAAGGTTATAAACCAAGAAAAGCAAATTGAGTTTAGAAACAACATTTTATATATACACATATCAATTAAGGTTTTTACAATTAAAGTAATCCTTTAAAGATGAGTCCAACGGATGTTAAAATGTTCATGGCAATAAAATGCTGAAAAGATAATTTTTACGTATGAATGTGGAGCGTTGTAAATTAGGAATGTCTTTAATGTATCCGCTCCTTTGGTCGGTAAGTAATTTAGAGACAGAGAAGACGAAAAGCAGAGGGAAGGGAGGCGAGCATAATAAGTCGCTTGACATCGGTCAAGGGAGATACTAATTACAGTCGTCTCTCTCGAGTCTGTCTTTCATCTTTTGATTGCAGCAGATCATTTGGGAATTCACATTCGTATTTGATTCTGGGCTTCCCATTGGCCGATAAATACAATTCGCGTAGGCTCGCGAACTGGAATTTGATATTTAATTAATTTTTAGTTTTCAACCGGAACATCTGCATGGAGCCGGGGTGCGCACCGACGAGTTTTAGTCATTTCTTTCTGGTCATGAGGGTGCAAACATCCGGTCCCTCGCTTTGTGGTCGGTATAACCACAGGATAAACTTCAAACCCAGTGAGCAGTGAAATCAGTAATAATTGCAAATGACACTAACTTTTGTAATAGTATTATGAACACTTTCCTTATAAGGAAACATTCGGTATACAGTGTTACTGGCAGTTAAATTTCATAATTTTTTTCTATTAAAATAATTTTTTAGGCTCGTCCTTTCCAGCATTGATGGGGATTTCTTTCTTAGCTGTTTGTCCGAAGTCGTGTAGAACGACAACATATTGATTATGTCATTATTTTCTCTTCGGGTTACATGTGCTTTTCATTTTATCTGTTGCTGCTGTTTGTAGTCCTGAAGTGACGTGACTTTCTGTTATTTGGTACATTTATTTTAGACACTTTTTCGCGTATGCAGACTTATATTCCTTATAAAAAATATCTTTTTACAAGCATTTTATATACATTGCTCGAAATATATACCGTACTGATGAGCTGTGAAAAAACAGTAGCTACTCACTCCTCTACGCAACATTCATTCAGAAACGAATTTGAACACTCTCTGCTACTGGCGTGTGTTTACATTGTATATAACACGCTAAAGTCCGCCTTCTTCTACCGAGCGCCCATAACTCAGAGGTAGAATCTCCGACTGACGCCAATTCAGTCGAGTTTAAATCCTGGCTAGAAGCATTCGGATGTCTAATCGTACTGATGAGCTGTGATTCATCAAAACGGATCTGTCTGCGGATGACTATAAATATAAATTCAATGGATGTCATTTCGCCGAAGTGCAAGCGACTTTTTTTTTTCATAGCGGTAAACAAGTCAGATTTCGTGCCAAATAAAGTATTTTTGCGGGGAATTTTACCGCACTACTTTATTTAAAAGAAATATAAAACTGAAGTAGACAGAATTATTGTTGAAACTTACAGCGAAAATATGATGAAGAGATTGACTTAGACGCTTCAAAAATATTGTTTTTGATGTTAAAGATAAATAACACTCTGCCACACCGAAAAAGTTTGAAAACAAAAAATTGGAGGCTATACTTCATGAAAACGCATTCAGGCACAAGCTGAACTTGCAGAATTATTATTAGTTGATCACACAACAGTTTAGAAAGGTTTGAAAGTATTAGAAATGAGTAGGGTTGTCCTAGCGCATCCACTTTAGAAAAGTGGACACACTACGGTAACACTAATTGTACAAAATAGTGAGGTAAGCCTAGTCGTGCATCAAGATGGCGGCAAGGCCAAATATCCATGGTTGGTGGAATTTGGTGGAATCAGCTGAGTGTAGTTTATTGTGAGTTTCTCAAACCGACCGAGATCATTACGGAAGATTAGTATTTACTACAATTCATGCGTTTGAGACGAGCATTGAAGAAAAAAAAACGAGCGCTAAACAAGCAAAGACACGACAAAGTGATTTTGCAACATGTAAATGATAGGCCACCTTACAAAACGGGTGAAAACCTACTTGGAAACGCTTAAATGAGAAATGCTACCCAAACCCGCCGTATTCACAAACATTGTCTCGTTCGATTATCACTCGTTCAGATCGATGGCACATAGCCTCGCTGATCAGCCCTTTCATTCTTATAAAGAAGCCAAAGATAAGTTGATTCGTGGTTAGCCTAATAAGACATGTCGTTTAGTCTTCTCGCATCTTAATCATTATCGACTGTCTTCCTATTTATTTTTTTTTTTATAAGCGTTTCACCCCGAGCAAGGCATGTCACTGCCACTACTGCTCAGGGGGCTACATAGAGTGGAGAAAGGATGATTAGATAGAAGAAATGTCAGAGAGTGGGTGATAGGCGGGTAAGGATACCGAGAATGAGGGATGGGTATATGAGAATGTTCTGAGAATAATTGGGAGTTAGTGTGATAGTGTCTATTGACCCTACATTTAAACACCTGGAGGTTGTAGCTGTCGGGAAAGCAGACTTGTGGAAGGGAGTTCCACAGGCGGGAAGCGCGAGAAAAGAAGCTGTTGGAGTAGAATTTACGGTTACATCTTATTTGTTTAACTGTAAAAGGGTGGGACCTAGTTGCCAATCTAGTATCTCGTGCAAATTCGTGCCTTTTCTTTTATTGTTCTCTCTCCTTAAAAATTATTATCTTTTTTATGCTTTCACACTCCTTTTGTTATAGTTTTTTCTTGCATGTGGGTAAAATGATCATAATATATATATATATATATATATATAGTGTAATAATATTTAGAGATTCTTAATTACAATATATGTCATTTTTTCTGGCCTGACATCACAGCTTCATTCATTTTCAACGCCCTAATCTAGATCCCTTGTGCTTTTTTATAAATACTTTCAGGGTTATGTAGTGAGGAAAGAAGGTTCGGAGAATCTGATGCTCACAGGATGGATATAGAGAAAAAGAGACCACGGAAAGCAACGCTGGATATAGTTGATTAATTGCGGAGCTGAGTTTGAGCGGTATAACAGAAGGGTTGTTAAAAGCTACAAGGAACAGTGAGATGTGGAGGGTTATGATCGCCTATGTCTTGAAGGGACACGGCACAAAAAAGAAGAAGAAGAGGAATTGTTCTTGTGAAATTTTTGCTATGGTAAATGATTCATTGCGGTCGATAACGTTTCCTGAACTGCATGTGTGCGTGTTTTTTTTTCAGATTGTAATGCATTCATAAGTAAGTACAATAAGCAAGAATCTAATTCAGTGTATGTCATTTTGCCGAAGTCTTAACAACTTTGTTTTTCATAACGTTAAACTTCGTGCCAAAAAAAGCTCATTTTTTGTGAATTTTACTCTACTACTTCATTCAAAAGAAATCTGCAGCTGAAGCACACAAAATTCTTGTTGAGTCTTACGACGACCACGCTCTGTCAAATCAACAGGCATAGATTGGTTTAGGTCCTTCAAAAATAACGATTTTGATGTTGAAGTTAAAGAACGCTCTGGCGCACCGAAACATTTGAAGACGAAGAATTGGAGGCGTTTGTGCCGAGCATTGAAGAAGAAACAGCCGCTATACAAGCAGAGACACGACAAAGTAATGTTGCAGTCCACATGCTGCAAAACGGGTGAAAACATTCTTAGAAACACTGAAATGTGAAGTCCTACCCAACCCGCCGTATTCACCAGACTTATAATCTCTAGTTACGATCGATGACACATGGCCTAACTGAGCAGCACTTTCATTCTACTTATCAAGATGCAAAAAAAGGGTCAACCCGTGGTTTGCCTCAAAAGACTTGACGTTTTTCCGACGTTGTATTCATATGCTGATAGAAAGATTAAAAAAGTAGTGGCTAGTGATATAGAATAGTGTCAATGATGTTTCTTTCTAACTTTTGCAAATAAAACATTAATTTTCATAAAAATCTGCAAAATAATAAGGAAGTCAAAACTAACCGCACTTTCGTCATAAATATCATTAGTTTATCAAACTGCTTTCTGCATAAAAATGTGGTTGGGTTGTATTTATTTTCCTACTACTTCTTCTATGTGCCCTGTCCTTACAAGACATAGGCGATCATGGCTTACCACGTCTCCCTATCCCTGGTGGCTCTTAGCACGCCTTCTCCTGTTACACCATCCAAACCCCACTCTGCCATCCACTAGCTCAAGCCCATAAATCTAGAATATAAATGTATAGAAACTAGTATGGCCACAAAATGAGGGATCAGTTTATATATTGATTATAATATAGATTTGATCCCCCACTTTATAACCACATTATAATTTCTTATAAACAGTTGGCATATATCTTCTTCTATATGCCCTGTCCTTACAAGACGTAGGCGATCATGGCTTACCACGTCTCCCTATCCCTGGTGGCTCTTAGCACGCCTTCTTCTGTTACACCATCCAAACCCCACTCTGCCATCCACTAGCTCAAGCCCATAAATCTAGAATATAAATGTATAGAAACTAGTATGGCCACAAAATGAGGGATCAGTTTATATATTGATTATAATATAGATTTGATCCCCCACTTTATAACCACATTATAATTTCTTATAAACAGTTGGCATATATCTTCTTCTATATGCCCTGTCCTTACAAGACGTAGGCGATCATGGCTTTCCACGTCTCCCTATCCCTGGTGGCTCTTAGTACACCTGCTCCTGTTGCACCATGCAACTCTCGTTCCATCACCCACCTGATTAGGTTCTTCATATATGTTGCCTTCCCCTGTCTCTTTTTCCCTCCGTCTAGCCTGTTAGTATCAGGTTCTCCAAGCTCTACTTCCTCATTGCATGTCCAAGAAGCTGTCTCTTCCTGATTCTCAGTATGTTGTGTCGTGAGTAAGAATAAATAACTCAACAACAGGAATAGGTTAATTGTTGTATTCCGTGAAAATAGTATTTACAAAGGTTATTAGTATCCAATACAAGAATAGAGGTTAATCATCTCAACCGTCGTAAGACTTAGTATGAGCAATGGGTACTTCCAGGTCGTCACCGGAAGTCTACGACTGACTTGTCGATCGGCTGCTCGGCACACTCTCCTACGTAGATGCCACTATTACTTTACATAGTAATGGAATAGTCCGTTATAGCCGAATAGGCGCGGGCGTCCCAACACAGTACTAATTTCCTTTTCGTTTCCATCCTTTCCAAGACTTCATCATTGCTCACATGCTCGATCCATGATATTCGCAGCATCCTTCTGTAGAATTACATTTCAGTTGCTTCAAGCTTTTCCTTCATCTTTAATGATGTTGTCCAGCATTCACTGCCATATTGAAAAACCGACAACACATAGCAATCTTTGTTTTCTTAATTCGAACATCAGCAATAATAAACTTTGTTTATTATGTGTTGGTTTAAGAGTCGGATGCTTTATTTCCTTAAAGTAGTTTCTTTAATAGCCCTGGATATTACATCTGTCAGCCAAGGATCAGGAGATCGGAAGTTCCGAGGAGAATGGCACCACCTCTTAATTGAAGAACTGACATCACATGGCAATCCAGTATTCTTTTCTTTGTTTCTAGTGAAATTTTCCTGTCTCTTAATACTCTACTCAACTCCTGGAAGGTATCCTTGTGTTTTTGGATCTCAGGAATATAAATGTATATAAACTGATGTGACGACAAAGTGAGGGGTCAGTTTATATATTGATTGTAGTATGGAATTGATCCCCCACTCTATATACCCGCAGCATCCTTCTGTAGGACCACATTTCAATTGCTTCAAGTTTTTCCTTCACCTTTGATGATATTGTCCAGCATTCACTGCCATATTGAAGAACTGACATCACATGGCAATCCAGTACTCTCTTCTTCGTTTCTAGTGAAATAATTTACTCAGCTTCTGGAATGCGTACTTCGCCATGTCAATTCACTTTGGATCTCTGTGTCACACTTTCCGTCTTCTGTTAGAAGACATCCCAGGTATTTAAATTTTTTAATGTTTAATTTTTGAAATTGTATTTATTTATTTATTTATTTATTTTAGATTATAGGCAATATATTTTATCTGTAGTTGAAGCCATTAAATTATGTTCAAAATATTTATATTTTTAGATTAATTAATCCAGCTACATGATGATTAAAAAGCAACTTTGTATGAGTGGACACATTTCCTGACTGAAAACCCTATGTCTTTTTTTTCATTTGGGGTTTGTTAAAGGAATAAGTTCACTATACCAAACCAATACTTTGGAAGAACTTGAGGGGTGAATACAAGAAATTATGTCTTTCATACCACAAGAGTACCTGGTGAAATCAGTTGAGGCGACCCCTGGGCGGCTCGTGAAGCTAATCTCAAAATCTAGTGCCCATATAGAATTTTGAATAAAACCTCATTTCATACATTTTCCTCATATTTATTTCTTGTATAAAAATTATAATTAATAAATAACAAAATTATAAGTATTTTAAAACAGAGAGTTACTTTTCAATCATCCTGTAGTTTCTCTAAAAACAAATGTAGTTAAGATTATATATATAGTAATTAAGATGTGTCTTTTCTTTTCACAGTTAATCTATCTATTTTCCAGTAATCCATATTCGTATTTATTCGGACACTTATTTTGGAGGCCTGTGGATGCATTATGAATATCGTCTGCGCAAAACCGGCTAGTAATCATCTCATCGGGCCGATCTTAAAGTAACAACGATTTTCGTAGCTCAATAAATTCTTTATTCTATTTGCCTAGAACGCAGTTGAATGCATCTTCCAAATAAAAAGAAAAAGAAGAAGAATGCTCAATTCAAGACAGCCATCTTAATGGTAGTTCATCGCATTTATACTTCTGACTTTGTGTGTTGCTTGATTTCTTTTCAGAGGGCAAGCTATTGCCTGTGGGGTGCAGATCCGGGTCAGGTACGAAGAAGAAAGCGGAGAATAAACGGAGATAGATTCAGGGTTGGGAAATTATGACATTTATAGTGGTTGTGGCGTTTCAAGGCAATAACCAGACCATTCAATAGAATTGATGAGTCAAAGGAAGAAACGTTGATGCTCTCGAAGTTTGTTGGATGGTTTAGGATGCGGGATAGATTTGCTGTAGAGGCGGGCAAATGGTGACATTGTTACAATACAGTCAAAACCAAATTTACGTTTCTTCTTTAACGGCTAGATAAGAATTAAATGAATGGTGCTAACTAGAATTTCTGTAGATGCCTGACCTGGCGTATTTAGAGCAATAATTTGTGGGATAGGCTGAAATCGAAGAGATCCTTATGAGACATTATCAAATATATTTTTTAATCAAATCCTTCAGCCAATGATTCCCAAACGGCACAGCTTGGTTCATAAAAGATGAGGATAGCCGGTGAGATGGAATAAATGCGATAGTTCCCGACCTGGCAGCTTGACTCCAGCCACTTTCTCAGCGACGGGACGTGGCTTCTCTCTGACTCTTCTACAATATTTTCATAGCTTCTGCTCCAACGTATTTAACTCATTGGTGACCCCTCCTCAATTTACTAATGCAACCAGACTGGCAACAAGGTCCCACCCATTTACAGTTAGACCAACAAAATGCAGCCGGCAATTGTACTCTACCAGATACTTTTCTCGCACTTCTTGACTGTGGAACTCCCTTCCGTATACTTGCTTTTCTTACGGCTATAACCTCCAAAATTTTAAATGCAATGTCAATTTCCATCTCTTATTCACTCGACTCCAGTCTTTTCTACATCACCCCGTGTATCTTGTTCTTTTCCTTTCTCTCTACCTTCGCAACTGCCTTCACACTTGTGTTCCCATCCTTCTCTTGCCCTTTCTCTGACACCCATTTAACTGGTTCGTCTTTTTCTTCACTCTCCTGAATAAATTTTTACTTTTATGTGCACATCAGTAGCTTTACCGCCTTGCTTGGGATAAAACGATTGGAAAAAAAAAGATAATAATCAAAGATTTAAGAACAGTTTAAAAGAAATTCAAGTGCCAAAAATAAATACTGTTCCAAAATTTTAAATATTATTACGAATTATTTGTAATTCCATGCATAGTTCTCAGTATAAATTGTTACAAATAATGATTGATTGTATCATTGTAATATTCATGTATTATATCAGATAATAAAAATATAGTATGTTGGGTCCTCAAATTGAAGACATTTATCATTGATAATGTTGACTTAGAATCCGCGGTTGTCGTCATTATCTCTCTCTCTCTCTCTCTCTCTCTATATATATATATATATATATATATATATATATATATATTAGGGCAGGGGTTACTAAGTCTTTTGTCGCTAGGCCACATTTACGGAATTAAAATTTGCACACGCTTCACCAAATTTTATGGGACAAAAAGTTGAATTAAAAGTATAAAAAATAAGGATATATATATATATATATATATATATATATATATATATATATATATATATCCTTATTTTTTATAAATTTTATGGGACAAAAAGTTGAATTAAAAGTATAAAAAATAAGGATATATATATATATATATATATATATATATATATATATATATATATATATATCCTTATTTTTTATACTTTTAATTCAACTTTTTTGTCCCATAAAATTTGGTGAAGCGTGTGCAAATTTTAATTCCGTAAATGTGGCCTAGCGACAAAAGACTTAGTAACCCCTGCCCTAATCAAACGGGTTTTAATCTACAGATGAAGCCTTATCTTCTCTTCGTAATATAGGGTTCCATTTATATGTCTTATATTACTTTCAGGAAATGTGCGAAACTGGTTATTCCAACCCTCTCACCTTTTATGTCTATGAATATATTAATTTTTAAATTTTTATTTTCCGTCTCTATGTCTGTTCTGACATCTAGTCTCTCCTTCATGTTGGTGTATAATTCCCTCAGGACGTGGGCAATCATATCTCTCCACGACATCCTTTCATTTGACCATTTACTATCTCTCATTATCCTGGTTCTACCATATATATATATATATATATATATATATATATATATATATAGTGTTTTTTTGTCATCCGCAGACAGATCTATTTCGCTGTATCACAGCTCATCAGTACGGTTAAACTCCGATTGCTACATAACCCAGGCTCGAAACCCGACCGAAATGGCGCCAGTCGGCAACTCTAGCCCTAGGCCACGGGGCGTTCGGTGGAAGAAGGCAGTCTTTTTAGCACATATCATATTACGCGCCCAATAGCTAGGGTGCTCCAATTCATTTTTTCTGAATGAGCGATGCGTACATAGTATGTCGAGGCAGCAGATATATATATATATATATATATATATATATATATATATCGTGTATCGAGGCAGCAGATAATTTTCTAAACATATACTGTTAAATATAAGAGACAATGAATGTCTATTATGTCTAATCATGAACCGTTCTAAACATCGTTTTTTGGCTTTAAATTCAGGTGAAAATAAAGACAAAAATTTTCCAACATTTGGATAATTTTTTATTAAGTTGCTTCTAAGCTTTCGGCTCACGTGGGCCATCCTCAGAGAGGTTACAAGGACGTTAACATAATAATATCCACCATAAGCGATGATTTTATCTTGTGTTGGCATAAAACTTTGCTAGGCAACGATAACAGTTACCAAAAATAGCAAACGCAGTTCGTAAATTTATAATGCGTTTGCTATATTTGGTAACTGTTATCAAAGCAAAGTTTTCTGTCGCTGATGGTGGATGACACTTAACTGACTGATAGACGGGGCATTGCGTAATTAAATTTGAATAAGATTTTGTGATTACATCAATGTTGGCACACTCATATATTATATGGGGTAAAGTTTGTTTTTTTAGTTTCAAATATATTTGGCATTTAAAATAAACGGTATATATATAATGTATCGTAGCAGCAGAAAATTTTCTAATCATATATTGTTAAATCAGAGACAATGACTGTCTATCATTTTTAATCATGAGCCGTTTTAGACATCGTATTTTGGCTTTAATTTCAAGTGAAAATAAAGACAAATTTGACGGTGTAACGTCATAGAACCGCATAACAAATTTACGAACTGCGTCTGCTATTTGGTAACAGTTATCTTTGCTCAGCAATGTTTTATGTCAACACAAGATAAAAACATCTTTGATGTTTTTACGTTAACGACCCTGTAACCTCTCTGAAGATGGCTCATGTGAGCCGAAAGCTTAAAACCAACACTATAAAAATATCTAAATTTTGGAAAATTTTTGTCTTTATTTTCACCTGAAATTAAAGCCAAAATACTATGTTTAGAACGGCTCATGATTAGACATAATAGACAATCATTGAGTCTTATATTTAACAATATATATATATATATATATATATATATATATATATATATATATATAAGCATCATAGCCCGGCGTGGTCCGTGCAACTCAGAACATTTCTGAGCGATTGTGGTCGCCGCCTCACTTTAAAACTCAGTTACATAAAAAATAATTATATAAAAAATTTTTGTTTACAAATTGTTCAAAGATTCCATTAAAAAACAGCGATTTTCTTTTGTTTTGCGTAAACGTGAGGTGATGTTTTGTGCGGCATTGTAAACAACATTACGTTTGTTTTTTTTTTCAAAATTAAGGGGAGAAATATTTACATTTTTTGCTGACTAAATGAATTTCAGAAAAAAATTTAAAAATGTAGACATTTAATTTTAGAGGAGAAAGTTAAATTAATCCCACATGAATTACAGACAGTTGATTTCCTCCATGAAATATTTACCGACAAAAAAGCTTTTTTTTATTTTATTTTCTGAAGTATGAAATAATAAATCTGAAAAAAAAAAGACATAAATAATAAAATTAACCATCGGCCTTTTTCTTTTACATATCTTGATTTTGTTTGAACAAACACTTTTTTATTCAATATTTCTTTTGTTTCAAAATTACGGGGAAAAATGTTCACATTTTTTTGTTGATCAAATGAATTTTTAGAGCGTCAGAATAAAAATGAAATATAAAGACTTTTTTTTAGTTGCGTTTGACACGTGTGATTTGATTTTTATGAAGTAATCTAGCCACCATCTTAAATCTTAAATGTTTTACGAATGTAAACAATCGGCTCCATTAGCCTAAAAGTGCGAGAGGGAAAATTGCTGAACTTAAACTCATAATGTATGTGTCGACCTGTCTTCCCGGTAGATATGTGTCCCTACAAAGTTTGAATGGCGTAACTTAAAAAAATGTAGGCGTGCATAGGGAACAGTCACACACAGACTGACAGATTGCCTTATATATATATATATATATATATATATATATATATATATATATATATGCTAGTACACGCATATATACAGATATATTTCTGGTGTTACTAAAACAGTGATCGATGTAATAGAACATTATTCTATGTCTACAGTACGACTCGGAGTTTCGGGCTCAGCGAAATCATCAGGTGCTTATAATGAACTGACCCTTTCGATATTTGAATGTTTGGTTCTCGTTTTGTTCATGGGAGTTATATATTATAATGCTTGGATGCTATTCTTTAATTTTTAATTATACAATTTAATTTGACCTGGAGTAAATTTTACACATGAAATAAAAAATTAAATCTTAAAAATTAAATCAGATTTAAATTTAATTAATAGTGCATGAAACTTCGTGTCTTGCTATCGACGTAGGATGATATCTATATTCATATATATATATATATATATATATATATATATATATATATATATCCTACCCATATCTACCATGGGTGGTGTCTTCAGGGGATTTTCGATAACTGATTTTATCATTTTTTAAGAACGTTCATGTGGCAGGGAATTTTTTAATCATATATATGTATATATTTATTTATTTATATATTAATAAATATAGATATTATCCTACGTTGATATCTATCTATCTATCTATCTATCTATCTATCTATCTATCTATCTATCTATCTATCTCATTCTGTTAATATCTATCTATCTATCTATCTATCTATCTATCTATCTATCTATCTAATTCAGTCTGTTCATCTATCTATCTTTCATTTAAAATCTATTATTTTAACTAATTTATTTAAAATCTATTATTTTAAATAAAAAGATAGATTGATGAACAGACTGAATTAAACAGACAGACAGACTGATAAAATGATTGTTTGATTCTATAGTAATTGCTGTAACGGTTACAGTATGAGCCATAACAAAATTTTAACTATGGGATGTGTGATGATTTGACCTTTGACTGTAATTCTAATTTATTTCCTGGTTAGTATGGAACATTTTAATTATCTCTCGTAAAGAAATTAATATATTAATAGACAACTTCGTTATGTGAGAAAACTGAACAAAAATCTTTGAAAAATTTATTTTAACTTCAATGAAAAAAAAAACAAAAAAGAATGTTTTAATTTTTTCTTTCGAGTGTGCTGTACTATAAAATTCATTGCTATTGGTGAGAATGACATATTGAAGTTGAAAATGAAAGATGTCATTCTCAATTTGGTTTTCATTAAAGACCTTTCCGATGTCTTCAGCTTTCAACTCTGTATTTACACTGATGACCCAACGATTTTCTCATGTCTCATTGCTGCCATATCAATCGGGTGCCCCTGATATCCACTGAGGGGTCCTTGACAAAATCCAGCGGAGAATCTGTAATGTGATCGATCCCGACTTGGCAGCTCAGATACAGTCATATTCTCACCGGCGTAATGTGGCATCCCTATGTCTCTTCTACAAATACTTTCGCGGCTTCTGCTCCGAGGAACGTAACTCTCTGGTGCCCCCTATTTATGAATTTATTTGAGCCAAAAGATTAGCAACTAGATCCCATCCTTTTACTGTGAAACCAAATAAATGTAAACGCAAATTCTACTCCAACAGCTTTCTTTCCCGCACATTCCGCCTGTGGAATTCCCTTCCGTCTAATTGCTTCCCCGACAGCTACAGTCTCCAAGAATTTAAATGTAAAGTCAATAGTCATCTCCTATCTCACTAACTTGCATCCTCTCTCTCATACTTCTTTCTCCGTCCACTCCACTCTCATCAATGTTCTCATCCTTCTCTTACCAGCTTCCAGACAGCCCATATAACCTGTCACTCTTTCTCATAACTTTCCTCCTATGTAACCCCCCCTGCTCAACAGTGGCAGTAAACTGCCTTGCAGGGGGCGATAGGATTATAAAAAAAATTATCTAGGACCGCATATGTCTAGGGTCGCAAATATCCTGGCACGCAATTGTTTGGTACCAAACTGTCCGATGCAACTGTCCTCCACCATCTGAAAAATACATTTACACTTTTAAAACAAATAAATATGGTATCGGGAAACATGGCGGGCAGCATTTTATTCCCAGTGACACTCTTCTCGAATTTCAGCCTGCCCGCAAACAGCGGAAATACCGCAAACTGTTAAACATGATTTGCCTTTCTTGACAATATATTGATAGAAAGAAAACCTTGAATGATGAGTGATTTGAAGCAGACGATGGCATTGATGTATGATTAAAAAAAAGAAAGGAATAAATATTTTAAAAATATCAGATCAAATCGCATATGAAACTCTGAATGTAGCAGTAGAATATTTTTTTTAAGTCATGTGTAATTAAAAATAGCAATCATGCGTTGGTTACGTACAAACTCGGTTATAAATCAGATATAAAAATCGATATAAAAATATATAAATATCATTAAACAGGAAATAAAAAATAGTACTTTACAAAAGGATTTATTATTACTCAGTTCTTAGAGAAGTGTTTAAAAAATGATTTTTAAAATATAAAAAAGCTTTTAGCCTAAACATGTCAATAAAAGAAATTTACTAACCTAAACAGTTTAGAAGAAATTTACTAACCTAAAAAATTTAATGAAAAATACTTACAAACCTAAACATTTTAATACAAAAAATTTAATGACCTAAACATTTTAATGGAAGAAATTTACTAAACTATATAGAAGATTTACTAAATTTACTAAACTATATAGAAGATTTACTAAATTTACTAAACTATATAGAAGATTTACTAACTAAATTTACTAAACTATATAGAAGATTTTTCTAACGTAAATATTCTTAATAGAACAAATCTACTAACCTAAACCTTTTTAATAGAAGAAATTTACCAACCTAAATATTTTAAAATGAAAAGATTTACTAACCTAAATATTCTTACTAGATAATACCTACTAACCTAAACATTTTTAATAGAAAAACTTACTAACTAAGAATTTTTAATAGAAAAGAATTACTAATGTAATCATTATTTATAGATAAAAATTTAATAACCTTAACATTTAATAACCTTTTAATACAAGAAATTTACTAACACATTCCTTCTTCTATGATCCATGTCTCTTCAGGCCCTCTCCCTCACCCTATCTTTTGTTGCTCCTAATATCCCTTTTCCTGGTATTTATCTCGATTCCCAATCGACCATCTATCTGTTCAGGTCTATGAGGTATGTCATGCGCTTTTTTCCTTGTTCCTCTTTCCCTCTATCCGTCTCATGAACATCAGGTTCTTCAAGCCTTCCTTCCTCATTACATGTCCCAAAAAACTTCAACTGTCTTTTCCTGGTGTTAATTATCTGGGTTTTTTTCAGCGTCCATCCTCTCCAAAACCTTGTCATTGCTCGTGAACACTGTCCATGGTATCCTCAGCATCCCTCTGTAGAACCATATTTCGGTTGTTTTAAGTATATCCCTCACCTTTGATGTAAATGACCAGCATTCGCTGTCATATTAAAGGACAGACATCACATAGCAACCCTGTTTCTAGAGAAGTTTTCCTGTCTATAAACACTTTACTCGGCTTCTGGAATGCATCCTTGGCCATGTCAATGCGCCTTCAGATCTCCGTATCGCACTTTACGTCCTCTGTTAGAACACTTTCTAGATATTTAAATTTATGCACCTTTTTGACTTTGTTATCACCAACTTGTAGTTGGCACTTTAATCACCTCTTTTTACTTATTACCATGGATTCTGTTTTCTTGTAGTATGTTCATAGGCCTTTCTTTCCGCGCTTTCTTTAACTACTTCCGGGAAGAGGTCGGGTAGTTTCTTTGCTGTATCTGCAACTAGCTCTGTATCATCTGCGCATTGTTCAGATTGCAGCCACCAGTGACGAATCTTTGTAGAACTTTTAGAGCTCTCAGAATGGTCTAGCTGTATAGCTTAGATAGAGAATACACCCCTTTCAATCTTTGTGTACATGCTAAACTCGTTTCCTGTCCGTATGCAGGTAGTTTGCTGCCAGTAAAGGTTCTCGATTACTCTAAGGTCTTTCTCAAATATGTCAAGCTTGCCAAGCGTCTCTATCAGGTCTTTGTGGCGTACTTTGTCGAATGCCTTTGCATAGTCGACGAAACACAGGTACACGTCCTCCTGCATTTCTATTAACCTTTCTGATAACACTTTAAGCATAAATATCGCTTTCCTTGTTTCAGTGTCCTTGAAATAACCACACTCTTCTTGTCCTATTTTCGGTCTATTTCTGCTGCACACTCTGTTCATCAACATTCGGCTGATGAATTTTGTTACGTGACTTATTAAGCTGATCTTTCGGTGGAATTCACATTCATTTGCAACTGGCTTCTTATGCAGTGCTATGAAAATCAATTTGCTTAGGTCTTCCTGGTAAAAAAACAAGAACACAAGAAAAATTAAATAAAAATCTTAACCGTTTCCTATCAGTATGCAGGCAGAATTCTGTTAGAAAAGGTTTTTGATTACTCGAAGGTCTTTTTCGAATATGTCAGTATTGCCAATCGTCTCTATCACGTCTTTGTGGCGTACGCAGGTTCACGTCCTTCTGCATTTCTACTGACTTTTCTGTTAATACTCTCAGCATAAATATAGCTTTCCTTGTTCCAGTGTCCTTGACGAAACCGCACTGTTCTTCACTGATTTTTGCAACGTGTTCTTTTCATCAGAGTTCTGATTATGAGTTTTGCTATGTGACTCATTAAGCTGATCGTTCGTATTCATCTGCTCTTGGCTTCTTAAAGCTAAAAATTTTTAATAAAAAGAAATTCACTAACCGAAACATTTTTAATAGCCGAAATTTACTACCGTTTATTATTTAAATAAAGAATATTTCTAAAATAAGGATAGAAGTTTAGTAAAAACGGCTTGAATAAAATTTAATATGCAAAACTTAGTGTGTGTGTGTGTGTCTCAAATAAATGTAAAAATCCTACCAACATGAAAATATGTCGGTTTATACAAAAAAGATATATGTTTAAAGTTTCGTTTTCAAAATTTGTAAAAATCGAGACTTAAGTCTTATGGCCTGAAAACGTGAAAAATAAATTTTTGAACAGACGTAGTTTTAAGAGATAAAGTTTGTAATTGTTTTTTGCTGTTGTTGTTTTTTTAATGGGGGAAAGTAAGAAAAGACAGACAGCATCAACATTTTTATTCGGTTTTGGAACCGATTTCTAGTTATCGAAAAAGCCTCTCTTGTGAGACAAACAAAATAGATTTGGCTTTCAAAGCACAATGTCAGTGACAGTTGCTAGCAAAGAAGAAAACAGAAATAGAAGGGGTTTGCCTTTTTCAAGGAAGACGTAGGTTTTGCTGGTTTCTGAACTTAGAAAATCTAAAGGCCACCAACCCTTTCCTCTGACTTCGCAGCCAGTCACGGAAGAAAACACTTTTCGTAGACATTTTAGCAACATTCATCGATACCTAACATATTCAACATAATAATTTAAATAGCGTCCTCTTGACCCACGACTTATTTTGGCTTGGCAGTTAACGTGTTAAAGGATACATTATGAAGGACAAAATAAGAAAGGAAGAACGAAGAAAAAACTTAAATAAATACATAGAAGGATAAAAAATGAAGGAAGAGAAAGAAGGAAGAAAGAGTATCAATTAAAAAGAAAAAAGAATGACGGAAAAGAAAGAATGAAGCAATAGAAAGAATGAAGGAAGAGAATGAATGAAGGAGAAAGAATAAAGGAAGAGAATGAATGAAGGAGAAAGAATGAAGGAATAGAACGAATCAAAAAGAAAATGAAGGAAGAGAAAGAATGAAGGAAGAGCAAGAATAAAGAATATAAAAGAATGAAGGCGAAAGAATGAAGTAGGAGAAAAAAGAAGAGGGAGTAACAATGAAGAAAAAGAAAGAATGAAGAAGAAAGAATGAAAGAAATGAATAAATGAAGAAATAAAAAAATGAAGGAAGAGCAAGAATAAAGAATATAAAAGAATGAAGGAGAAAGAATGAAGACGAAGAAAGAATAAAGAGAAAGACTGAAGAAAGTGGGAAAAGAAGAGGGAGTAACAATGAAGAAGGAGAAAGAATGAAGGAGAAATAATAAAGAAATGAAAGAATGAAGAAGGAGAAAACATGAAGGAAAAGAGAATGAAGGAAGGAAAAAGAATCAAGAAATTGAAAGAATCAAGAAGAAAGAATGAAGAACAGAAAGAATGAAGGAAGCGCATGAATAAAGAATATGAAAGAATAAAGGAGAAAGAATGAAGACGAAGAAAGAATGAAAGAAGAGAAAGAATGAAGAAGAAGAAGAAGAAGAAGAAGAAGAAGAAGAAGAAGAAGAAGAGGAGGAACAATGAAGAAGGAGAAAGAATGAAGGAAAAGAAAGAATGAAGACAGAAAAAGAATGATGGAAGAGAAAGGACGAAATATAAGGTCAAATAGGAAAGTAACCAAATAAAATGATAGAACAAAGAGAAAAAAATAAAGAAAAAAGAAGAAAGAGAAAACATGAAGAAAAGCAAAAGAAAGAATAGAAAATAGTAAAGCACTGAAGAAATAAATGGAGAAAAAGAACGAATAAAGAAACTGAAAGTGAATAAAAACAGAAAGGCAGCGAATGAGAAAAGTGATAGAATAAAATAGAGAAACGACAAAAAATGAAAAAAATCGTAGTGAGTGGAGATGAAAGAATAAAGACAAAAATGAAGAAATGAAAAATAAATGAATGAAAGGTATGAAGAAATATTACAGAAAGATTGAGAAATATAAAAATCATAGGAAAACAAAGCAGAAGAAATGATTGGTGATATTGATTAATCTAAAATAATATATTTAGCACCACTGCAAAACCCTCCATCTACGCACGATATGTTGATGATATTCTTATATTAGTTAAGAATATAGAAGAAATAATTGAACTCCAAAAAACTTTCAAAAGAAATCTATCTTCAAGTTTGCATACGAATAAAGATACAAAATCCCTATCCTTGACATTGTAATAGACATAAACAATAACACATTTACTCCCCACCATATAACAAAACAACCATCAACAACTCTTGCACTCTCAACTATAAGAGTGAATGCCCTAACTACTACAAAATAGCACTGATACACAATTTAATTAACCGAACACAGATCAACTTCTCCACAAAAAAATTTACTCTGAACTAAAAAAATATTAAGCAGACTCTCATTAATAATGACTTCCCAAACCACATTGTAGATGAAGAAATAAAACGATATTTCAAAAACCTCAACACATATCAAAGAAAATATGATACTTCCACAAAAGACCCTAAAAATATCTATTGCAACCAGATGCACAATAACTACAACCAGGATGAAAAAATCATAAAATATCTCATTCATACTAATATATCTCCCTTCGATCCTAATAAAAAATTAAGAGTAATAATATTTTATAAAAAATGCAATACTATTAATTTTATTATACGTAATAACTCCTCCCCACCAACTGACGTGTTGGGTAAAACCAACATTATATATATAAATTTAAATGTCACTTGGTAGAATGTATCTCCGACAAAAAACAAAGATGTTAGATTTATAACATTACTACATTAGCAAGATATCTTACATTACCTTTGTCTGACCATTCGTCTATTTTTAGACATCTACAACATTCTTGTCTACATTCACAATATAAAAAAATAATGATCGATAACACAACTATTTTACATCAAGAAAACAACAACAGCAAAGTACAGATTCTCGATGCGATATTCATTAAAAAAACTTAAGTCGTCAATTAATAAAATCAGCTATGAATATTATAGTTATGTTCTAAAATGTTTATAAAAAGAACCGTTTTTTCATGCTTTAACACGTGCATGACCATAACATTACAAATCATAAAAAATTCCATTTTGGATAATTTTTCTCTCCTAATGAACGCTGAGCTAGTTTACAGTAATTTTTAGCAACACAGTTTTGCGGTTAATTTTTCTTACCATAACTCACACCCCTGAAGATGATCTGAGAAGGAGATTAAAAGTACTTAGGAACATTGAGAAATTAATGATAATAACATTTGTCAACGTTACAACTCATTTTTGACAAATTTCAATTATAATACACGAAAGATTATCCGTGAATATGAACGGATTTTATTAAAAATAAACAAACGCAATGTTTGCAATTTATTTACTGATGAGCTGTGTTACAGCAAAACAGATCTGTCTGCGGATGACTATTTACGCTCTCACACCCTGATTGAGCACTCTGGAAGAATGGTAGACTTTGAAAAACAGTAACTACTCTAGAATTTACACATCGTTCATCCAGCAATGAATTAGAACTCTCCCAGCTATTGGGCGTGTAAAATGATAATATACACGCTAAAAATCTGCCTTCTTCTACCGAGCGCACATAGCTCAGAGGTAGAATCGCTAACTAACGCCAAGTTGGTCGGGTTTCAATCCTGGGTAAAAGGCAATCAGATGTCTAAGCGTACTGATGAGCTGCGAAACAGATCTTTCTGCGGATGACTATATTTATATTTATTTAATGTGATATATGTATATTATACTTTAGAACATATATAATTTATAATATTGCTCTTTTTAGCACTGTTTTAAATCAATATTTTGATCGTTACAAATATTTTCTTCGTTTCTTATTCATTTGTACATATATATATATATATATTTATATATATATATATATATATAGTGCATTTAGGCAGCAGATAATTATGTAAACATATATTGTTAAATATAACAGGCAATCCATACCTATCATGTTTAAACATGAGCCGTTCTAAACATCTTATTTTGGCTTTAATTTCTGGTGAAAATAACGACAAAAATTGTTCAATATTTGGATATTTTTTATTACACTAGTTAAAAACTCATGATTGAACATAATATACATTCATTATCTGTTATATTTAACAATATACGTTATATATATATATATATATATATATATATATATATATAGCAGTTAAGTGCGATCATGTTTCTTTCGATCTATGACTGGTTAGGCAGAAGATATTCCCGCTGTAGGTTGGCATTTAAGATCATATTAAATTTTTCTTATTTTCTATCTTTCTAGTGAAAACAACCTCATTCAGTAACATTCTACACTGAGTGGCTCTTGAACGTTTGCATTGGCTAAAAAATAGCATAAAAATATGAAAAAATAAACAAAACGGATAAGGACATCGTAGTAAGTAATAATATTTTATGTGTCCTTTTCTTTCAGGGTGTAGGCGTTCATGGCCCGCCACATTTTTCTGTCTTTCTACCTCTTAGAATATTTTGTCTTATTTCTCTCAAAACTTGCTCTCCTATTTATCAAGTATCTCACGCGCTTTTTTCTTTTATCTCTCTTTTTCTCTATTTGCATTGTGAGTGTCAGATTCTCCAAGCCCTTTTTCCTCCTTCAGCTGTCTCCTCATTGTTTCTTGCTGATGTTAAGTATAAGTTTCCATTCTCTCCAAATATTTGTTGTTTCTCACATGTTCTGTTGAGGGTATTCTCAGCATCCTTCTGTAGAGCCACATCTCTTTTGCTTCTAGCCTCTCTTTAATCTTTGAAGAGATTGACCGGTATTCACTGCCATATAGGAAGATCGGTATCGCATAACAGTCCAGTACTCTTTACTTGTTTATCAATACTCTACTCAGATTTTGGAATGCGTCCTTGGCCATGGCAATACGCCTATCTGTCCGAAAAGTATCGCTTTACGAGGTGTTGTTGAAAGGTCCTCAACCTGTACAACTTAACAAAATCTGACCCAATGACCACTGAATATTTATTCGGAAGAAAGCCTTGCCCGGACCAGTAACGTTTCATTTCACCCTCGTATATTCTACGTTAAGAATGAAACTACTTCAATGTCGTAATGAAAATTACTTCAGCCCCAAAGCAGCGCCTCTCAAATGTCGTCTGATAACTGATGGGCACTTACGAAGTAATAACGAAGCCATTTTCTGAAAATGGTCAAGTTACTGGCCACGCGAAAGAAAATAGCAAATGACGGAAGCAACCTATCATGTTGAAAGGTGCCCCACGTGTGAATGGAAGAGGCGACAATTGCTGCAAGCCATTCTTGGACACTCGTCACGTACGAAAGGCATTTTCAACTGTTAAGCGAATGATTTAGACACCCGTTTGCTGACAGTTACCGTCTGCTAATTCCGATTCTGGTGGATGCAAACTGTTCAATCTTCTTTTCGCGGTCGATCCACGCCAGTCTTTCGGGTTTTTTTTCTCTCTTTTTCTTTCCGTTTCCTACTTTTTTCTTTCTTTTTTTTATTATTTTTTCTCTCTAAAATATCATCTTTGTCTAACTTGTTATGTCTCTTTCTCTCTTTGTATATCTCTCTCTTTCTTTGTATCATTCCCCTGTCCATGTTACACGTTTTTTTTTTTTTTATCGTTTCACCCCAAGCAGGAAAGAATAAGAGAAAGATGGGAATCAAGGGGATAAAAGTTGGTAATTGACGTTTCACAAACACTTGGTGGTTGTAGCTATTAGAAATGCGAGTGTACGGAAGAGAGTTTCATTTGCGTGAAGTGCGAGAATAGAATCTTGGAAGGAGAAGTGGAGGTTCATAAAAATACGTAACTCATTTTCTCATTGATCGAAAATTAAATTTTTTCAAACTTAAGCTTAATCATTATAAACCCCAACCACCATTTAAGGTAGAGTGATGAGGTCTTGAATTGATGGAAACAAAAAGGAAATTAATACTGAGCATCAGGAAGAGACAGCTGAAGTTCCTGGAACACGCAATGAGGAAGGAGGGCTTGGAGAATCTGATACTAACAGGCCAGATAGAGAGAAAAAGAGACAGGGAAAAGCAACGGATAACATATTTGAAGGATCTAATCAGGTGAATGGCGGAACGAGGATTGCGTGGTGTAACAGGAGAAGGCGTGCTCAGAGCCCTCAGGGGTAGGGAAAAGTGGAAGGCCATGATCGCCTACGTCCTGAAGGGACAGGGCACATAGAAGAATAATTTCCAAGTGATTTAGTTATAAAAGCATATTATAATGGTTTGTTGGTTGTTTCATTTAACAGAATCTCTCTAATAATTTTTTTTCGCCACTGCTGTCGATACGTATTAAACTGATAACACTTTGGTTCGAGACACTTGATTAACTTTTTGAACCACAGTGTACGTTTTATTCTGTCTCTTCAAAGAAATGAACTGTTTTGCATATCCTTTTGGTTGTGGTGGGTTTGAATGTGCGCCACAAAAGAAAATATTTTTAAGGTATTATTCCATTGTTTTTTTCATTCTTTTTCTTCTTCTATGTACTCTGTCCTTTCACACGTAGGCGACCTTGACCTTCCACGTCTCCCTATACCTGGTGACTCTTAGCACGCTTTCTCCTCTAACGTCTCTCAGCCTCAGTTCTGTCATCCACCTGCTCAGGCCCTTTAAATATGTTATCCACTGTTTTCCTCTGTCTCTTTTTTCTTCTCTCTGGCCTGTTAGTATCAGATTCTCCAAGCCCTCCTTCCTCATTGCATGTCCCAGGAAAATCAGTCGTCTCCTCCTGATGCTCAATATTAATTTTCTTTTCGTTTCCATTCTTTCCAACATCTCATCATTGCTCACATGCTCGGTCTACGATATCCCAAGCATCCTTCTGTAGAACCACATTTCAGCTGCCTCAAGTTTTTCCTTCATCTTTGTTGATATTGTCTAACATTCACTGCCATATTGAAGAACTGACATCACATAGAACTCCAGTACTCTCTTAGTTTTTAGTGAAATCTTCCTGTTTCTTAATACTCTACTCAACTTCTGGAACGCGTCTTTCGCAATGCCAATTTGCCTTTGGATCTCTGTGTCGCACTTTCCGTCTTCAGTTAGAACACTTCTCAGACATTTAGATTTTCGTATCTGTTTGATTTTAACATCCCCCCACTTGTATTTGGCTCTTGAGGCTGTTCTTTTTGCTTATAACCATTCATTCGGTTTTCTTGCAGTTTATCTGTCGTGCTTTTTTGTCACTCTCTTCAGCTATCTTCTGTAGGAGGTCCTGCAGGGTTTTTTTTTCGTGTCTGCAATCAACACTGTGTCGTCTGCGTATCTTATGTTGTTCAGATTGTGACCTCCAATAACAAATCCTGGTATAACATCTAGGGTGCTCAAAATATTCTCACTGTACAAGTTAAATAGATCCGGTGAAAATACACGTCCCTGTTATACACCCCTGTCTATCTTTGTTTTTTCATTAGTTATTTTTTATTGAGTGAAACTATGTGTTTTTGTTTTGCAATAAACAGCGTCTTCATTTCGTTCTAACAATGCAGAAAATTCTGACGTGACTAGTTCATCGTACAGAATATTCTCAATTCTTTCACGGGTTATTCTAATATCATTAGCCGTTTGATTTATAGTCAATCGCCTGTCATCCATCACCATGTGGTGGACACGATCAATGTTTGCCTCGGTGTTAGCAGCCGCAGGACGTCCAGACTCGGGTCACCTTCATGACCAAAACTCTTCCTTCCGCTCCTAAATGCAGTTGTCTGCTTTTGCACTGTTGATAATTCTGAAACGACTTTCCCTAATCTAGCAACCATGTCTGCATGAATGTCCTTAGGGATAAAATCATTTTTATTTTTTTCCGCAAGTACTTTATAATAGCACGATGCTATATTCTATCTATTATAAAGAAAAATCCCTACTTGTTACTTCTGTGAAAGGTAAACAGGAAAGAAGCAATGTACTTTGTTGTGGTGTACAGATTATCAAGCTTGTTTCGCCGCGAGATGAATCACAACTGAGTAGTATGTACGATCCTCAATAAATGCTCCTTTATCATGGCCTTGCACCGCAATTAATTTTTGCTTAGTAAAATCAATATCAATATAGTTAAAACTAATGCATCTAATATTTCACAGCTCTAGTATCACGACTTTATTTTTAGTTTACCCCTATATATATATATCGGTATAGTCCGGCGTGGCTCGGGTGTAATGAAAGCTTTAAAACTAATCCATGGTCCTGGAGCTCAGACTCTTAGACTGAAAGAAAATTAATGGATGTAAGTCAAAGTTTCATTTCTTGGTATCGATATCAAATAAGTGTTTTTTCGTCGTAAACTGAATGTTGAAGGCTAAATAAGTCCTCTGAGTAAATGGTATCATGGCTGAGACTAAGAACTGAACTACAATTACACCTACTTAGAGCCAAACCCGAAGCAAAATCTAAAATAAAAGGGCTGAAAAAATACAGACATACAGTCAGATAAACTGACAAACACACAAACATCTTGCCTTTTATTTATATATATTATCGATTTTCTGCACTAATGTAAGGACTGCAACCTCGAAACTTCTGAATATCGTTTCTTATGTCTTTGTCTATGAGTGTATCAAATTTGATTAAAATCGGACCACTCCTTCTATAAACCGATTTTTTCGATTATCGATTTTAGATATTTATCGAGGGTACCTCGACACAAAACCTAGCTAAGAACATTTGCAGACGCTTATAGTACAACTGTAAATTTTCATGAAAATAGGTTCAGCCGTTTCGGAGTCTATAGGTAACGGACACACACACACAGGGAGAGACACACACAAAGTTTCATTTATAAATAAGTTTATATATATATATATATATATATATATATATAATAAAATCGACTCTGTACGTATCCAAATCTTAAAATCTTACACAAGTAATTCTTAAGGACTACGAATAACCGACAGAATCTAACTCCGTTATTGTCCGCCGCTATAAAGCTTTGGACAATTAGGGGGGAAAAAAAGAAAACTGCGGAGCACCGAAAATACATACAGTACTTCACAGCAAAGAAAAAAAACCCTGACGAGCCGTTGTGCGAAACCGCGGTAGGTCTTGGCGATCTTGCGATTTTTTACGTGTATATATATATATGGCACATTTTGTGTCGGGTGGGCAACAAAAATTATCTCACAGTTGCGTCTTTGTCTTCGAGGACAGAGTGCGGTTAAATGGTATCTCCGTCCGAGAGGACAAGATTGCATCTGAGAAAAATTACACTGTGTAAATGCCCGGTCCCGAGGAACACTGTCCCGCAGCCGAGCCACCACATTGCAGCAGAGGGGTGGACCAGGTGCTCGTCACCGGGGTCAGCTCAACCGGCGGTTGAGGAGACTGGGGATTGTTTGTTCCTTGTTTGCCCATTAGTACGCGTTCGGGCTCCTTACGTTAAAAAAGACGTTGTGTTACATGTCGCTCCAGTGAAGGAGTAGGGTAAATACCTATATATTATGGGTGAAATGAATGAACGGAAAGGGGAAAAATATTCATCCAACATTCATACATGGGTATATATTTTCCCTAATTTTAATCTTTTTCCGACATATACCCATGAATAGTTGTAGGACGAATGTTTTTTTTTTTATTTCTCCTAAACCTTGCTCTGTCATCCATTTACTCAAGCTCTTCATGGAGGTTACACCTTGTTTTTCTCTGTCTGTTCTTAGTTCAATCTGCCCTGTGAGCATCAATTTTTCCAAGTCCTCTTTCCTCATTATGTGCACTGGAAATTTAAACTGTCTTTTCCTGATCTTAAGTAAGTTGCATTTTTGTTTATATTTTCTCTAAAACTTCGTCGTTATTCAAAATTCAAAGATGGATCTGCAACGTAACCGATCCCGGTTAAGCAGATCCTCTTCAGTCATTTTCTCACCATCCAGATGCGGTTTTTCTTTTCTGCAAATATTTTCACAGCTTTTTTTTTATTTTCTGACGAGCTTATCTCCATGGTGTCCGCTCTGCATGAATTTATTCGGGCTACTAGATTGGCAATTAGGTTCCACTCTTTTACAGTCAAATATAACCGCCACCTTCTACTCAATCAGTTTCTTTTCCCGCACTTCCCGCCTATGGAACTATTTTTTGTATAACTTGCTTCCCAAGAGTGTAAGTGTAACGTCAGTTGCCATCTTTTATCCTCTTGATTCCCATCTTTCTCATATGCTTTATTCGAAACCCCCTGTATCTTGTTTTTCTTCCTTCTCGCTATATACTCAAGTAACACCCTGCACCTCAATATTCCCATCATCCTCTCATCCATTCTCCAACATCCCCTCTATCTTGTTCCTCATTCTTCTCATTCTCCTATCATGTAACCCTCACGAGTTATAATAATGTCATAATATAATAGGGTAAAATGATTATTAAAATAATGTAATAATGTGTTGTTATGGTAACATGAATATTATCGAATGATTAGATAAGTGATTAAGAATAAGTTATGGTCCTGGGCATGACGGTAAACTGCATCCGGCATCCGGCAGCATGGCCTCTGATTGAGAGGTTGTGAAGATAATGTAATCAACTCTTAATTGCTGTTGTTTACATGTCCTGTTAAGGTCCCAGCTATAGGCAAATAGTTAACTCCCAAACTGTGGCAAAAATACTATGAAAAATATAAAAATACACTTTTACAGAAAAATATACATTTTTAAGGGAAAATATTACTAACAATACATTTTTGAAGAAAAAAAATTATTCTCATCAAAACATTTTTCAATATAAAATGAAACATTTTAAGTTTTCTAAAATAAAAAAGAATAAAAAACAAAACATTTTCATTAAAATCTTAATAAATCAACCTTCTCACTATAACTGAACATTAAAAAAAATTAAACCCCCAAATTTTTGGCATTAAATAACCCACAGAGGTTGATATGATTTTTTTTCCCTGGTGCCTCCGCTGCATGAATTTACTCGGGCTACTAGATTGGCAATTAGGTTCCACTCGTTTACAGTCAAATGTAACCACCTCCTTCTACTCAATCAGTTTCTTTTCCCGCACTTCCCGCCTATGGATGTCCCTTTCGTAAAACTTGCTTCCCAAGATTTTAAGTGCAACGTCAATTGCCATTTTTTATCCTCTTGATTGCCATCTTTCTCTTATGCATTCTCCGACACCCACTTGAATCTTGTTTTTCTTCTTTCTCGCTATTCGCTCGTGTAACCACCTGCACCCGAGTATTCCCACCATCCTCACATCCATTCTTCAACACCCCCTGTATTTCGTTCCACGTTTTTATTGCTCTCCTCTTCTGTAAACCCCTGTGTACCAGTGACAGTGCTGCCTTGCTCGGTGCGAAGTGGTTATAAAAAATGTTCACGACGTTTCGGCCGTTGTACACTCTGGCATTCGTCAGGTAATTGTAATTGAATCCGAACCATTTGTTCCGTTCATATGGCCCAATGGATAAAAGCGTTGTTTGAAGTAATCCAGTGACTTTACCCAAAGAGTTGTGAGTTCAATAGCTGACCACAGTAAAGAGGAACCAAAACTTGGGGAGTTGAGTTACTAAAGGGAAATAACTGAAGCTGATATATCCAGAAAAAGCATGCCACGTTGAACTAGAACAATCTACCTCAGTTGACGTAATAAACGGAGTGTACAACGGCAGAGATGTCGTGAATATTATAATAAATCTGAATATAACCGTCTGAACTATATTTTCTGTTTCTTAATACACTGCTCAGCTTTTGGGAGGCATTTTTCCCTATCCCAATGTGACTTCGGATTTCCGTGTCGCACTCGCCGTCCTAACACAAAATGATATAATTAATATTTTATGAGAGGTGAATATTATGAGGCATAACACTCGATACTTGACATGAAGATATTCCGACTACTAGCGTTCAGAAATCCACTCTCGCGAGTGTCTCTCCCACAGCTGTGGCTAAAACGTAGTGTGGAACTTTCTTAAGAGATTCATTTGGGTAAGGGAAAATAAACTGTCAGAGTGGAAAACTTTCTGGTTTGTATTTAAAAGACAAGAGTACTGAGAACAATTCAACTCTTTAGGAGTAGAGTGAGGTTTTGCAGTCTGAAACTGCTGAAAGAAACAAATAGAACTCATTTAGATAATTACCATGGAAATAGTGACTGCAAAGAGATCTGTTTGTAAGTTTCTTATCTGTGAGAACAAGGTTTTAGAACAGAGAGTAAGTCGACTGAATAATAGGACGGCGTTAAAGATTTGTTGTGCTTAGAAATGCTCTTTTTGCGAGCATTTGACTTCTTGAACCATACCTCTATGAGTTGCTTCAAAAGTCAATATATCTGAACATGTCTTTAACACAAAATATATTTGAATGTGAATCCTCCATTTTTAATCCCACTGCAAGCTATCCCATCAGCTTAACCTTCTTCCCGTTTCTTTTTCTAAGGAGGACCTTCACTAAGACCCAACTAGATTTTAAACTATTCATCTGACATATGGCGCGACATTAGCCAGTTCAAATAATGGTTGAAAACTAGGTTTTCATATATTAAATGAAATAAGAATTTCATTTAATTTTCTTTATTGACTCCGACGTATCGCCAGTCACTACGAACCTAGGTCTGCTTGAGTAGGTTCCGTGTCTGGAGGGAATATTGGGCCTGAAACTCATACCAAACCTCAAGTGAAATTCTTATACAAGATCCATCACTAAAGATTCAGATAAAATGATTGGCTCTAGACACACCTCTGGTAAGTATCTGATTCTGCATGATTTTCCTACCTTTATAAGAGCCAAATCAGTCTTAAAATTTTGCACGAAAATTGTACAGTCACCAAACGCGACTCCGAGTCCAAGCTGGAGAATTATTTTCCACACACCAACATCTCTCTCAGGGCGGGTTGAGGCGAGTGTCTCACTGCTTTATCACTACTACCATTGAAAGTTTTCGGATGAACTATATTCCTTAGTTCTAATCTTCATGGTTAAGGCTCGTCATGACAGTCATCATAATAGCAAACTAGACATGTTCTCTCCTTATTCCATCGGTGATAAATACGTTACACTGGAAAAGAATCTATCTGCGAACCATTGGTTTGTGAAACAGCCTCCTAGATTGATGTTTCCCTGCTTACTACAAATTTCATATGTTCAAGTCTAAAGTTAACCGTTATCTTCCCATATCCATATAAACTACCCCTTAATATAAACCTCTACATCGAGTAGTCCCAGGCCTTGTACAGAGTGAACCCTATTGTAAATCAAGTCTAACGTCTTGACTTGTACACGTCTACTTAACCGTTATCTTCCCCTCCTATCCATTTGAATTACCCCTTAATGTAACCCTCTACATCAAGCAGTCCCAGGCCTTGTAAAGAATGAACCCTATTGTAAGTCAAGTCTAGAGTCTTGATCCTTTCAAATCCAGAGTTAACCGTTATCTTACCCTTCTATCCATATAAACTACCCCTTAATATAACCCTCTACCTCGAATGGCCCCCGGGCCTTGTACAGAGTGAACCCAACTGTAAATCAAGTCTACAGTCTTGACCTGTTCAAATCCAGAGTAAAACCGTCATCTTCTCCTCCGATCCATATAAACTACTCCTTATAAAAATATAACCCTCTACCTCGAATGGCCCCCGGGCTTTGTACAGAGTGAACCCAATTGTAAATCAAGCTTTCAGTCTTGACCTGTTCAAGTCTAGCATTAACCGTTATCTTCCCCTACTATCCATATAAACTGCCCCTTAATGTAACCCTCTACCTCTAGTGGCCCCAGGCCTTGTACAGGGAGAACCCACTTGTAAATCAAGTCTACTGTTTTGACCTGTTCAAGTCCAGAGCTAACCGTTCTCTTCCCCTGCTATCCATATAAACTACTGTAAAACATAACTCTCTACCTCAGGCCTTGTAAATGTTAAAGCGTACTGAAAAAAATGGTACAGCACAATTATGCTCAATTTGACGTCGTATTTTTTCTAAGTCTCATCGTTCCCATGACATAGGCCATCGAAGACCCCTCAGCATCGCAGTCCGTTCTGGGCTTGCTTTTCATTTGGTCGTTTTATCTTTCAGCTCTGTGTCTGTGTCTCGCCTGCAGCTGTTGCAAGGTCGTCCTCTTTTTCTTTTCCCCTGCAAGTTCCAATTCACGGTTTGTAACGTGGTGTTGGACTCTTCGCTAGGGTGTGTTCAATCCAGCCCTACCTCGTCCGCAGTATCTGCTTGACCACTAGTTCCCACAGATCGTCGTTTCGAATCTTCTCTTGTTCTCGGATATTGTAGTCGAGTCTCATTCCAGGTGCTGAAGAATGACTGAATCTTCTGCTGCATTGTCTATGTTCTCCGCCATGTCTTGCATCCAGAGAGCAGAATCGACTTTACGTTGATGTTCAAAATGCGGACTTTGCTGCTCATGTTGATCTTTCCGGTTGACCAGATGTTCTTGAGCATGGTCTTACCGAATCTGGACGTGACGTCTTGGTCTGTGTCTCCCTATAGGTCAGTTACGTTTCCCAGGTAGACGAAAGCCTAAATCTAAAGTCATGATTCATTTACCTTGGACATCATTATTGAGAGTAACATTGTCCTTTCTCCAATTGTATGCACAAAAGTAATCAACTAATCAAATTCATCAAAAGCATAAACGCTTATTATTCATATCCTCGAACAAGATAAATCAATAAAGATTTTAGAGTGTTTCTGGGCAGTTTACCACCTGATACTGGTGCTCACTATTCGATACACTATAAAAAGATAAAAAATATCAAAAAAGAAAAAGAAAATACTGCGTCTAATTGATTGCTTAAAAAATTAATAGTATTTGTTCTTGAAGAGTTATTATTATTATTATTATTATTATTATTATTATTATTATTATTTAACTGTACACATGTAGAGTGAGAATATTTGTAGGAGAGATAGAGAGAAGCCTAATCTTGTCGGTGAGAAAGTGACTGAAGTCGAGCTGTCAGGTCGGGATCGATTACATTTCAAATTCTCCTTTGGATTTATCGAGAACCGCAATATGAAGAACAGGTTTCGCTCGACCAGATATGACAACAGTCTTAAATTCACGTGCGAATGGTAAGGTGGATTCAGACCAGAAAATTTCCTGGCCTAACACAGTGAACCGAGATTCCTTACAGTAGCTGTAGCTATTGATTCAACGTAATAAACTTGTCACGACACACATCGAGATACATCTGTTTTTCTGATGACTGAGGTATCGTGTATAAATAGATAAGTCATGTGGTGAGCAGGTCAGAGAGTTTATATGCGTGCGTGAATGTTGGGCTTTTTTGAAAATCGTACGTTAAATTATTTCCGTCACCTTCGTTGGCTATAAAAATGTTTTCACTGACTTGCAAAATTTGATTTCGTCTTTAGACTTGAAAATATTTTTCATCTATTTTGAGTCAATTTTCACTCTACGGGTCATCTAGTTCTTTTTATTGATTTTAGGATAACATCTGTATTTAGTGTGTGTGTGTTTTTGTTTGTTTTTATTATGTTCCCAGCTTCTCGCAATTTTTCTAATATATACATACATATATATATATATATGTGTGTGCGTGTGTGTATATATATATATACTACATATTTCTATTATAAGTTTATAAGGATTAGCATTAGTTTTTAAGTGTTATATCTAGGAAGAGTATTTTTAGATTAGTTTTTATAGTAACCTTAAGGTTAAGATTTTTATATTAATTTTCTAATTCTATTGGCTTTAACATTAGTGGAATTTTTTACCACGATAAGACCATCATCTCTGTACAACTCTATATCCTCACATTGTCTTTGCCACTTGTTCACTACTTTAAGTGAAAAATAACTTCAAGAATGTCCTGTAACCGTTTCAGGAGAACATGCGATAGCTTTTCAGACTTGCTAAATGCTACATATGTACAATTCAATTTCTTTCATCACTAGCATAGAAAACCTCTCGGTCTCAAATTATTTCCAGTGCCCCCCTCATCGAATTACCTTTACAATCAAATTTCACCGATCCATACTGATCTGAATTTCTATTGATTCATTGAAACACATCTTTCGAAAATCCCCCACTTCATTGTCTGGATATGGTAAAAATTTTAATCTTCTATATATAATGATTACTAAAAAAAAAATATAATGTTTCCTAGCAGAGGTGTTAATAAGATATTACCGAAAAACAACAGATCTTGTCTTGCAGTAAACTATGTTTTTATTATAATTATAATAAAAATCTTACCATTTATAATGCCCCATTAAGTATCGAGCACTCTTAATAAAATAAATCACTACACACAGTGGACTGCCAAGCCACTGCTTCTAACGTTATGAATTCGCCTTGACTGTATCCAATATGTAGCAGTTTAGTCTGTTTAAAAGTTAACGGACAAACTGACAAGCCGATAAAGGCTAAATTTTGTAATTTGTGTATGTATATATTCGTGGGTTTATTAATCTATATATGTGTCTGTTTGCTAGTGTTTGTGAATATACTCGTCTATTTTTCCATGTGTGAATGTTTGTAGGTTTATGTATGCATTCTTTCTCTTCCTCGTTTAATATATGAATAACTTTCTAAATCTACTAAATTGTTAAACTAAAAAATATTTATTTTTAAATTTCACAACAAAAGTAAAGTAGATATAGTAGTTAATTAATAATGCTGATTTCAATTTAATCAAATTTTAATACCAATGCCCACCAAGATTAATTTTAAGTCTGCCCACATATTCACCAAATTAGAAGTTGCTTTACTCTGATTGGTCCACATTGTACATAAAATAATGCCTCCCTGATTAAAGAGGTCTTGCTTGTTTTTAACCTTTTAAAACCTTGGAATTTAAAATAACCACATCACTTGAAAAGTTTCGAAACAAAATAGCTACATTTGTAGTGATATTGCAAAATATCCATGTTATAATTTCTGAATATATATATATATATA
>JBBBDQ010030380.1:0-325000 GCA_037127315.1 Ascarosepion bandense
ATTTCAAAGACTAACCAGACAACTGAGGAACAAGGATGAAGGAGAGGCAGCAAAAATGTAGCTCTACAGAAGGATGATAAGGATATCATATACTGAGCACGTGAGCAACGAAGAGATGTTGGAAAGGATGCAAACGAGAAGAAAAGTCATAATTAACATAAGTAAAAGACAGATTAGGTTCCTCAGACATGTAATGAGGAAATAGGGCCTCGAAAATACTATACTCCCAGGATGGATAGAAAGACAGACAGACAGGAGAAAGCAGCATGAGACATACTTGAAATAGATGGCGGAACGAGGTTTGGGAGAGATAGACATAGGGAAAATATCGACAGTGATTACAGACAGAGCCAAGTGGAAATCCATGATCGACTAATCAAGATAATGTCCGAAAAAAATTTAGAGATAGACAGGAATGGGGAACCAGATGCAGCATTTCATTTCTTTTTACACCTTTAAAGGTATGACAGCTGGATAAAACACATTAAAAAAATAAACGAAGAATGAAATTAAAAAAAAAAGATATCTGCTAGAAATCGTCCATTATACTGTTTAAGGGGTTTACGATCAGTCAATTAAATGACATATGTAATGCACGATCATGTTGCTTTCAAGTTATGATTGACTACGCAGAAGATCTTCCCGTAGTAGCTTGTCATTTATTTCTGCGGTAGACTGGTTACCAACCAAGGCTACAGAACCCAATCTGTTCTGCTATTCAAACCATAGCTGGAGGAAAAAGAAATGGATTCATACTATCCCCAAAGGTATTAGTGCGTAACTAAATGCAACTAATTCAAGTGTAATTCGAACTCGAATCTCCGAGTTCTTATTCCGAGCCGATATCCATTCCACCACAACACACATGTGACGTGTATTGATTAAGATAGACAGCGCAAAGTCTGGTTGTAGTATCCTCAGCATCCTTAGACTCAAGTATAAGACCGGTTTATCTCTAGACTCTAGTATAAACCCAACCAATATTTATTCATAGACACAACTATGAACCCGGCGAATGTATACCTATAGACATGAGTATATACCCTACAAGTGTTTATCAGATTATCGAGACTGAGCATATCCTGCAGTACATCCTTTCCCACCTGGTCAGTTTATTTTAATATCGCAGAAGAGCAGGATGGGCCGGCTATTTACTAGATCACCTGGGAACTGACCATTTTTCCCACGTCTTTAGCTATGGAATTTGTGTGCGAGTTCTTCTTGAAGTCTTGGCTCAGTTTAAGTCTCAACTCCCTGAGGGAACATCCGTTCATCGCGATGACGATCATTAGATGAGTGTATGTAATATCCATTGGAAAAAAGGTTTGTAATACATGGAAATAATTAGACACATCTTAACATGTAGTAGGCATCTATTTATCTCATGCTATAAAGATAGTGCGCTGTTTAGTCAAAAGTTTGTCCTTTGCTTGTGAAACTGTAGAGCCATCTTCAGGGCTGGGTGATGGTATATAGAGACCGTACACTAACCAGACTACATGAAACCACTGTTCGGCCGTACTAACAAGACTCAAAGGAATACAAAGCACATACTGGTCTGTATTCCTTTATATAAAATATAATTTGACAAGTGAAAAGGTTTTATAAAAATAGATTATGTATTTAGCCATTCAAATAAATGAATCCTAGTACTTTTTCCCCTAAGTTTGGGTTTCTCGTCAAAAATTAAAAAAAAAATAAAAAAAACAAAAAAAAAATAACAGAAGAAAAATGACATTGAAAAGAATTCGTTATTATTTATTATTACAATTCTTGGTTAAAATCGAAAGATATTAATTCTCTCATTTTTTTTTTTGTATCTGATTAAAGTATTGGAAAAAAGATTTAATATTTAAACATACTTGTGGGGGATTTGGTATTTGCTGGGTTGTATGTTGATTATTTCCCCCACAAATACAACACTCTAATTTGCAATCGCGCAAAGTGAAGGAATAATTTACAACGGACATTCAACAACAAACAATTTATTACGTGACAAAATAAAATGGTATGTAGAAACCAACAAAATACATGATTCTAAAATTGCCTTTTTGAGAAATATAAACTTGGCAAGAAGTTAATTTTTGTCCAAAAACGTGTATATGTTTGCATTGGCAAAGTCTGTAAATAAGCCTTTCCTACTTACATTCAGTTGGCGACAACGTGTCGCGTTGGCCAAAGAAAATTCGTCGGCTTTTCTTTTTAAGGTCCTTGGAGCGAGGTCACGAACTTTTGGCATGGAAGAAAGGACATGGCCGGCAAAGTATACGGTGTCATGCGGACTTAATGGCCTGCTGGGTGACTGCTTGATGACTGACCTTTTTTTCTAACGCTGTGTGTATTATATACATTAATAGGGGATCAACTAATCTTCCTAACATTAGGGTGTGAAAACATTTACTGACCAATCAGATTTATTATTTTACTATTTTGTTTGGGGCCTAAATATTTTTGTGTTAATTTACTTCCAAGCCTATTTTTCAAGAATGTTCTTATTCTAAGTTTTTAGCTGATTGGTTGAGAAATATAAAAATGTAATCTAAATTCTACTGCTGTTTTGATCCAATTTCTCTAGAATGTTCTATTGTTTTTCCTGTGCTTATTTTAATAAAAAAATATGTATCCCATATACTCACAAATGCATATCACTCTTTCGTTTTTAGGTCTGATGAAACCTTGAATGACGAAATGCATAATATATTTTCTATTAAAGCTATTTTTTATGAAACATTTCCAGGCTTCTATATCTTATTCTTAACTTAATAATCTTAAATGGTAATAATATTAACTATAAAGATCAGTCAAAACTTCCGCAAACTTCCGCCAAGGCAATACCGGCACCCTCTTAACGATTAGCAAGAAATGATTATTAAAACGAGAAAGAATAACTGCAATTGACAGCTCTCAAAATTTAAAATACAAAAAAAAAATAACTCGATTTCTCTCAAAATTAAATGTACACTTAAACCGAAACATGGGAGATAATTCAGTATTAAAATAATCCATGGTAGGTAATTCACTATTTGGCATTTTAAAGATAAAGAATGTAAATTTTAGTAATAATAGAAATGGAAAATAACCCAGAAACTTTATCTCATACTGGATTGAACACAAAACCTAATCAGTTCATGCTAGTCATGAGGCCAATCATCCCTGAAAGTTTCAGCCAAATCCATTCAGCGTGTCTTGAAATATCTTGACCACGAAAAGACAAACAAACACATAAACTCAATTGAATACAATACCCCCGCTTTAAGAAGGACGTAACAAAAAAGTAGAATTATAGCCTTTATAAGACGAAAATACATTTGATACACCTGAACGTTTCCGAGTATTTTTTCATCATTTTAAAATTAACTTGTCAGCTGATAATGATACGTTTGTCGTTCTTCAGGTTCCAGAGTCTGTCTCTGACAAAGACATCTCAACCTATGCCACGCCCACCGCATCTGCAAACGTTTATCGTGAAGAAATTCCTATTATGCCGGGAGTGTAAACGGAATTCTTAAACGGATAACAGAGAAATATCTTAGACAATTGTAACGTTTAAACAACAGATTATCCGTACCCCATATATATATATATATATATATATATATATATATATATATATAAAATCACCCTCTCACCTTTCGGCGGCCAAAACAACTTGAAAAGGGTAAGCTGCTGCCTGGGGTATAGAAATCTTGCTTCTTTTCAGAAAATAACAACGCAGTAGTACAGCGCGTTCAACTTCAGAGCAAATAACGTCACCTGAAAGTAACCTTTGTGTGTTATCTTACAGATAAACCATGTAACGTTCTATGTTCTGAAAATTGCTAGCAGCTTCTCTTTAAGTTATGTCGTATCCTAATGGATATAGACGGAGAGTGAAACAAGGGGAAAGAGCTGAAAGACTGCTGTGTTCACATTCTGACAAATATCCTTCTAAAATTCGTGAATTTGTCTTCTCCGTCTATAGGTTAAATAGTATGGGCTCTCTAGCATTTGACAACAACACTGAATTCTAAACAGTGGAAAAGTTAATGGGAAACTACTCCACTAACTTAACAAAGAATTTATGACAAGTAGAAGATAATAAAGAAATCAACTGTATAGAGACCCCATCACAGATATATATGGTTTAGGAAGTAGAGACACCGACTGACACCAAATCAGTCGAGTTTCGATCACAGCCAGATGCAAGTAGATGTCTAGCCACACTGACGAGCTGTGATACAGCGAAAAAGGCTTGTATGTGGATGACAAAGATAGATAGATAGATAGATAGATAGATAGATAGATAGATGTGGATGACAAAGATAGATAGATAGATAGATAGATAGATAGATAGATAGATAGATAGATATCCATTAAAAATAATAAATATATATATATATAAATCCAGGGAAAGAAATCCAATAGTTTTATAATTCCGAGTTCTCTGGCGTTTACTGTTTTTTTTTAAAGTGCTCAATACAATAAATATTATAGAGCATAATATAATCATATGATTAAATTTGTTTTTAATTAAAAATACATTGTGGAACGGAAATTTCTATGTTTCGAGATTTCTACCTCGTCATCAGGCAATGTCAGATCATAGTTGTGAAAATGATTTTCATTTAAATATAAGAAACAATAAGTTTGTTATTTATAGATATGATAAGCCCCCTTAACCCATCCTCCAGCGCCTGCTTCCGGAGAGTCACCCCAGAGATCGACCGCTGCCTCCTTTACGCCGCTGAAGCCACCCGACCCCAGCTCTTACTTACCCCGATCACCTGCTCCAACCCGGACGCGCACGACCGCAACGCCGCCGCCGACGGACCGCTACGATGCTTTGAACCCGCGCCGCAAAGCGCGAACGGAGCGAACGCTACAGCCCCGTACCGGTTCCTCGCTTCGCGCAAGCACGGCCCGACCGACCCGGTCCTCGGAGCCAATCCTTCTTCCGAAGGTACGGATCCATTTTGCCGACTTCCCTTACCTACATTGATGCCATCGACGAGAAAAGGGACTTTTGAGTAAATATATTATTTTTTTTATTTCAATTTAGAATGTATTTTGTTATAATTTTGCGAAACTTTTAATTTATAAATAAGATTTTCTATTTTTTAATATCTATTTATTAAATATTTTTTAAATCATTTTATATAAAATCTATTTTATTATCATCATCATAACCATTATACACCCGATGGTATGTAGAGCAGTAACTTTTTGTTACTGTTTCCGTAACAAACAGTTTTTGTTTTATTTAATATGGCAGGTTTGTTAACCTGGAGGACCGGTGGACCATTCTTAGTGTCTTACGTTTACAGCACCTAGTATTCCCAAACGGTCACCCATCTATGTACTGACCCGGCTTGATGTTACTTAACTTTGGTGATCGAACGAGAACCAGTGTATTCAACACGATATAGCCGTAGACTCATCATTTTATTCTAATTCAATTCTTAATATCATAGTACACCCATTCACAGTCAGGTTAGCCAAACGCAGACGACAATTCTACTCCTGCAGCTTCCTCTCTCGCACTTCCCGCCTGTGGAACTCACTCCCGTATTCTTGCTTTCCTGATGGCTACGACCTCCAGAAATTTAAAAGCAAAGTTAATACTCACCTACTAACCACTGGCCTCCAGCTCTCTCTCCCCTCCCCTGTATAACCTTCCCTTTCTCTCCGCCCATGTACCTGTCATTGCACCTGCTTTCTCAGTTTTCTATTGTTCCCTTCTAACTAGCTTGTACTCCTCACTCTTTTCTAATTAATCTTTCTACATTTATGTAACCCCCTGCACATCAGTGGCGTTTCTGCCTTGCTCGGGGTGAAATGATTAAAAAAAAAACAAAAAAAAAAAAATCTTTTAGATATCTATTTAATTATTACAAAAAAATTAAATATCAATTTAATTATTTAATAACTATTCAATTATTATTTTTCTTAAACAAATTATTGGATATATACAATTTGATAAACATAAAGTTTTTTTAACCATATTCTGAGGTGAACATTTCGCAATGTTTACCTATGACATTTATTTCATTACGTTTATTTAATAAATTTTTATTCTTAAGAAATTTAATAATATATAATTAATATATATATAGTTTAATATATAATATATAGTTTTTCTATATATAGTTTAATATATAATATGTAGTGTTTCTATACGAAAAATATATATTATATATTTTAGCACTAAAACTAGATGTGTCAAATAAAGCTACATAATATACTACTTCTGGAAAGAAAGAACAGAGTACTAGATTGTTAGTTGATATCTGTCCTTCAATATAACAGCGGTGAAGGAAATACTTGAAGCAACCAATACTGAGGATACCACAAACAAAACGTGTGAGGAACGACGAGGTTTTCGAGAGGACGGACACGGAGAACGTGAAATACTTGATGGAATTCAGCAGATGGATTGCAGAGCGGGGTTTGAGCGGAATAACAGGAGAGAGGTGTTAAGAGCTACATGAGATAAGGAGATGTGAAGGGCTATGATCGCCTACGTCCTGAAAAGAAACAGCACATAAAGAAGAAGAAGAAGAAGAAGAAGAAGAAGAAGAAGACGAAGAAGAAGAAGAAGAAGAAGAAGAAGATGCTACTTAGGGTTGGTAATAAAAATTTCACAAATACAGAGGCCGATAAACTAATAAAAACTGTTTACAGCAAAAGGAATATGGGTTATCTATTTCAAATACTAGTTTCCAATTTAATAAACTGTGAAATATATACATATATATAATAACAGAAGCCATTAGTTTATTCCAGTGGTTTCCCATACTTAATATTTCTTGTTTTCACTCTCACGAGGTAATGTGTGATGTCATGAGCTGTGGTGCGATATTCGCTTCCAGTGTCTTGTATGCACGAGTTTGTTGTTGCTTGGAAAGCTTCCATGTAAACAAAAACAGACTGCCATTATATATGAACCGGAATCCGATAAGACGAACAGAATAATTAGAAAACAAGTAGGAAAAAAGTGTCTTTAATCTAACATGTTTTACTTTAACAAGCTTCTTCAGAGATTCATTAAAGATGAATGAGTTAAAATCTAAAAGACAGGTATAGTTTCATTGGTCAGATATGTGCCACGTGTGATAAATCAATGGATGAATATTAAATATAGAAGAAAAAATTGTGTCTCTTTAAGTGTGGGTGCCAACGGGTAATAAAAACTGCAGGTGTTTAGTATGAATGTAAGTATATGTAAGCGAAAATAATGTGTGTTAAGCGTATTTAAACTATACACGAATTAAGTTTAACGACATATACACACACTTTCTAAAATTTATTTCAACTCTATACTTCTAACATCTCCTTCCCGGTCTTTTGATCAGGAGTAGAGTTTAATCAGTTCCTTTCTGTTTAGGTATAGATTTCTGGTTCTTTTTAAAGTCTATTTCAACTCTATAATTAAATATATATAACTCGTTTGCTGTTAAGGTTCGTGTTTTTGTTTTTTCTAGATTCTACTTTAGGTCTGGCCTTCTAACACTGTCACGTTTCTACGCTAATACATTTCAACACAGTAATTCTCTACAATGAGCGGCTATTAGACTTTGTATTATTTTATCATATATATAGTGTATTTGGGCAACAATCTCTCTTTTATACACGTTTCATTAAAAATGACAGATAAGGAATTATCATCAAAGTTTTTATATAATTTTCATGTGTTCATATATTTCTTTTCTTTTCAGAACTCAAATTATGTAAGAATTGTCTAAAGGTTTTGTACTTTCGTGCTCTTTTGGCTATACTTTTTAATGAAACCTGTATAAAAGAGAGATTGTTGCCTAAATGTCATAATCATATGCTCAGATTCATAAAAAAATTTGAAAGAACATTTGGGTAACATAATGTTGTGGAT
The DNA here is from genome assembly GCA_037127315.1 of Ascarosepion bandense. NCBI lineage: Eukaryota > Metazoa > Mollusca > Cephalopoda > Sepiida > Sepiidae > Ascarosepion > Ascarosepion bandense. Next base: position 7,865 of record JBBBDQ010030380.1, read on the forward strand.
GTGCGTTGTGGTGCATTGGATATCGGCTCGGAACGAGAAATCGGGGGGCCGAGTTCGAATTCCAGCCGAATTCATTTGATTCACTTACGCGCAAATAACCTTGGGAAAGATATTAATCCGTCTATTCCTTCCAGTTATGTGTTAAATAAGAGAACAGGTTGGGTTCTATAGCCTTGGTCGGCAACCAGTCCATCGCAGAAAGCAATGGCAACCTACTGCGGGATAATCTTCTGCCCAGTCAGTCATGTCTCTTTCGCACATGATCGCCCAAGCGTGTATCACGTATGGCACTTAACTGACTGAATGTTGTAGTGGAGTGGATATCGGTTCAGAAAGAGAAAAAAGAGAGCCAGGTTCGAATTCCTGTTGAATTCGCTGCATTCATTTACGCACAAATACCCTTAGGAAAAATATATAACCGCCTCTTCTCTCGCAAGCTATGGGTTAAATAACAGGACATATTAAGTTCTACAGCTTTGTTTGGCAACCAATCCACCGTAGAAATTAATTGAAGCTAACACGAAAAAATGTTCTGCCCAGTCAGTCATGTCTCTTTCCAGACATGATCGCTCAAGCATGCATGACGTATGGCACTTAACTGACTGATAGTATCAAAGAAAGCATGAAGGCATGTTTGGCATCAAAAGCGATTGCCAAATCCGACATATGCGTATCATGATGTAGAAGTGAAGAAAATGACGACAGTCAAATACGCCAGCCCGTACGGGGATGACGCTGCCGCGCCGGCTCGAAAGACACCCGCAGGCACTTCAGCGAATGCCCGAGGCGACTGCCCAAGAGGAAGAAGCGGGCTTGTCACATTTAGCTATTCGTGTAGTGTAGTAAAAGGGAACGGAAAATGTGAAGGAGTTGTATTTAAATAATAATAAGATTCCCTTCGGAAACCTGAGACACGTAATGAGGAAGGAGGGCCTGGAGAATTTAATATTCACAGTTCGAATAAATGGAAAGAGAGACAGAGGAAGCAGCGCGAGACGTACTTGTTAGGTCTGAGCAAATGGTTTGCGGAGCAGGGCTTAGAAGAGACACCAAGAGAAAAATGATTGAAAGCGACAAGCGACATAGCCAAGTGGAAGTCCATTGTCGCCTACGTCCTGAAGGGACACGGCACATGAAGAAAAAGAAGAAAGGCAAAAATGCATAGCAAGCAACAACAAAAATGTGCTCTGTACAGTGAAAATGCTTTAGATGACAGAAATGTACGGATGTGGTTCACTAAGTTTCGAGTTGATGATTGTACTCTTAATGATGTAAGAAAAGACACTCTCATCTACCCAACCCTGATGGTGGTGGGGATCTTCTCAGGAAGATCCCCACCACCAACCACAGATGACGACCAAATTAACAAGGAGATTGAGAATAACCTGCATTACACAACGCAGAATTTGGCAAAAACACTGAATTTAACAAATTTCACCGTCCATGAGCATTTAGAGAGGCTTATGCACTTGAATTGCTTCGATGTTTTGGTACTGCCCAATCTGAGGGAAAAGATATTTTTTGGTCACACTTATATCGGTGATTTGCTGTATGGACAAAATGAAAATGCACCTTTTTTTAAGCAAATTTTAACGAGTGATGAGAAATTAATTTCTTGACAACGCCAGTTGATTTTTACCTTATTTCTTTTCTTTTTTCGCTCATGTGAATTGCTAAATAAGAGAGAGAGAACGACGGCTGACGACTGTCCTAGTGGCAAATTATTAAACTGCCCGCTACTGGGGAACATCTTAATTCTATCCGCAACCGGCCGGCTCACGGGTCAGTCACCATCTTGCTTCTCCCGGAGCGAATCACCCCAGAAGAGTCTATCGGTCCTTATTCTTTTCTTCATCTAAAAACTCTTTCTTCTATCTCACACCTTTTTGTCCGGGGGAACACTTCCGCTTCCGTCCCGAGACGCTTCTAGGAAAGACTAGATTTCTCCCGAACCCTTTTTTTGCAGACGAAATGTTGCAAGACCCTCGCTAGTATTTCGCTATTTCCGTGAAAATGTTTCAGATGAACTACACCAGACGGCTAAGACCCGCCATGCATATTGTAGCGAATTTCTTTCTCTTCATATTCTATTAATGAGATGGAAATTCTACTCGATTAGCTGTTACTGATAAACTGCTACATTGTGGAATCGACTCCCAAGAGGATACTTCCTCGGTCACTACAATCTTAATTTACACGAGCCTGTGGTTAACCGTTATGACTTTAGAAGAGTAGTTTGAGTAGAAACTAATCAGGTCATTTTTGGTGGTAGCATTTCTATAGACGTCAAAATTAAGTTCTTTATTGTTTTGTGTCACATGCTTTCTAGTAAGTGAAAAGTTGGTTTCAGTTTCAAAAGAGAAGTCTACTGTTTCTGTTAATCTGTAAACTTTTACCTCGAGTGGCTCTGAGGCCTTGTACAGAATGAATATCTTCATAAAAATACTCTTCTTTCGCCAAATTTTATTCATTTTTGTCGCTTTATATTCTTCCTCTTTCTGTCTCTTATACTCTCCAGTTTTTTATTTTCCATTTCCTTCTATTTATTCTCTTAAATTTTTCTCTTCTTCCGTTTTTTCTTTTCGTTTTTTTTTTATATTTCTCTCCTAATTCTTCTCTCACTATCTATCTTCTACCCGTCCTTTTTCTTTTTTCGTTCCCTCCTACTTCTTCTCATACTATACCCCTTTCGTTTTCATTTCCTCTTTATATTTCTTTCCTTTTTCGTCTTCTCTTTTTTTACATTTTTTTTTTCCGTTTTTCGTTCCCTTATACCACTTCAAACTATTTCTCTAAGTCTATTCTTTCCCTCTTTTTCTTTTCCGTTTTTTCCCTTTGCCTTTTATTTTTCTCACCATTTTTCTTTCTGTCAATTTTACTTTGCTTTTTTTTATTATTGTTTTTCCTTTAGACTTCTACCTTATCTCTCACCATTTCTCTTTCAATCTCTTTTCTGTCTCGGTTTTTCTTTAACGTTTTTTTTTTTTTTCGTGACTCTTCCATTTTCTTTTGTTTTTCTCTTATACATTCTCTCTCCGTCTCTCGTTCTGTCCCTTGTTCCTCTTTATATTCTTTCCTCTTTTGTAATTTATTTCCCTTTCCTCCTACCACGTTGTTTCTCCTCTATCTTTCCTTCTTTTTTTTTTCCCTTGTCTACTTTTTCACATAATTCTCCTAATTACTTCATCCGCCTTCTTTTATCCTTCATTTGGAAAGAGATTTGATTGATTCCCATTCGCCGGGGGGGGGGGAGATGTTGATATATTTGTTTGAAAGGTGCGTCACAAACGTTGTTAAGACAAAATTGGATGATTTATATATGGGTTGGGTTCAGTTGGAAGGTGCAGGAACGGCACTTCAAAACTCTGGCTGAAACACAACAACAAAAACAATAATAAACAAGGTAATAAGAAGTTAAAAGAAGATAGAAAATGAAAAAAAAAGAGGCAGGATGAAAGATGATGAGACAATAATTTGGAAGAACACAAAAAAGGGAAATGCAAAAGAAAAAGACGAAAAGAGAGATGGAAGAACATAAGAAAGGAAAGGGAAAAGAAAAAGACGAAAAGAGAGATGGAAGAACATAAGAAAGGAAAGGGAAAAGAAAAAGACGAAAAGAGAGATGGAAGAACATAAGAAAGGAAAGGGAAAAGAAAAAGACGAAAAGAGAGATGGAAGAACATAAGAAAGGAAAGGGAAAAGAAAAAGACGAAAAGAGAGATGGAAGAACATAAGAAAGGAAAGGGAAAAGAAAAAGACGAAAAGAGAGATGGAAGAACATAAGAAAGGAAAGGGAAAAGAAAAAGACGAAAAGAGAGATGGAAGAACATAAGAAAGGAAAGGGAAAAGAAAAAGACGAAAAGAGAGATGGAAGAACATAAGAAAGGAAAGGGAAAAGAAAAAGACGAAAAGAGAGATGGAAGAACATAAGAAAGGAAAGGGAAAAGAAAAAGACGAAAAGAGAGATGGAAGAACATAAGAAAGGAAAGGGAAAAGAAAAGAAAAAATGGTCGGAAAGAGAGATAGTCGAAAATGTCGGTGAGGGAACATAAAAAAAAGAAAATGGAAATGAGAACTGGAAAAAAAATTAGAAAAAGACGTAAAAAATAGAAAAAGACGTAAAAAAATTAGAAAAAGACGTAAAAAATAGAAAAAGACGTAAAAAAATTAGAAAAAGACGTAAAGAGAGATGGTGAGAGATGAAGGTTTACAAAATGATTTCTTACAAAGAATACTTATTCTATTCATACAAAACTATCCTAAAATCCTGTAAGCTTTAAATAACCTATTGAGGTTGATATACCGTAAAACAAAACAAACCAAACCTGATCTACAAAATGATTTCTTACATAGAATACATATTCTATTCATACAAGACTATCCTAAAATCCTGTAAGCTTTAAATAACCTATTTAGGTTGATATACCGTAAAACAAAACAAACCAAACCTGATCTACAAAATGATTTCTTACATAGAATACATATTCTATTCATACAAAACTATGTGAGAAATATTCACACATAACTCAGAGCTTAGGCAGAGGAAGGAAACAGTCAGACAAACAAGACATACCTGATAAAGTAAAACAATTTATTGTCTTGCAAAAACTGATTTTGCGGCTACTTCGTAGCCTGGTATAGTCCTTCTCGCTGCGTAGCTTGTTAGTTCCTTCGTCTGAGAAGGGTATGGGAAACCACGAGGAACGGCGGTCCGCGACGTACAGGAAATTCTGGGGTCAGCTTCTTCTGCAGTTCCATTCGGTCGAAAGTCGATAGTTCTTAGAGAATTTTTCTCTCAGATGGATAGGCATTGCCCAAAGGGTTTCCTTATAAGAAAGGAAGGATGTCGAGATATTTTCTCTGATAAGGTTGAGGCTGTTAGCCCAATGGGTCTCCAATACTAAGGAGAGATGGTCTCGATATAGCGAGACATGAGGGTGCCAATTGTTGGCCCCGCTGGTTGAATCTCGGCACGTAGCTCTCCGAAGCTGTCCGTGCCAACCGAGCAAGCAAGTCCGTCCAAAAGGGAGGAAAAAAAGAAAGGCTGAGAAAAAAGGCGCGAGCCTCTTCCTGGCGTAAAGGCCCGCCTCAAGTCCAAGACGAGGTTCGGGTCTTCGGCCAATCAGGAGACCTGTTATATCTGTAAATTTCCAACACACTGCCAAAGGAGCAACGAAAAAGTAATGGTTATCCATTACTTTTTTTTTTTTTTTAGAATAGGATAATCGTATTAATTATCAGTTACTCGAAAGTAATTATTTTATTTATTTTCTTATCAAGGGGAATTGAACGTGCTTCTGTCTGCCACTATAATAAATTTATAACTAAAGAACCTGATTCTACCTAGATCATTAATATTGATAAACAGACTGCAGTCCCTACGAGACTAGTAAGATGTTTTTTCCGAACAATTTGGACAAATCCACTCTCCCAAAGTATCCTGCTGGACCACTCCTACACAGTCAAAGTGGTACCAATTGTCGCAGGCATCACAACACACCATGGGGGAAGATCCATCGTTTGCAACGGAACAAGAAGGACAGAAGAAAGGACCGCCCTCTTCCTGAAATGTTGCTGGGCACGACGCAGAAACTCCCTTTAATTCCAGGGGAAATAAATGTTTTAAGGAATGAACCTGTTCGCATCCGTCCCTCAACACACAGGCCGAGCGAACTTTACCATCATTCCCGGAAATGAGTCTAAGCACCTTACCTAGACTCCAAAAGGGTCTAGTCTTATTAGGAGATTTGATTAACACAATTTCTCCAACTGACACCTTTAGAGGGCAATCTCCCTTTAAATTCGTATCCCTCTCTCTCAGGGACAACAGATAATCATTGTGCCACATCTTCCTAAATTTTTCGACACATTTGTGTCTCAACTGCAAGGACTGCACCAGTTTTATTCTACTAGGGGGATCGGGGCACAAATCTTCCGATCCATAGTTACTAATCAACAAACGTGGATTGTAGCCGGTTTGCAGAAAGTGATTGGGGGTTAAAATGTCTAGGCCCCCTTCTGAAGCAGTAATATAAGTCAGCGGTCGATCATTGATCGCTTTCTGCACGTCAGAAATTATCGTTAGAAATTCAAAGTACTGAATTTTCCTCCTACCTATTAATTTTTTCAAGCATTGCTTCATGGTTTTGATCATTCTCTCCCATGCGCCCCCATGCCAGGCGGAATAAAGGGGAATGGTGAGATGACTAATGGAAGCGGATCTAAAATGTTCCCTGAATTCGTCGGAAACGAAAATTTCAGACAACATAATGCCGGATGCTAGAAAGGTTTTAGCATTGTCCGAATAGACATGAGAGGGTACGCCAAAAAGATTGGTAAATCTGACGAAGGCTAACAGGAAGGATCTGGAGCTCATGTCAGGCAAAAGCTCCAGATGCACTGCGCGAAGACTCATGCAGGTAAATAGCAGGATGTACATCTTTATTTCATCATCCTTGTACCTTACCAAGAAATGGCCGGTAAAATCGATACCCACTTGTTGAAAGGGGTGAACAAAATTTGCCCGGTGGGTGGGCAGTTGAGAACCCGAGGGAGCTTTATACGGTAAAGAATTAATCTTCTTACAAGTAATGCAGCTACGAAGTGTTTTCTTTACCGATTGTCTTCCCTGGGGAATCCAAAACCCGGATAATCTCAACTTGGAAAGGGTTGAATTGGTTCCCATGTGGCAACAATTCAAATGAGCCTCTTTAATAACCAATTCAGTTAAGGGGTGATGTTTACCCAGAAGTATAGGGAATTTGACTCCGAAGGGGTGTACACTGGAATTCTGGATGCGTCCTTTAGTCCGCAACAGACCATCCCTATCGATAAACAACCCAAGGGCAGTTATTCTAGGAGGTGCATCTTTATCAGAAGGTTGAGTCAAATATTCCAACTCAAGGGGAAATACCTCCCTTTGCATATCAGAAAAAAGCAACAATTTGGCTCTAAGGTAGGTATCAGTGTGTCGATGCATCAATTTATCACCGAACCTTAAAACCTTTTCAAGAACGTTGATCGCTCTAGACAATGTTGAAAATCTAGAAATATTTATAGGAAGACTGGTTTCGCCTGCGCGAGAATCCTCGGTTAACATACAGGATACAATCTTCCGGTTGGTGTCATTAAGGCAAGGTAATGGAGATACTGGCCAGTCGATGGTATGTTGTTGTAGCCAATCGGGTCCGTATACCCAAAAATCGAACAATTGTTCAAACTTGGAGGCAGAAAGGCCTCTAGTCAACAAATCCGCAGGATTTTCCGACGAAGGGACATACTTGAACAGGGGGGAGACGCCAAATCTGAGGTTAACGTCCTCCAACATTTTTTTATGTCCAGGACACGATTCTCCACAAAAATATTTCTTTTAGACCCCTTCCCATTTAAAACCCAAGATAAGGCTACTTGCGCATCTGACGCAAAGAAAATAGAAAGGACGTTGATAGGCTTTAAGGCTTCAATAATCTTGGGAACAACTTTGAGAGCGAGATAGATCGCCATTAGTTCCAAAGTAGGTAGGGTTTTCTGCTTAATGGGAGCCACCTTAGCTTTAGCGAACAACAAGGAACATCGATTTCCTTGTTTAGCATATAAAGAGAACCCGTATGCGAGCTTAGATGCGTCGCAGAAACAAATAAATTCCACCGGGGAGCTCTCCTGCAACACACGTCTGGGGAACTCAAATCCACTTAATTTATTAAGTTCCTTAGCAAGAGTTTGCCAAGGGATAGTAAATTTCTCAGGGATCTGTTGATCCCAGGACAAGTTGTTCTTCCATAGTTGGCTAACGAACGTCTTGCCCTGAATAGTAACAGGGAGAAGTAAGGAAAGCGGATCATAGATGCTGGAAGTCTGAGACAGAATCCCACGTTTAGTGTCTACCTCAAAGTTAATCTTAGTGGGCGCAAGTCTGATCGTATCTTGTCGAGGGGAATAATGATACCCCAGTACCTTTTCATAGGAGGGAAGGGGGGAGGTAATCGATCCATCCTCTGACATTTTATTTTGTAAATCCGCACAGTTGGAGTTACAGGATTGAAGATCGAATCCGGCGTCCTTCAACCTGTTACGAACAGTACTATACACAGAAAGGAGAGATTTGGAATCGCAACTAGTGGTGACCAAATTGTCAACATAAAAATTGTTGGAGATTACTGCAGAGGATATATCAAAATCATATCTCTCCACGTGAAATTTAAGGATGCAACCCAGAATAAAGGGACTTGCATTAAAGCCAAAAATGATGGAGTTGTACCTGTAGGTATACAGTTTGTCATTTACCTTGAGAAAAAAACAAAACCTATTTTTGTCCTGAACAGTTCTCAGGCGAATTTGGAGGAAGGCCTTACGAAGGTCTCCTAAAAGAACATAGTCGTTCTTTCTAAAAATCAACAACAAGTCCAGTAGCTGTGCTGTTAAGTTAACTCCAGCGTATGCTGCATCGTTAATTGAAACACCCCCCCGCCGTTTCAACGAACAATTAAAGACGGGGCGGATTTTCGTAGTGACCCCAAGACCCTCTTTAATAACGGGCCGGTGAGGAATCCAACAATAGTTCTTAAAGTCCCCAGGAGGAACAGAAAACGGTTCGACAATACCGCAATCCTCGTATTCTCTAAAAACTCGCAAATACTCGTCATAGAGTCCCTTCTTCTCCAAGGAATCTGCCACCCTATGCATTATTTTTAGGGAAGGCACATAATTAGAGTCCACCCGAGACAATTTATCTCGGTCCCAGGGCAGATCCACATAATATCTACCATTTTTCAAAACTATGGATTTCTTGAAGTCGTCAATTTTTTCTTCATCATAGGAAGATAAAGTTTCGCTCTCGTCGATTCCAATAGACTCGAGAGAGAGAAAATGTTCAATTCCGCGTTCAACAGAGGAATCCTCGAAAAATGGACCAAGTGGATCCGAATACGAATATACCGGACTTAAGGCACTGTCGATTAAGAACGACGAACATTTAGGCAAGGATTCAATAATTCGATTAAAGGGAGGGCACTCTTGCTTATCCTCCTTATAAATTACCGGCTTCAAAAAATGGTGCCCATAGCCGAAGGGAATGATTTCGTCAGAAATTCTCCATGCAGTCCCATTCAGACATTCAACCAAATGCGAATCCTTCAACTGCTGGATTAAATCCAAACCGACAAGGCCTTGTAGATCTCTACCGTTCAAATCCTCATAGCCATTACCGAGACGAAATCCTGCCTCCTTTATATTAGAGGTAATCTCATCAAATCTCGGCACTTGAAACTTGAGGTTAAGGTTGTCCGCAAATAAGGCAGAGAAGGGAAAAGGTTTTTGAGACCCCAATCTAATGGAGACATTAAGTTCAAGAAGGTCCACCGGCCTGGTTCCTATGAGGGTGTTAACCGGCATTATCACGGGTTTCGGTACTAATTTTTCCCGAGGACACAATTTTTTTAAAATAGCCCGAGAGAAAAACGATTTTTGACTTCCAGAGTCCAAGATACAGTGGAATGAGACGGGACGCCCTTCACCTTTCATGGACACTTTAATAACTGGAAATATACAATTTTCCAGGTCTGACAGTGTAGTCTTTCCCACAAAGGACTCTAAGGCCTTAGGGCACATAACCGTGTAATGGTTTTTCAGTCCACAAGTGTGGCAGGGATAGGGAAACCCTCGGTTTCCCTTACATTCTTGGTCAGAGTGACCACCCAGGCATCTGGAACAGATTCGTAGGTCCTTAGCTCGACGAACCTTTGATTCGTGGTTAGGATATTTTGGGCAGTCCTTAACGGCATGGTCTGCTGAATCACACAATTTGCAAACCCTTCTGCCTTCCCTAACGCTAGTCCGGGTATTTGTGGGATCCGTACCCTTTTTGGGATTGGAATTTTTATGGCTCGACAAATTGGGTCGAGTCTCAGATGAAGAAGAAGCAGAAAATGGCGGCTTGAGCGGGCCACTTTCCCGCCTTTTATCAACTAAAGGCGCCGCTTGCAAAAATTCAATAATGTCGAAAAGGTTGGACATAATTGCTAAAAGGGAAGGATAACGCTCCTTCGTTCGCGACATTAATTCCCTTCGAACGCTAACTGGGAATTTTCGGAACAGAATATGGGCCACCATTGACCCAGAAGTGGAATTTTCCGAAAAAAAATCTGTTCCAAAGGACTTGTCCAACTCAGATAAGTCAAGCTTTACTTGTTCTACACAAGTTTTAAGCTCATCCAATTTGGTTATTTGCACCGGTAGAGGAATTATTTCCTCAAAAATACGGTCCTTAATAAGGGAAGGATTCAGGAATTTTTGCTTTAAGCTATCCAATGCAAATGTGTAGTTCTCGGGGGAAACATCCAAATTAGAAATTAAGTCAAAGGCTTTCCCCTTCAACTTCGACTTGAGAATCAACATCTTGTCAGCATTTCCCAAGTTGGCTGTGCAGAATTCGAACCTTCTGAGAAATGTCCGAAATTCGAATTTATCGGCCGAAGGAGACCCGCAGAAGTTAGGGCACTCCAATTCCAATTTTAAATGTTGAAGAGAGGCAGGTTTTATATTTTTGCCGCTCTCTCGACTAGATTTTAGCTCAAATAATGTTTCCCTAATAGAGGAAGAAAAATTTTCGGAGTCATTACAAAATGACAACCGTTCCTCTTCGGGAGACTTTAATATGATTTGGTCAAACAAATTATCCAAATCCCTCAGCCAACTCAGGATATCCTTCTCTCTTGCCTCAATGGTCGATAGAGAGGAATTACTATCCTTGAGCCAGCTTACCGTACATTGGATACGAAATTTCTTTGCTTCGATCTTATTAGTCAATTCCTTTAAGGCCGCCATTATGTCGCCCGAAAGGATACTAGGATAAGATACGACGCGAAGAGAGAAAAAACAGGTATTGTTACTGCTCAGTCAGTCAAAGGGAGGTAACTTTCCCCTTCCCCCACCAATTGGCAAACGAAAACTAATAATTAGGGGGAGAAAAAAATTTTTTTTTTGTAGCAGACAGGAAGCAATTCAATATATATATAGCTGAAGAATAGCTAAAAAAAATCACACAAATAACTATTCTGGAAGGGAATTATTAATTTGCAATCAGTTATTTAAACGTTAAACCAAAATTTACAACAGATTTTATGCAATAAGGTTATAGAATGTAGCAAATTGTAGCTAAAATATCACATTTTTTTCAATAAAGCTATAACTCAGCTTATTCCTTGCAATTAAAGCTATTTAAACGTTAAATTACATTCAGCAAGTTTTTTGCAATAAAAGCTATGACTTAGCTTAAAAAATCAATCAGTTTTTGCAATAAAAGCTATGTGAGAAATATTCACACATAACTCAGAGCTTAGGCAGAGGAAGGAAACAGTCAGACAAACAAGACATACCTGATAAAGTAAAACAATTTATTGTCTTGCAAAAACTGATTTTGCGGCTACTTCGTAGCCTGGTATAGTCCTTCTCGCTGCGTAGCTTGTTAGTTCCTTCGTCTGAGAAGGGTATGGGAAACCACGAGGAACGGCGGTCCGCGACGTACAGGAAATTCTGGGGTCAGCTTCTTCTGCAGTTCCATTCGGTCGAAAGTCGATAGTTCTTAGAGAATTTTTCTCTCAGATGGATAGGCATTGCCCAAAGGGTTTCCTTATAAGAAAGGAAGGATGTCGAGATATTTTCTCTGATAAGGTTGAGGCTGTTAGCCCAATGGGTCTCCAATACTAAGGAGAGATGGTCTCGATATAGCGAGACATGAGGGTGCCAATTGTTGGCCCCGCTGGTTGAATCTCGGCACGTAGCTCTCCGAAGCTGTCCGTGCCAACCGAGCAAGCAAGTCCGTCCAAAAGGGAGGAAAAAAAGAAAGGCTGAGAAAAAAGGCGCGAGCCTCTTCCTGGCGTAAAGGCCCGCCTCAAGTCCAAGACGAGGTTCGGGTCTTCGGCCAATCAGGAGACCTGTTATATCTGTAAATTTCCAACAACTATCCTAAAATCCTGTAAGCTTTAAATAACCTATTGAGGTTGATATACCGTAAAACAAAACAAACCAAACCTGATCTACAAAATGATTTCTTACAAGAAATACATAATCTATTCATACAAAACTATCTTAAAATCCTGTAAGCTTTAAATAACCTATTTAGGTTGATATACCGTAAAACAAAACAAATCAAACCTGATCTACAAAATGATTTCTTACAAAGAATACATATTCTATTCATACAAAACTAATTAAAATAACTCGATTAAATAACTGTTATGGTAATTCAGCCATGCATGAATGAACTCTTCCAAACTATAAATAAGCAACAATTTTCTTTTAAAGAAGTCATGGATGACATTTACGATACTTTTGAAATGCCAATACCACAAGTGGTCCCGGAACAGCGCCGTTTAAAAAGGAAAACGAAAATAGAGCACTTTCTCATCGTTAATCCAGACATAAAAAAAATATTAAGACTCCTGAGGAATTGATATTTAGGAGGTGGATATTATGGTAATTTACCCATGCACAAATGAACTGTTCCAAACTATAAAGAAGCAGCAGTTTCTTCTTTGAGAGAGAGAAAGATTTATTCCTACAGATAACTCTGACAGCCGGACTAATACATTCACACTGGCGATTCTTCTTGTGATGTATCTGTTTGTACCACTGTTCTTTTCTTAATATATTTGTTTAACTCTATTTCGTCTTTGTGCTTTTATTTCTGGTCTCTAACTAGGCCACAACAACTTGTCGAAGATGACTCTTAAGTACGCTTGAGGAACCGAAAAAGACTGCGCGGAAATTGTCAATATTGGTTCAACATTGGACGCCTGCCATTCTATTTTCGTCACACTTTGTTCTATTCAGCAGTACTTAGTAATTCGGAAAAGGAAACCGGACGAAAAATAAAAAGTAGAACTAATTTGCACTAAACTTGAACACGAGCCGCTAAACTAGAAGAATTCGTGTTTATCGAGGTAAAAAAATACTCGTTATTCCTTGAATGAGTAAGAAATTAAAGTTCTTTTTTATTCACTTCAATTAATTTTTATTTCGATTGTCTAAAGTATTTTTATTTTTATTTTTTGTAATTTTATTCGGTTAATTCTAACAATAACACTATGAAACATGGACAAATTTAAATCCACCATGCTTGAAATTCTTAAGTTCCGTCTTAAACAGCAAGACCAACGGGAGATTAAATGGCATGAGAAACGACTTGAAATGCTAAAGCAATCTGTAAAAGAACGGCTTGAATTTCAAAATCAAACAAAAATCAGACATCAAAAACTCAAAGAAATTCTACTTCAACCTCCACAACAGCGAAAGACACTTTCTTGAACTAATAAACAGGGGACAAATTAGTGAAAACATGAATGCGTTCTCACAAAACACGATCTGGGGCCCAATAGACATTTTTACATATCCTCCGGACGAGTATATAATTTTTGCTTTCTATTTTAGAAGATACGAGAATTTATACACCCCGAATTGCATAAATTGGTCGGACTCTAAGAGGGTTCGCCTTCTTCTTCGAAAACTGGGCACCACAGAACACACCAAATTTGTTAACTATGTTTTACCCTGTATAACAAGCGAACTGACTTTTACTGAAGCGGTTAAACTTCTTACAAAAGGTTTTAGCCCAAAAGCTTCACTCTTCCGTAAGAGATTGAAGTGTATGAATTTAACCAGAAAGGATAGTGAATATCACACTAAATTTGCTTTGGTTGTGAACAAGTATTGTGATAATTTCAAACTGTTAAAACTCAGTGCAAATACTGTCATGTGTCTGATATTTATTCAGGGACTCGTTTCAGCAAAAGAGGCTGAAATTAGATGTAGAGTTCTGAATAAATTGAAAAATGAGCCAAACCTTACTCTCCAACAAATAGCAGAAGACTGTCAGAGATTCGTAAGCGAACGCTAAGATTCCAAAAATGTCGAGAGATCTGGCATAGCTGACATAAAAGTACCCCAAAAGGAAAAACAATTTAATTTTCCCTTTAAATCAAACCATTCAAAAAGAAACAAGATAACTTTCCCTCTAACCCGTGTTTCTGTTGTGGATCACTACATTGGTATAAATAGTGCCCTTATCGGAATAAAAAGCGCGTAAATTGTAGCTGTGTCATGTACAAGAGTTCACATAGTCAAGCGAAAAAAAAGCTTAACTGTAGAAAACACAAAATCAGATGAACAAGACGGGTTGAACATTAGGAAATACGTGCAAGTTCAAATTCTAGATAAAAATATTAAACTACAGTTGGATTCTGTTTCAGATTTAACAATCATAAGTCTGCACATTTAGAAAAAGTTGGGAAAACAAACGTTGCTAAGAACTAATAAAATGGTCAAGTCCTTGACAGGGAGAAAATCAAGTTGAGGGGCGAACTTATCACTAATGTAACTTTTCAAAGTACGTTAAAACTAAAAAGAAAACAGAAAATTTATTCGGCAACGACTGGATGGAGAAATTTAAGTTGAGGGATATGCAAATTAATTCATTTTGCCAAAAGCTTGAAAACCTACCCACTGAGGCAAATAATTTAATAAATGTTTTAAAAGAAACCTTTCCGGAAGTTTTTTTTTTCTGGGGGCCTTGATCGGTAAAATAAGATGACACAAAATTCGAGTTAAAAGATGACATACAGCCAGTGTTTAAGAAAACGAAATGTTCCTTTCGTCTCTTTACCAAAAATAAATGAAGAACTCAAAAGACTAGAAAGAACTGGTGTCTTGTCGAAAATTGTGTAGAGTTAATGGGCTTCACCGACCGTCTATGTGAAAAAGTCAAACGAGATCCGGGTTTGCGCCGATTTCACGACGGGTCTTAATGCAACACTCAAAGAATATCATTATTTTTACCTAAACTGGAAGTAATTTTCGCAAAAGTAAATGAAAGGATTTTTTTTTCAAAAATCGACGTCAGTGACGCGTATGTTAAAATACCGTTGGAGGAAGAATGTTCTAAGTTGCTCTGTATGAACACCCATCGAGGGTCGTACAAGTTCGAACGTCTACTGTTCGGGGTAAAGGTTGTACCGGCAATTTTCCAACAAGTAATAGATGCTATGCTGAACGACCTTGACTTCACGGTTGCATTTGGGCGACATATTAATGATCAGCCAAAATGTAGATCAACATAAGGAACATGTTCATAAAGTCTTCTCAAGAATTCAGAAAACGGATTTTCAGCAGTTTTCCAACAAGTAATGGATACTATATTGAGCGACCCTGACTTCACGGTTGCATATTTGGACGACATATTAATGATCAGCCAAAATGTAGATCAACATAAGGAACATGTTCATAAAGTCTTCTTAAAAATTCAAGAGTACGGTTTCAAATTGAAAGAATCTAAATGCGACTTTATAACGAAGAGGATACTTGGAGTGTCAATTTTTTCAAGCCTTCTTTCCTCGTTATATATCCAGAAAGTTTCATCTTCTACTTGCTGATACTACATATAATTGTCCTTTACATTTACATTTTATTTAAAACTTCTTCTTTGTTCACATGCTTCGTCAGTGGTATTCTCATCATCCTTCTGTAGAACAACATTTTTACTGTCCCAAATTTTCACTTCATCTGTCATGAGATTGTGCAACACATTCATTATCATTTAGGAGGATTTATATTGCAAAATAGTTTGACGCACTTTTTTTCTTTTTTTTTTTTCTTTTTGTTTCTCACGAAAAATTACTGTTTTCTTAATATTTTCTTTAATTTTTGGAAGGAGCCTTTTGCTAGCCTAATGTTTTCTTCGGATTTCGGTGTCGCATTTTCCGTCCCCTGCTATATTTAAAATTCCCATATATTTAATTTTCATGCTTTGTTTGATTTTTGCATTTCTAATTTCTTTGGTTCTTGGGTATAAAGGTAAACTGCATCCGACAGCAAGCCCTCTGATTGGAATGTTGTGAAAGGCATGAAACCACCACTTAATTGCTCTTGTTCCCAAGTCCATTCTGACCCAGAGTGGTAGCATTTGTTAGGGTCCCAGCTATGGGCAAATAGTAAACCCGCAAACTGGGGTCAAAATACTATGAAAGTAAAAAAAATATACTTTTATAAAGAAAAAATTACCATAACATATATTTTGAAGGAACAAATGCTCAGCAAAACATTTTTGAATACAAAACTAGAAGACATTTTCAGTTTTCTAAAATAAAAAATATAAAAACAAAAAAAAATTATTAAAATCTGACTAAATCAACTTTCTCAATATAACCGAACGTTAAAAGAAAATGCCTTAAGACCCCACCTTTTTGGCATTAAATAACCCACAGAGATTGTTATGCCGTTAAACAAAACTCAAACTCTAATTTCTTTAGCTTTCCTGTTGCTGAAAATCATATATTCCGTCTTCTTACAAGTGATGGTTAGTCCTTTCTTCTCGCTTTTTTTAAAAAATGTTTTCTATTTTTCTCTTTTGTGTCTGACATCAGTTTAACCTGTTAAGATTGTGTCTAACGATAATAAATTCTGTTAGATTCTCCAGATCCCTTGGGATAAAATGTAAAAGTTTAATTATTATTATGAGCACGTGGCCGAGTGAATAGAACGTTCGCTTTCTTACCATAAAACCTGGGTTCGAATCTCACAATGATCGATTTATCAGGAAGGTGACTTCTTGATGTGCGTCGTGGTGCAGTGGATATCGTCTCGGAACGAGAAATCGGAGAGCTGAGTTCAATTTCCAGTTAAATACGTTGCATTCTCTTACTCGCAAATACCCTTGGGAAAAGTATTAATCCGTTCTCTTCCCTCCAATTATGGGTTAAATAACAGGACGGACTGGGTTCTATAGCCGTGACTGACAAGAAAGTAATTATTATTATTATTATTATTACTATTATTATTCCACAGAAAGTAATGGCAAGCCTCTGTTGGATAATCTTCTGCCAGTCAATCATGTCGCTTTCGAGACATGATCGCCCAAGCGTGGCACTTAACTGACTGACTGACTGGCTTCTTGATCTTATCGGTCTGAAAGATGCGATCGTAGCATGCAGCACCTTTGGAAAATGCGTGAAAACCATGCCACGGGTGGACCCAAATCTTGTGAGTGAAATTAGGGAGATGGGTCGCTTGAAACAAGGCTAGAGCAATGGTTTCTCGTATAATATAACACCCGGATGTAGGGTCAGTGATCCACATCTATAGCAGCCATGGAAAAAAATTCCTGACGTCCACTCAGAGGTCTTGAGTACAGCAACGCATGAGTGGGAGATTGTGCGATATGCAAATACACATCCTTGTTTTACACTATCTTCTCGAACGGTTCACACTCCTCCCCAATCTGTTGAACAAGAGTAGAGGTTTATCCCTTGTTTTCGGTTTCGGATTGGGCTTCTGGTTGGTTATTTCTAAAGTTTTTTCTTTTTTGTTTTTTTGCTTTTTGCTTGTTTTTTTTGGGGGGGGGGGGTAAATTGATTAAAAAGTACTTAGGGTCCACTTCTCACATCCATAAAAAAGGCATATCAAACTATAGGATCCCTTTCACATAAAATGACATTGATAGGATTGCAAACCAGGAGGTTTTGGACAACGCAGAAACCACCAACACTGAAGACATGATCCTAAACATCGATGGACAGGACAGAATTCCAAAGCAACATCTTTCGGGCGAACTCTTTAAAAGAAAGAGAAAGTATGGTAGGCCATTGAAACGTTTTAAAGACTGCATCAGTTTTGATTAATCTTACAAATTAAAAAAGAATTTGTATATTTATAGTAGCGGTTAAAGGTTTTTGAGAAACATTATGTCTTCATTCTCATGATAGATTTAGGTCCATAGATTGAGATAGATATGAACAAAATGAGATAGATAGATAGATAGATAGATAGATAGATAGATAGATAGATATGAACAGACTGAGATAGATAGATAGATAGATAGATAGATAGATAGATAGATATGAACAGAATGAGATAGATAGATAGAAACAGAATGAGATAGATAGATAGATAGATAGATAGATAGATAGATAGATAGATAGATATGAACAGACTGAGATAGATAGATAGATAGATAGATAGATAGATATGAATGAATGAGATAGATAGATAGATAGATAGATAGATAGATAGATAGATAGATAAGTGAACAGAATAGATAGATAGATAGATAGATAGATAGATAGATAGATATGAATGAATGAGATAGATAGATAGATAGATAGATAGATAGATAGATAGATAGATAGATAGATAGATAGAATGAGATAGATAGATAGATAGATAGATAGATAGATAGATAGATAGATAGATAGATAGATATGAACAGACTGAGATAGATAGATAGATAGATAGATAGATAGATAGATAGATAGATATGAATGAATGAGATAGATAGATAGATAGATAGATAGATAGATAGATAGATAGATAAGGGAACAGACTGAGATAGATAGATAGATAGATAGATAGATAGATAGATAGATATGAACAGAATGAGATAGATAGATAGATAGATAGATAGATAGATAGATAGATAGATAGATAGATATGAACAGACTGAGATAGATAGATAGATAGATAGATAGATAGATAGATAGATAGATAGATAGATAGATAGATATGAACAGAATGAGATAGATAGATAGATAGATAGATAGATAGATAGATATGAATGAATGAGATAGATAGATAGATAGATAGATAGATAGATAGATAGATAGATAGATAGATATGAACAGACTGAGATAGATAGATAGATAGATAGATAGATAGATAGATATGAACAGACTGAGATAGATAGATAGATAGATAGATAGATAGATAGATAGATAGATAGATATGAATGAATGAGATAGATAGATAGATAGATAGATAGATAGATAGATAGATAGATAGATATGAACAGACTGAGATAGATAGATAGATAGATAGATAGATAGATAGATAGATAGATAGATAGATAGATAGATAGATAGATATGAACAGAATGAGATAGATAGATAGATAGATAGATAGATAGATAGATAAGAACAGAATGAGATAGATAGATAGATAGATAGATAGATAGATAGATAGATATGAACAGACTGAGATAGATAGATAGATAGATAGATAGATAGATATGAACTGAATTAGATAGATAGATAGATAGAGAGAGAGATATGATCCGAATTAGATAGATAGATAGATAGATAGATAGATAGATAGATAGATAGATATGAACAGAATGAGATAGATAGATAGATAGATAGATAGATAGATAGATAGATAGATAGATAGATAGATAGTTATGAACCGAATTAGATAGATAGAGAGAGAGAGAGAGAGATATGAACCGAATTAGATAGATAGATAGATAGAGAGAGAGAGAGAGAGAGAGAGAGAGAGAGAGAGAGAGAGAGAGATAGGAACAGATTGTTTATTTTCGGTACCAATTCACCCGCACTACAATCCGGCTGTGTATATGCTTGTTATGCAATTTGTTATCCTCTGCATCCTACATTTGCATACGACGGCATTTTTTAGAAATATGCCTGCGTTCTTTGCAGTTTCAAGAATTCCGTGCAAGTGACTCATTTCTTCAAAACGAGAAAAGAAATTGAACACCAATGGAAGACAATTTAACACTAGAAAAAACGAAACCAAAACTAATCGATATTTCCAATAATTCAATAATTAAAAATCATTTTCCTCTTTCTCCTTCTCCTGAAACAATTCTTTTCCTCCATCCACCCAATAGAATAAATGAATAAAATGAACGAATATTTTAGAAAAATATACAGAAAGGAACGCTAAATTAATTTCTGCTCTTGTGAAACGCGCTTACGTTCGAATATGGCAAAGATTTTATTAGTGGATCAATATTTTTTTTATTTCAAAATGGCGCCCTGCATTTGAATTTTATCCGCTTCTCTGACTGTTTGTGTACGTTTATTTTTCTTTGACTCGTTTAAGTTTTGTTCAGTTTCGTTATATTTTCTGTTAAAGTTTGTTTCCCTTTCAGGCAAACACAAATTCTCCTGCAGGCTTTCAGTCACAGACGAATGAACCGAAAACGCAACATTCTATTCTGCTTGGGTGTTCAGAGCCGTTGGATCTGCTGGAATACAGCAGGGACTATGTCACAGCAGGTTTTATCAACATCCCAGTGCTCACTTAATTACCAGCAAAACCGTCATATTCACCTAACAGAGCTTATATATATATATATATGCACTAACGGTCATAATTATTAGGCCACCCCAGTTCTTTTTTAAGAAATGATGTATTTCATACTATTTTTAGTATTTATTGCCATATGAAAATAGAATGGTTCTTTTGTTATTATTACTTTGCAAAATTTTACAAAGCAAGGAATCAAATATTATCTGGATCACCCTAAATACTCATTATTCTTTCGTTGATGAATCTGCAATATATGTAATTATTAAATATTTATAAATTCATTTGATATGTTATTGTGCAATATTAACAAAAGAACCATTCAATTTTCATTTACAATTATTCACTTGGCAATAAATACTAAAGATAGTATGAAATACACCAATTTTTAAAAGACTGAGTTGGCCTAATAATTATGGTCGGTATATATATATATATATATATATATATATATATATATATATATATATATATATATATATTCATTATAAATTATGTTTTAGAACATGTACATAATTTTTTCTATATATGTCCTCTTCTCTACAATCATATGTTTGTTTCAATGTTGGTTCTCTAAGATTTCATCAGGAGGAAAGTCTTGCTCTTGCTCTTTCCTCCTGATGATAAGTTGGAATCCCAACATTGAAACAAACATATGATTATAGAGAAGAGGACATATATAGAAAAAATTATGTACATGTTCTAAAACATAATTTATAATAAATATTCACAGCTCTATACATCATATATCGAGCACTGTTTTAAATTAATGTTTTTTTCCTGGTGTTAAGTAAATATTTTTTGTTTCCATTTTCTCCAAAACATCGTCGTTGCTCACATGGTATCCTCAGCATCCTTCTGTAGAACCACATTTCTTTTGCTACGAGTCTCTTCTTCATCTTTGATGATATTGTCTAGCATTCGCTGCCATAAAGGAGGATGTATATTAGCACTCTTTTCTGTATTTCCAACGAAATGTTTCCGTCTCTGGGTACCTTGTTTAGCTTTCGTAATGCATGCTAGGCCATCCCAATACACCTTCGAATCTTATACTGATATTCACACAATACAAGGCTCAAGAGCCACTCAATGCAGGATTTTATTTTTTAATCATTTCACCCCAAGCAAAGTGTTAACGCCACTGATGTGCATGGGGTTAAATAAGAGAGTTGAAGTATCAAGCAGAAGAGTGAAGATAAAAACGAACCAGCTACGGGGGGGGGTGAAAGTTAAAGGGCAAGAGAAGAATGTGAATACAGAAATGATGATAGTTGCGAAGGTAGAGGGTGATGTCGAAAGAACTGGAGTCAAGTGGATAAGAGATGGGAATGGACATTGCATTTAAATTCCTGTAAGTTATATCCGTCAGGAAAGCAAATATATGGAAGGGAGTTCCGCAGGCGGGAAGCGCAAGAAAAGAAACTGATGGAATAGAATTGTCGCCTGCATTTGGTTTTATCTAACTGCAACCTTGTTGCTAATCAGGTTGCCCGAGTAAATTCTTATGAAGGGGTACCAGAGACCCAAGTTCGTCAGAGCAGAAGCCATGAAAATATTTATAGAAGAGAGAGAGGGAAGCCATATCCCGCCGATGAGAAAGTGGCTAAAGTCGAGCTGCCAAATCACGTTACAGATTCTCATTTGGAGCCGGTTGAGAACACTGAGACGAACAGCAGGGGCGCCTGACTAGATATGACAAGTTTTCCATGCACGGTCGGATGGTTGATTTGTATATGTGCAAAATGGATTAAGGCGCAAAAAACTTCCTTACCCGACGCAGTGACCCAACCTTCCTAGCAGTGGACTTAGCTATTGATTCAATGTAATTTTCCCACTTGAGGTACGAAGATAGGGTAAGGCCGAGAAGGCGCAGTGTATTGCTTATTGGTAGGGTGTTATTTAATGAGGAGTGAGATTTGAATGTTTTTTGTATTTTTTTTTTTTTTAGAAAACTGAAAATGTTTTGCTGAGAATATTTTTTCCTTCAAAAATGTATTGTTGGTAATATTTATCCTTCAAAAATCTATATTTTTCTATAATAGTCTATTTATATATATATATATATATATATATATATATATATATATATATATTTCTATAAAAGTGTATTTTTATACTTTCATAGTGTTTTGACCCAGGTTTGGGGGTTAACTATTTCCCATAGCTGGGACCCTAACAGGTGCTACCACTCCGGGTAAAAGTGGACCTGAGAACAGCAGTAATTAAGAGGTGTGTCCATGCTCCTCACAACTTTCCAATCAGAGGCCTTGCTGCCGGATGCAGTTTACCGTCATGCCCAGGACCTTTGAAGGTAAGAGGATTTATGAGGTAATGAAGGTAATGGGAAGAAAACGGATAGATAGGGAGTGAACCTTAACTTGAAAAGGTTAAAACTGTAGCATTTAGGAGTATGTTCCTTAAAGTAACAGTCGTTGAATTCGTTGCATTCACTTACGCGCAAATACTCTTATGAAAGGTATTAATCCGTCTCTTCCCTCCAGCTATAGGGTAAATAGCAGGACGGTTTGAGTTCTATTAGCCTTGTTTGGCAACCAGTCTACCGGTAAAAGTAGTGGCAACCTACTTTTCTGCTCAGTCAGTAATGTCTCTTTCGAGACATGATCGACCAAGCGTGTATGGCGTATGGCACTTAACTGACTGAAGGTATAAAAGCACATCATCTTCCCCTAGCTATGAGTTAATTAGAGAGACATGTATGAATAAAACATTGCCTCAAAAAGAAAATTTTGTTAAAATCTAAATATATTTTCAGGCTTTAAATAACCTCAAAGAGGGTTAATAATCAATTAAAAACGCATGTCAACATTTCAACCTTCGATACACTAACGTAAAATAAAGCGAATGCAAACCTTTGTTCTCGCTCTCCTAGCTACACTACCATGTTGATCTGAACAGGAATATTGTTATAAAGATACACTTTTGCTTCACTTTTCTCCTTTTCATTTCCCTCTTACTCATTCTTTTAAACTTCTCCTCTTTCTCCCCCTTACATCGCCCCCACCGTCTTACTCTCTATCCATTTATCACCCTCTTTATGTATTACTGTATCTCTCTCCATTTACCTCCCTCTTTATATATTACTCTATCTTTCTCCTTTGCATTTTTCCCTTACTCTCCCACATTTTCTGCTTCTTTCTTCCCAACACTTTCTCTCACTGCCACATCTCTTATTATCTCTCTCTTCCTCACTCTTTCTTTCCGTGTAACTACCTCTCTTCCTCTCCTCTTACCGCCTCTTACAAACCCTTTTACTCTTTTTACTTCTTCTCGCTCTCCCTATCTCTATCTCTTTTATTCCTCTCACTTTTACTCTCTGCCTCTCACTTTTTTCATCAATCTCACTGATACTCTAACCTTCTCTCTCTCTCCCTACATAACTCATTATGTCTCTCCTCCTCTCTCTCTCCCATCTCTCACTCACTCTATCTATCTATCTATCTATCCTCTCAAATTTTCTCCTCTGTCCTCACTCTCTCTCTCTCTCTCTCTCTCTCCACTCCCTTATCTCACCGTCTCTTTTCCCTTCTTTCTCTCGCTTACCTCTATCACTCTCTTCTTCTTCTTCTTCTTGGTCACATGTCTAGCTACTTAGCCTCTTCTTTCTGTAATTTCCCTTCTAAAACGTCCACACTTTCGTCTGCCGTTTATTCTTAATGTTAGTCACTTCCTTTCCACTTTCAACGTGAGTAAAATGTATCCAGTCACTTCAATTACTTTTCCATCTTCTCTCTCAGTTCAAAATCCACTAAAATCTTTCCACTGACTCCGATTCTTTGCCCTGATAACGCGGTACAACTGCGTGTCACTCGCGAACGAACGGCTACGGAGAGCCCTGATACGGATCACCAAAGTGCGACTGCTTCCAGTCTTTGAACGCGTTTCATTTTGAGCGCGACTCCTGCGCTAAGTTTACCGGCAATGAGGTAAGTGGAATCGTAAAAACGATCTGATGTTTGATATCGCTCCAGCTCTTAGACCGATCAGCACGAAAACTAGCGAGAAGCCGTTATCTTTAGATCGCTGAGCATGTTTCTCGGCTAATTACAAGGATTTTCATTTTCCGATTGCAATCAAAAAAAAATTCTAATAATCTAAAGGAGAAGTTAAAAGCGGAAAATGAATTCAGGTAGAAAGAAAGACTCTTTTAAAATCTAGATCGATATGTGATTTATATAAGATTACTAATCTTTCCGGAGAGCTGCAAATACAGGTCGATCGAGTCGCTACGAAAACAGATATTTACTTGCTTCGTTTAAGTCTGGCACAAGAAAGATTTCATCCAGCAGCCAACGTTTTCCGACCGCGTAAAAGATGAAGGAAAAACTTGAAGCAACTGAAATGTGGTTCTACAGAAGGATGCTGCGAATCTCATGGATCGAGCATGTGAGCAATGATGAGGTCTTGGAAATGATGGAAACAAAAAGGAAATTAATACTGAGCATCAGGAAGAGACAGCTGAAGTTCCTGGGACACGCAATGAGAAAGGAGGGCTTGGAGAATCTGATACTAACAGGCCAGATAGAGAGAAAAAGAGACAGGGGAAAGCAACGGATAACATATTTGAAGGACCTAATCAGGTGGATGACAGAAAGAGGATTGCACGGTGTAACAGGAGAATACGTGCTCAGAGCCACCAGGGATAGGGAAACATAAAAAGCCATGATCGCCTACGTCCTGAAGGGACAGGGCACATAGAAGAAGAAGAAGAAGAAGAAGAAGAAGAAGAAGAAGAAGACTTACAATCGTTACAGCGAGTCTTATGTCATGTGCCACTAGGATACTTCTCGTCACTGTTTTGCCATCGATTTATACATGCTAACTCGATAAGTGATCATGGCTCTCCACAATATTCTATCCTTTTTAACATATTATCCTTCCGTCGCTGCTTTACCATCGATTTACAATGCTAGTTAGATAGCTGATCACGGCTCACCACAATTTCCTATCCTTTGAAGACGTAAAATTTGTCTTCTAACTGTCATACGCAATCCTTGTTCTGCCACATATTTAAACAAACTTGTTAGATAGGCGACCGTGGCTCGCCACAGCTTCCTATCGATTGTAGCTGTAAGCAATGCTTGTTGCCTTACTATCCATTCCAGTCTCTGGTCTACCATCCATTTACACATGTCCGTTAGATAAGTAATTGGCTCTCCATGACTTCCATGTTTTAGTAAGTAATATTTGTTTCCTTACTATCACACCCAATCCTTGTTCTTCCATCCAGTATAGATAGGTGACCACGGCTCTCCACAATTTCCTATACTTTGTAGATGTAAGTAATGTTTGTTTCCTTAGTATCCCTCACAACCATTAGTCTGCCATCTGTTTCTACAACCTCATTAGGTAAGAGATGATGGCTCTCTACAACTTCCTATCTTTTGTAATTATAAGTAATAGTTGTCTCCTAGCTGTCCTTCCAACTCTTGTTCTGCCATCCATTGACATATGATACTTAGCCAAGGGAATACGGTTCTCCACAACTTCCTGTTTTATGTGAGCAATATTTGTCTCTTTACTATCTCTCCCAATCTTTTCTGCCATACATCTACACAAGCTTTTGGGGGTGATCGTGGCTCTCTACAACTTCCTATCCTTTGTAGCTGTAAGTAATATTTGTTCCCTTACTCTCCTACCCAATACTTGTTCTGCCATTAATTTAAATAACCTTGTTAGATAGCTCCTGCTTTAGAAAATTCCAGCCAAAAAACAACTGAAATATTAAAGACATTAAGAAACTTTGAAGAATAAAAGCTTATGAATATTTGAATTTTATGAAGTTTTGAATAAACGATTTTGAATTTCTTACTCTCAAAGAAATAAAAACAAAGAAAAATTTAAAAACGTAATATTCTTACTCAGTAAAATTATTTTTTGACAGTTTTACTAACTATTTATGTCAATATATTTCGCAACACCTGACGATGTCTTTTTTAAAAAAAATAATTTTCGTCTGCATAAACAACACCAAATTACGATAGCTGTTTCTTTTGAAACTAAGCTTTGGAGTGGAAATGCCTTAGTCATGGACATAACTCAGAATTTTATATCTGATTTTCATTCTTGAGCGTCCATAGAATAAAATTGTAACAGTTGCGAAATTAAAAGATAAAAATATCTAAAATAATGTTAAAACTCAAAAATGCCATAAAACATTACATTTTTAGATACTTCAAACATATCTTTATCAACTTTATCATCAGTGAATAAGATCTGAAAGAATTTTAAAATCGCACGGGGAAAAATACATGTCTCTTTGTGGCTTACTATCCTTTGTTACCATAAATAATATTTGTTTCCTTACAATACCTCCAAATCTGTTATACCATCCATTTACACAAGCACGATAGGTGAATATGGGTCTCTACAAACCTCCTATACTTTGTAATTCTAAGCAATTCTTTCCTTCTTATTATCAATCCCATTCACTGTTCTGCCATCTATTTACACAAGCTCGTTAGGGAGGTGATCACGACTCTCCACCACATCCTATCCTTTATATACCTAAGCAATGATTCTCCCTTTACTATCCTCCTTGTTCTTGTTTGGCCATCCATCCGTACAAACTTTATTGTAGATGATCACGACTCTCCACAACACCCTATCCTTTATATCTCTATGCAATATTTCTCCCTTTACTATCCCCTAGTTCCTGTTTTGCCATATATCCGAACAAACTCGTTAGGTAGGTGATCATATAACCCGACATTGTGCCTTGTCGCCTTCT
Organism: Ascarosepion bandense; assembly: GCA_037127315.1. Taxonomy (NCBI): domain Eukaryota; kingdom Metazoa; phylum Mollusca; class Cephalopoda; order Sepiida; family Sepiidae; genus Ascarosepion; species Ascarosepion bandense. The sequence continues at coordinate 34,701 of JBBBDQ010030380.1, forward strand.
AGGCACATACACAATTACCAACGGTTCAAATGTTTTATTTTTAATTTTCAGTTTAACAATTTCATTAGTAATTTTTTGTGTTCTTTGGAAACGATCTCAAAGAAAAAAACTAATGTACAGGTAAAACTGCTAGTTGTATATAAGGTAATATTTGTGTCATTCCCTGTACGACTACTTGTTTTCTTATGTTCATTCCTTCAAGAAGTTTCCATGACAGTCTCTCCCCACACCGAGTATAACACAGGAATATTGTCCTTCTTCATGTTCAATCTGCTGTTTACGTAATTTTGCTAGGTACGTTATCCGTTGTTTTTCTTCGTTCTTCATGCCTTGATGGAGTAGATAGACTAAATTAAACTATCGCCCGGTTCACACTCCACTCACATCTATTGAACAGATGAAGAGGCTCATCCCTTGTTTCCTGTTTTCTCTTTTCCAATCTTTTCACTCTTTTCTTTTTTTATTTTTTTTTCAATTGGTGTAGATAGACTAAACTATCGCCCGGTTCACACTCCACCCACGTCTATTAAACAGGTGAAGAGGATCTTCCCTTGTTCCCTGTTTAGGATGTGGTTTCCGGCTTTCTCTTTTCCATTCATTTTACCCTTACGTAGCCCCCTGCGCATCAGTAGCGTTATCTCCTTGCTTGGGGTGATATGATTAAAAAAAATATATTTATTATTTCTTTTAATCATTCCACCCCAATTAAGGAGATAATACCCCTGTGACGCAGGTAATAGCAGAGGATGAAAGTGAACGTGAAAGTGAAAGTGAATGACAAAACCAAGATGGATGGGGATTGAGGGAAGGACAAAAGATGGACATGATTCAAGTAGAGAAAGATTTCTGATGATTGTATTTATCAGAGACTCAAGAAAACATAATGGAGTTCCGGAGAACACTTAGAGTAGAAGTTGCGGCTGCATTTTCATTGCCGATACAAATTGCAAAGAGGAACGATCGTTTTATTTACTTCTTTATGAGAATATACAAGAGGGAAAATCAGCAAGTTTATCTCCATACCCTGTCTGGTGGCAAACGCTGCTGGTGGCACCAGGGGTGGCGGTCCCGCCATAGCCACCGAAACCGTGACATCACCCCTGGTCGGCGGCTGATGAAGACAGGGTATCGCACGTGCTAACACACGTTGTATGTTACCAATTAACTATTACATCGGTAAAATTTTGGGACAAAGTTGTCAATCTAGTAACACTCTGAACTTAATATTCTCGAAGCACCAGACAAAAAAAAATTGTTAGAATAGTTCACATGAAAATATATGTAGAAAAGACAGAGAGAAAGCTCATCATGTTTTTGAGATATTGACTACAATTGAGATGCCTGGTCAGGGTCGATTACAGTACAGATGTTCTTTTTGGGATTTTGTCAAAAATCTTGAGATCTGAAGCAAAAATCTCGGAGCACCTCGCAAATAGATCGTCAAAGCATTTCACATGAAAATCTTTGTAGAAAAGGCAAAATGAAACCACATCAAGTTGTTGAGAAAGTGACAAGGGCTTAAATGCCTGGTCAGGGTCGATGACAGTGCAGATGTTCTTTGGATTTTGTCAAAAATCTTGAGATCTGAAGCAGGCGCTCCAGACCATATATGGCAGCAATATTTAATACATGGACGAATGGTATATTTATGAATGTGCACGATAGAGTATGACAAGAAAAAACATTTGAGAACGACACAAGGAACCAAATTTCCTTGCATTATACGGAACAATTAATTCGATATAGCCATTCCATTTAATTTAATTAAAAATCGTAAAAGATATAGTGTATTGCACTCCTGGAGTTTAGCATCAGCCATGCAAAAATGGTAGACAAAAATGGTTATGAGATTCCACAAATATATTATCCAAAAAATTGTAAAATATATCATTTTTTTATCGTTAGCAAAAAAAGTGTCATTTTCATTTCGATTTTCCTTAAAACGTTGTTCATTTGTTCTACTCCTTGTATTGTCAGTATCAAGGAATTATATGTTGTTTGCCTGAATCCATTCTTCATGCGTGGATAATTTTATATAAAATATCTCAGATAAGCACTCATTTTTGTGTTGCTAAATTTTTTTCTTTCTATTAATACTTTGTTCAGTGCATGAAAGGCATGAAATATTGTCCCGCATTGCCTGCCATATAAAGACATTAGATATTAGATAACAGTTCGGCACTCTTTTCTTTGTTTTTAATTCTATTTTCTTATCTCTTAATACCTAGCTTAGTTTATGAAAAGCATGAGAAGATTGTCCAGCATTCACTGTCATATTGGATATTAGATACTAGATAGCAGTTCAGCACTCATTTCTTTGTTTCTAATGCCATTTTCTTACCTGTTACTGCTTTCCTAAATTTAAGAAAGGCATGAGAAGAGTGTCCAGCATTCAGATATTACATAGCAGTTCAGCACTCTTTCTTTTCTCATGACAGTTTCCTATCTCTTAATACTTTGTTTTGTTGATGAAAGGCATGATGAGATTGTTCAATATTCACTGCAATGTAGTATATTAAATATTACATAGCAGTGCAGCTAAATAATTTGCTTAGTTTATTAATCCGAGAACACTAACCGTGGGTATATAGTACCCAACGCAAATGACGCCATTTTAATTACAATTTAATTAAATTTTCAGTTCCTGATTTTCTTACCTAAATAATGTTTTTCAATTCCTATTAATGTTAACTCAAAGTAAAAATTTTGAAGTGCCTGCATGTAAAATATTTCAAATTAAGATTTATATTTTTTTTAATATTTTCAAAATCGGGTATGATATACCCATGGTTAATAGCGGTGTAACTTTAATTGATGGTTAGTGTTCCAGGGTTAGAGAAATGAGATTATCCATAATTCTATTTTCTTATCCATAAGAAAATAGATCCTTCCATGTAGGAGATTATTAGATTCACTATTTTATTTAGTATGTTCCATTTTCCATTGTCTTTTTAAACACATACCTAATATTTAGATCTGCGACAATGTACCTGTTAAGCAGGGGTGATAGGGTTAGAAATAATGTATCGTCTATAAGACTGCTCATTTTCAACACCGATATCTCATCAATACTTTATTTCCTGGCTCTTGAAAAGATCGTTCATGACGGGTCAATTCAGGTACTTTTTGCATTCATAGAAATGATTACGATATTTGCTTCATGTTGAGTTCGTAATTTGCAAAATTAGCATGAATTACAATTTTATTCACCTGCACACATAAAAAACACATCATTATTCTTTTTTTTTTATCCACGCTTACTTCTGGATAGGATGATATATTTCATTCCGCAACAAGACCTCTGATCGAGAGATTGGAGGATTTGACGGGTGTGGAAACATCTCTGCATTGCTGTTGTTCCATGTTTCACACTGACCCAGAGTAATAGCTCCTGTCAGGGTACCAGCTATGAAAAAATATGTACACCAAAAAAGACCTATTAAAATATAAAAAAAAACTCATAAAGTAAAAATACCAACAAAATATTTTCATATAATAAAATGGTCAATAATACATATTTATAGCAAACTGACCATAAGTACATTTCATCTGTAGTTGAAGCCATATAATTGAATACAACCTTTATATATTTGTATTTGATAACCCATAAATGTCGATAGGCTGCTAAACATAAACAACCAAACAAAACTCATTGTGCTAGAAGGCCCATGAACCTGCATATTTTTTTCAACCAGTTTGGCAGTTTTGTTTCAAATTCTGCTGAATATTTAACCCCCCACCTCACCATAAATATATTTAGTTGAAGTCATAAAATTGTGCTCAAAATATTTAGATTTCTGCATTAAATAACCATGGAGTTTGATTTCTCGCTAAACAGGAACAAGCAAACCAACCTCATTGCGCTAGGTGGCCATTAAACCTACAACAAAGTTCAGCTACTGTTTCGCGGGGTTTGTTTTTAATTTTGCTGTATGTTTCACCTCCTTCCTCAACTTATTTAGTTGAAACCATAACATTATGTTCTAAATATTTAGATTTCGACATTAAATAACCTATAGAGTTTGATATATCGCTAAACAAAAACAACCAAACCAACCCCATTGCGATGGATGACCATTGAAATTACAACGGTAGCAACGCCTGTTCCTCTTTGGTCATTAAAGATAAACTACTGCTTGTAGAAAACAGTAATTTTTGAAAGGATTTTTTTTATTATTATTATTATAACGTCGGTAGCAACGTTATAATAAGAATAACGTTTCTACCGACGTTATAATAAAAGAAAATCCTTTCAAAAATTACTGTTTTCTACCAGCAGTAGTTTATGTATAATATCTTTTTTTTACCGCGAGGTTGTAAAAAATACCAGGTTGGGAAACTGGCGCGGGATATCATTCTTTCAATGAGAGTGAATGGGCCTCTCTTAAGCCATGGTAGGCAACCCATCTAGTGATGGTGTCACAATAAAAACATCCTTGGTAGCTCTATCGAAGCATCAATTATTCAGCTACTGACAAGATTTTGAATCTCGGCCGAGGCCGCAGAATGATGATGATGATGATGATGATGATGATGATGATGATGATGATGATGATGATTGAAATTACAAGCAAATTTAGCTACTGTTTCACAGGTTTTGCTTTTAATCTTACTGGATGTTAACCACGAACATCATATATATTTGAAGCCAACAAACTGTGTCCAAATAGTGTGTGTGTGTGTGTGTGTGTGTGTGTGTGTGTGTGTGTGTGTGTGTGTGTGTGTGGTAAAATTTTCTAATTGATTGTACTGGGACGATCTCAGAAATCGCTCTGCATGAGTAAAAAGTGTTTCCCTGTTACTTCATCTAACTTCGTACGCGTGGGGATCGTACAAAAAAGATTTCTAATTCAATGCTTTATATTTTTCTGTCATGTCGTTATAATTCCCTGGCGTTCTGTCTGTTATACATAAAAACGGAATCATCTTTTTCCTACAGTTCATTCTTGGGTTCTTGGGCCATTCAATGTCGATGAAGGATGATGGGGAAAAACACACTTGGTTAACATGATCGGCTTTAAAAATTAAGAAAAAGGCTGAAGAAAGAAAGAAAGAAAGAAAGATTGGAAGGATATGAATAGTGTGAAAGAAAGAAAGAAACAAACAAACAAACAAACGAACGAACAAACAAACAAAGAGTGAAGGATATGAATGGGGTGACAAAAAGAAAGAAAGATTTGAAGGATATGAATGGTATGAAAGAAAGAAAAAAAAAAGAAAGAAATAAAGAGAAAACAAAAAATGAATATAATGATGAATTAAAACTTTGAGTGTCTTTAAAAATTAGAATAAGCAAACAAAAAATATAGATGGAAAATTGACTGCAAAAATGTGTAAAGAAAGGAACGAACAAAGAAGCAACCGACTGAGAAGAATGAAAGCAAGAATAAAGACAAAGATGAATCTCATAAAGATGGATATTAAAGAAAATAAAAAGCATAAAAAAAGAAAGAATCAATGGAGAAAATACAGAAAAAATGACTAAAAATCTATGAAAAAAATCGTTAACGAAAAAGAACAAAGCAAAAAAAAAGTGTCATCAAAAAAATTGGAGAAAACATTGAAAAAATGAAATAAGACAAAGAATAAATGAAACATATCAGTAAATGAGCGAATAAAAAAAATACCAAAGCAAGAAAGAAAAAAAGAACGAAAACATAAAAGGAACAATATAACGAATAACCAATGAAAGAAAAGCTGAATAAAAATAAATGGATGGCAAAGTCTGTTAAAACGGATTCTGCGGATGAGATTATTGCTCTTTTCTTCTTTGTGGTGAAAGTAGAAATCATTGTAAATATTACGGAAGCAGAAACGCAGGAACCTACCGAATTTACGACCAATATAAAGAGGAGTGCCTCGACAACAATTTCCTTTTTAACTGTGTGTCGCCGCAGAGAAGATGCAACAGAAATCAATGAAAAAGACGAGCAATCTCTGAAAAAGCCGGAAAGAAAGAAAGAAAAAAAAAGAATTGTGAAAGGAAGAATAGAAAGAAGGGACGAGAGAGAAAACGAGATTGGAAAACGAGAAACGGAATTAAAATGGAGAACTCTTTCGAATCCCAAGCTGTTTTTAATTATAAACTGCCAAAAGACAACTCAACGATTTCATTCTCTTTGCATCATCTGACAAAACACTGGCATCCACTTTTTGTACCAAAAGATTTTTATTTTTTTCTCTCATCCAATCGACGAGATCTCACTTGACCCAGCAGACATTCGAATCGAAACAACCTGAAAAGAGCATGTTTTTGATCGCGACTACTTTTCGGATCGAAGTGATATTCTTTGATTTAGCTTTCAGAATATAAAGATGTTGGTTCTTCCACTCATCACACAGGTGCATTGATTTTTTGAGAAATTATATTGTTAAGCGACTCAAACTCATTCAACGTGGGACCTTTGTTCCGAAAGCTTCAGGTGAGATGATATCAGAGAAAATTAAAACTTGCTAACAACATTTATTTCCTAAATATGCACCGTTGCTCTTTATTATTTTTAACCTGTCGTGTCCCTTCATAACATAGACGATTATGACCCTCCATAACTTCCTATCCTTTGTAGCACTAAGAAATATCTATCCACTTAGTAAACTTTCCTGTTCATATTCAGCTATCAATTTAGGTCAGTTAGTTAAGTGCCATACGTGATACACGCTTTGGGCGATCATGTCTCGAAAGTAACATGACTGACTGGACAGAAGATTATCTCGCAGTAGGTTGCCATTGCTTTCTGCGGTAGACTGGTGGCCAGGCAAGGCTATAAAATTTAATCTGTTCTATTATTTAACCCATAACTTGGAAGAAGAGACGGATTAATACCTTTCCCAAGGGTAAGTGAATGCAACGAATTCAACTGGAATTCGAACTCAGCTTCCTGATTTGTCGGTCCGAGCCGATATCCACTGCACTACAACGCACATATTATCCCAAAACGCAAGCTAAAGATCGGGGATACTAAAATCAAACAAGTACAGATTTTTAAATACTGGGAAGAGTTATACCGGAGGAGGAAAAGTGAGATACTGAGATCCGAAGGCGTTTTGGGATAGTTAAAGCGGCATTCCAAAAGCTAAGCAGAGTATTAAGAGGAAAGAAAATTTCGTTTGAAATTCAAAAAAAAAGAAAGAGTACTGAAATGTTAAGCGATATGTTCTCCTGTATGGCAGCAAATGCTCGACAATCTCCTCAGAGATGAAGAAGAGACTTGAAGTAACAAAACTGTGGTTTATACAAAAAGATGTTGAGGATGCCAATGACTGTACATATGATCAATGACGAAGTTCTGGAGCAAATGGAAGCCAAAATAACCTTGTACTTAAGATAAGGAAAATGCAGTTGAAATATTTGGAGCACGTAATAAGGAAAGAGGGCTTGGAAAGTCTGATACTCACTAGACATTTTGAAAGAAGAAATGACAGAAGAAATCAGTACGTAACATACTTGATTAGCTTGAGTAAAAACAGAGTTTGGGAGAAATAACAAAAAGATAATATTTATTAAAACTTACAAGAGACAAAAAATTGTAAAGGGGCATATTCGACTAATTCCTGAAAGGAGACAGCACATAAAACAAGAAGTACTGTTTTATCAAACCATCTTATCTTCACTAAGTCTTGTAAGTGTTAAATTCTCCAACCCGTCTTTCTTCATCGCGTATCCCAACTATTTCAACTACCTCTTTCTCATCCTAAGAAAAGGTCTTATTTTAGTTCCATTTTTGCTCAGAACTTCCTCATTACTCACATATTACATCCTTGGAATTGTCAGCATCCTAATGTTAACCATCTTATATTCAATAACTCTTTTGAGTGTTTAATTCTCCAAGCCGTCTTTCTTGATTACGTATCCCATCAATTTCAATTGTGTGCAATATATATGTGTTTGCATATAATGTGTGAATGTATATATTATATATGTATATTATATATATATATTATATATGTGTGAATGTATATATTATATTATACGCACATACATATATATAACACGCATCCTAAGAAAAGGTCTTATATTTGTTCCATTTTTTATCAAAACTTCCTCATTACTCACATATTCCATCCTTGGAATTGTCAGCATCTTTATGTAGAATCTTCTGTAGAACCACATCTCTGTGTCGTCTTCGAAAACATTATCCAGCATTCGCAGCCATGGTGGAACATTGATAATGCATAAGTTCTAACTTTGCTTCCGTCGAAATTTTCCCGTTTCTACATATTTTGCTTACTTTCTTGACGATAGCTACTAGTAATGCAATAAGCAGCGTAATAATACCTTCGGACTTACTTATTTCTATATTACTTATTATTAACACTTCCTTTGAATATCTTGTTTCTTGTTATGCTAATACATTGTTTTGAACCTACCTTCTTGTTCCGTGTCTTACTACCGGCATAAACCGGTCACTACAACTTTGCGCCAAAGTTTCGTCACAACTCCACAACAAATTGGCGAGGAAGATCCACAATAATATCATACGTGACAAAAATATAATATTAGGAGCTGCATGAAAACAAAGTTGTTCTGCTAACAAGTATTGATTCAAGTGTTCCATGAAGCAAATCACAAGCCCCAAAATTGACTCTGCGAGTCGGCCAAGTAGGAACTGGATAAAATTGAGTAAAACACTTTTTCCAAAACGTGTTATAATCCAGTCAACACCCGTCCAGTTCTAGCAGTCTATCATAAAACCCGCCACTCCTGTACCCACTGAACGACTTACGCTGTCCTACCCCGTAGCAGCTCTTGTGTCCCCTTCATAAAATCAATCAAATATAACAATTCAACTGAACAGACTCGGTCGGCTTAAGTCATAAATCAAACAATGTCTCCTTTTCTAGCCTTCAATCTCAGTTTCCTTAATCTTTTTTTTTTATTATTTGCTGATTGGCTTTGGCCTTCCGAGAGAAAAAAAAATATCGGAGCATTTTTTTTCTTCTTTTGCCTTTTGTCTCTGTTACGATAACCAATCCTTTCAAAATTCGTCTTCTTTTATTCTCGAGATAAATTTTACCCCTCTCTCTCTCTCTCTCTCTCTCTCTCTCTCTCTCTCTCTCTCTCACTCACTCTCTCACACACACACACACACACACACACACACACCGTATATCTTGTTCTTTTTCTTTCTCTCTACCTTCGGAACTGTCTTTACACCTGTGTTTCCATCCTTCTCTTGCCATTTCTCTGACACCCTCTGTAACTGGCTCGTTTTTCTCTTCACTCTACTCCTGTTTAAACTTTTACTCTTATGTAGCCCCCTGCGCATCAGTGGCGGTACCGCCTTGATTGAGGTGAAACGATTAAAAAAATAAATAAATAAACCACGTCATTCACGGCATATAGGATACAGTATCGATATCATGAAATGGGCATTCTATCATTCAAAATGACAGACTATGCCGTTCAATGCCAATCGGACAATATATCGATATCATGAATTGGGCATATCACCATTTAACATGATGAACTACACCATTCAAGGCCAATCAAACACTGCATCGATATCATGAATTGAGTCTCCCATCATTTAATATGATAAACTACGCTATTTACTGTCAATCAGACACTGTATCGATATCATGAATTCGGCCCTTCACCGTTTAAAATTGTAAGCTAAGCCATTTAAGGCTACTCAGCCACTACAGGTATATCATGAACTAGGCCTCCCACCATTTACAATGATAACCACTCCACTCTCTGCCAAATGGACATAGTATCAATATCATGAATTGGGATACTCATCATTTGAGCGCTGTATCGATATATCACGAATTGGACCTCCCACCACTTAAAATAATAAACCACTCCACTCGCAGCCAATTGGACACTATATCGATATCACGAATTGGACCTCCCACCACTTAAAATAATAAACCACTCCACTCGCCGCCAATTGGACACTATATCGATATCACGAATTGGACCTCCCACCACTTAAAATAATAAACCACTCCACTCGCAGCCAATTGGACACTATATCGATATCACGAATTGGACCTCCCACCACTTAAAATAATAAACCACTCCACTCGCAGCCAATTGGACACTATATCGATATCACGAATTGGACCTCCCACCACTTAAAATAATAAACCACTCCACTCGCCGCCAATTGGACACTATATCGATATCACGAATTGGACCTCCCACCACTTAAAATAATAAACCACTCCACTCGCCGCCAATTGGACACTATATCGATATCACGAATTGGACCTCCCACCACTTAAAATAATAACCCACTCCACTCGCTGCCAATTGGACACTATATCGATATCACGAATTGGACCTCCCACCACTTAAAATAATAAACCACTCCACTCGCAGCCAATTGGACACTATATCGATATCACGAATTGGACGTCCCACCACTTAAAATAATAAACCACTCCACTCGCTGCCAATTGGACACTATATCGATTTCATGAATTGGACCTCCCACCATGTAACATAAAAAATATGCCATTCACAGCCAATGGAATTGAATCTCCCACCATTTAAAATGATAAACCGTTCTACTGGCAGCCAATTAGATACGATATCAATGTCATGAATTGGGTCTTCACATTTAAAATGATAATCTACTCTATTCCCGTCAATCGGACACTGTAACAGTTTCATGAATTGAGCTTCTATCATTTAAAATGATAAACCATGTCATTCACGGCCAATCGGATCTTTATATCGATATCAGGAATTGAGCATCTCTCCATTTCCGTCGTTCACGTCCAATCAGGCATTATATCGATGTCATGATTTGGGCGTTTCACCATTTAAGATATTAAGCTCTGCCATTCACGGATAATCGTACACTGCACCGATATCTTGAACTAGGACACCTACCATTTAAAATGATAAACCACTCAAGTTCCCGCCAATCAGACACTGTATCGATATCACGAATTGGATGTTCCAGCATTTAAAATGGTAAATCACTCCATTTGCCGCCAATACGGTACGATATCCATATCATGAATTGGAACTCCAACAATTTAAAATGATAAACCACTCCACTCGCCACTAATCGGACACTACGTCGATTTCAAGCCTTGAGCCTCCCACCAAAAACTGATTAGCTTCGCTATTCACGGTCAATGAGACACTGCATCGATAAAATCAACTGGGCTTACTACCATTTAAAATGATAACTCACTCCACTTGTCACCAATCGGACACTGTATTGGTATTCTAGAATAGTCTTCTCACTATGTAAATTGATACACTGCGTTATATACAGCAAATCGGGCTCTATATCGATATTTTTTTTTATAAGCGTTTCACCCCGAGCAAGGCATGTCACTGCCACTACTGCGCAGGGGGCTACGTAGAGTGGAGAAAGGATGATTAAATATAGGAAATGTCAGAGGGTGGGTGATAGGCGGGTAAGGATACCGAGAATGAGGGTTGGGTAGATGAGAGTGTTCTGAGAATAATTGGGAGTTAGTGTGATTGACCCTACATTTAAACACCTGGAGATTGCAATTGTCTGGAAAGCAGAGTTGTGGAAGGGAGTTCCACAGGCGGGAAGCGCGAGAAAAGAAGCTGGTGGAGTAGAATTTACGGTTACATCTTATTTGTTTAACTGTGAAAGGGTGGGACCTAGTTGCTAATCTAGTATCTCGTGTAAATTCGTGCTTAGGCGGCACCAGTGAACTAAGCTCATCGGAGCAGTAGCCATTAAAATAATAAACTTCGCCATTCATAGCAAATCGGACACTGTATAAATATCTTAATTGGGCCTCCCGCCATTTAAATTAATAAACTACGCCATTCACGATCACTCAGACACTGTATTAATATCATGAACTGGGACTCGTACCATTTCATATAATAAACGACTTCACTCGCCGCAAAATTGACACTGTATCAGTAAATAACAACTAAATTCGGATAACTCATTTAAATATTCTTGTTCGAATTTGCTTGCATCGTCATTATGAACAGGTCAGTCAGTTAAGTGCCATACGTGATATACGCTTTGGGCGATCATGTCTCGAAAGTAACATGACTGACTGGGCAGAAAGGTATCCCGCAGTAGGTTGCCATTGCTTTCTGTGGTAAACTGGTTGCCAGCCAAGGCTATAGAACCCAATCTGTCCTTCTATTTAACTCATAACTGGAGGGAAGAGAGGTATTAATACCTTTTCCACGGTGATTTGTGCGTAAGTGAATACAAGGAATTCAACTGGAATTCGAACTCGGCTTCCTGATTTGTCGATCTGAGAGGAGATATCCTAAAAATGATAAAATAGGCATTATTCTTCTGTTCTTTCAAATATCGGGTCTGGAGGAAATTTCTAAAGAATGCTATTCATAAAAATTAGACAGAAAAAATTCTCTAATTTTTACAAGTGAACAAGTTCACCTCAGTAAAACCGGAGTTACGGTCATACTAATTTAAAAAAAAAAATAATAATTTCCCGTTCGATCACCGAGGTTAGGCAACGTCGAGTCTATCTGGGAACACAGTTGGTGTAAGTTTTGATGTTCAACTAGTGTAATTGATAATGGCTCGGAATTGGAAATCAGAGAGCCGAGTTCCAGTTGCACATGAGTAAGTCATATTCACGAACGCGCAAATATTCTTGAGAAAGGCATGGATCCAACTCTCCCTGTCCCCAGTTATGGACTAATTTGTAGGACTTGTATCAGTAAATCATTATTATCTCTTAAAATGTTTGACAAAATAAAATATTTTCTGGTTTTAAATAACATGTAGGTGGTTGATAAGCCGTAAAAAATAAATCAATAAACCCTTTATAGTAATATGACGGCTTACGTAAGAACTTGAATAAATCTCTGAACCAATCAATGTTTTGTTTCTTAGTAAAGTTCTGATTATGTTTGATATTGAGTACTTACTACACCTCTTGTGCTTGATTCTCATGCTCTAGACGTAGAGAAATGAGTTTCGGAATGTGAGGCTAATGTAAAAAAGGTAATATGTGAACATATGAACTAGAATTAGAAAGACGCATTAACTACCACAAAGAGCAGATTTAAACCATTATATTTACTTACAATTTACTTACAATTGGTTCTAATGAGTTGGGTTAGTCTCTGATTCAACATGTCGCCTGTCCAGCTATTTCAAAATGACAGATTATTTAAGATAGTAATATAAATAAATAAAATAATGTCTTCATCTTAAAGTAAAACGAAGATCCCGAAGAAGTATTTAAAAAGCAAGACTAGAAAAGAAAGAGCGAAAGTTAGGGAAGAAGATGAAGATGATGAGGATCTAGAAGAAGAAGTAGAAGATGAAGAAGATGAAGAAGAATAAGAAAAAGAAGAAGAAAGCCAAAGAATGATAATTTTGAGACGAGTGTGTGAAGAGCAAAACAAAGAAGAAGAAAGGATAAGATGACAAAAGAAGAAATTGGTGAAGAAGAAAGAAGCTCACAGGACAAAAATATTGTAACGGAAAATATGTCGAAGAAAATGAAGAAATATAAAGAGGAATATAAAATTATTTGGAACAAGAACGAAAAAAGAAAGAAAAGAAGTAAATCAGTCAAAAAAGAATTCGAAAGATGATAACAAAACGCGAAAGAAACAAACAACCAACAAAATGCTGAAAATACAAAAAAACATCAACGAGTCAACTACCGTTAATGAAATGTTTGGGAAAAACAAGATTTTTTTCAAGAAAAAATTGGGTGGTCAAAATTGTTTGCGACAAATGCTTTTCCGCGCTTTCACTTCATCTACCGTAGAAAGGTACAGAGAAAAAGAAACATATATATATATATATATATATATATATATATGTATATATATATATATATATTATATATATATATATATATATATATATATATATAAAATTGTTTTTTTATTTAAAAATATCATTTTCCCAACTATGAGCCAACATTGCCTGATGACTGGCAAAATTTCGAAACATAGAAATTTCCGTGTCGCAATGTAAAATAAATTAGTATATATATAAATTAGTATATATATAAATTAGTATATATATATATATATATATATATATATATATATATGTGTGTGTGTTCGAATCCTGCTGGATAGCACACATTTTCGTCATAAAAATTTATCGTGAAATAATCAGGCCGGTAGATATAAATATAAAATACTGTTTAATTGAAAACAGAATATCTACTTAAATACGAGTATCGGTAAAAATAATGTCCAAAATAATTCATTACATATATATATGTGTATGTGTGTGTGTGTGTGTGTGTGTGTGTGTGTGTGTGTGTGTGTGTGTGTGTGTGTGTGTGTGTAAAAATATACTCAGTTATGATCTGATATTAAGGACAGAATGGTTTAAATAAAAAGACAAGAGGAAAATTGTATTTAACTCAGCTACGCGTTTCGTCTTGTGATGGACTTTATCAAGGCAAAAAGACGAAATGAGCTTCATTCCGAATTACATGTCTATAAAAAAACAGTGTTGGCAACTATAAAAAAAAGTCCATCACAGGACGAAACGTGTAAGCGAGTTAAATACAGTTTTCCTCTTGTCTTCTTTTTATTTAAACCATATATATACGAGGGTCATTCAATAAATAAGGTGACTTTTTCTAATATAGATAGAAGCTTACTTTTTTTTCAACGTAGTCTCCCAGCAGAGTCACACACTTTTCCCATCTGTGCACAAGCTTCCGTATTCCCTCAGCGTAAAAATCTTTGGACTGGTATCTCAGCCAATCGCTCACAGCACCTTTGACTTCATCGTCACGTTCAAACTTCTTTCAACAATTTAGCCCACTTGTAGATATTTTTTTGCTGAAACATATGGTACACAGTTGACATTCTCCTATGAATTTCAACTAGTTTGCACTTATCAGCAACCAAAAACTTGACTTCTGTTCAATCCTGTCTCTTAGTCGACCATCTTTGTTAATCTCGAAAACTCTCAAAGTTTTTTTTTTCAAACTACAAAAGAAAATTAAATCCCTTTGAAAAAGAAGTAAAGGAAAACAGTTAAAAAGATGTAAGCTTCTATCTGTATAGTCCTTATTCACCTTATTTATTGAATAACCCTCGTATATATATATATATATATATATATATATATATATATATATATAGTCATCCGCAGACAGACCTGTTTCGCCGTATCACAGCTCATCAGTACGGCTAGACCCCGATTGCTTTTTTACCCAGGATTGAAACCCGACAAAAATGGCTTCAGTCGGCGACACTACCCCTGGGCTATGGGCGTTCGGTGGAAGTAGGCAGACTTTTTAGCACATATCATTATACGTGCCCAATAGCTAGTGCGCTCTAATTCATTTCACTGAATGAGCGATGCGTACAATATATATATATATATATATATATATATATATATATATATATATATATATATATATATATTAGAGGAATAAACTATAGAAAGATATTCCACATTTTGGTAATTTTTACTTTTTATAAAGTGCTCAATACAGATGCAAAAAATTTATGGATATATATTTATTATAATGATATATGAGACGGCAGGTCAAAAGATTTCTGGTTTTGGTGGAAAATACACCATCATCAGACTTCCTGATGATATTTATTTCTAGTTTATGTAATACATATTTCACTTCCTTTGTTAAAAACGTTTTTTTAATATTTTAAGGGGATTTATTTATTTTTTAATGGCTTAAAAGTGACAATGTAAGTAAACTTACACTGTCGAAATAAATCTTAATTTATAACCGTCTAAATAAGTGTTGAGTTTTCCTCAATATTTTATAATCCTCCAGATAATATCCATCGAACTCCCTATTTTTCTCTCATTAATAATTTATATTAATTGCAAATATATATATATAGTCATCTGCAGACAGATCTGTTTTGCTGTATCACAGCTCATCAGTACGGTTAGACACCCGATTGCTTTTACCCATGATTGAAACACTACCAAATTGGCGTCAGTCGGCGATTCTACCTCTGAGCTATGGCAGATGTTTAGCATGTGATGTATCATGCGCCAGTAGCTAGAGTGTTCTAATTCATTACTGAATAAACGATGCGTAGATGCTAGAGTAGCTACTGTTTTTCAAAATCTCACCATTCTTCCAGAGTGCTCAATCAGGGTGTGAGAGCGTAAATATATTTCATTTGAAATTCGGTAATGAGGTAACATTTGAAAGAGATGGAATAACAAATTTATACAACCAACATTTGTGGGCTGATCGAATACCCATGGTACAATATAGGCTCGAAACCAGCATCATTTTACGACTAATGTGTAGGCTGGAATTGTAAGTGACTGTCTGGTCGATATGTTCCCACAGTACGTCTTGCATGAGTTGTCTACAGGGAGTTAATTTCGACACCCTTTCAAACCTGAGAGAGGATGTACACCTGCTAACAAGAAGACGCAGGATAATTAGGGGAAGACAAGTTCCAAAGCCTGCACATTACCCCGATGTGCGGTGCCACCTTAAAAAAATGGTTTCTGCAGCAGACATTAATAAGGCTGGGACATTAATAGTGTTATGTGGGTCTTTAAAACCATTCGAAACCTTGTGAGAGTATTTGAAAGGGTCCGCCAGTCAGTGATACGACAGGTGCATGCCTGTGTAGAAGCAAGCGGAAGACATTTTGAAAATTTCTTATGATTTGGGGTGGTTTTGAAACATATGGTTACTGAACCTTAGTTTGTAATAGTATTTTTGATATCATCATCATCATCATCATCATCATTTATCCATCACACCCTGATGGTCCATAGGGCAGAAACTTTTTGTTGCTGTTTCTGTCACAAACTGTTTTTTACGGGGCAGGGTTGTTAGCCCTGCACCCAACCCCGAAACCTGGAGGACCGGTGGACCATTCTTGATCCTTGCGTTTACAGCACCTGGTATTCCCAAACGGTCACCCATTTAAGTACTGACCAGGCTCGATGTTGTTTAACTTCGGTGACCGGACGGGAACCGGTGCATTCAACACGACATAGCCGTAGACATTTTTATATACCCTACATTAAATGTAATTAAATTAAATTAAATAATTTATGCTATATATATATATATAGCATTAATTATTACTTATTTTAATTTATGCTATATATATATATATATATAGCATTAATTATTACTTTAGAACATTTAATGTAGGGTATATAAAAATGTCTACGGCTATGTCGTGTTGAATATATATATATATATATATATATATTACTTTAGAACATGTGCAAACTAAAAACTATTACTAAATTGTACTTTTTGTTTCGCCATTGAAAGAACAGTGTCTCATCAGGTGGTTAATAATGATGGTAATAAAGGTTTTATTGAAAAAAAAATTTTAAAAAAACCACTTCCATTTATTTTTGGATTTTTTTTTTTTTTTGTTAGCGGTAAAAAGATGTTAAAAAGGGGAGAAAGAAAGAGGGAAGAAAAGATCGGAAAATAAAATGAGAAATCAAGAAAAGGAAAAGAAAGAGGAAAGGGAAAGATACAAAAGAAATAGAAAGTGAAGAGGAAAATAAGTGAGAAAATATAGAGACGAAAGTGGTAATGGAAACGACGAAAGGAGAAAAAAATTTGACCGGAAGTGAATTGCAGACAGATATTCGATTTTTATATTGTGCACTGTTTTGAATTAATGTTTTGAACGTTGTAATTATTTTCTTCGTTCTTATTCATATATACATATCGTGTGTATACACAGCTTATATATCAGTCAGTTAAGTGCCATACGTGATACACGCTTGGGCGATCATGTCTCGAAAGAGACATGACTGACTGGGCAGAAGATTATCCCGCAGTAGGTTGCCATTGCTTTCTACGGTAGACTGGTTGCGAGCCAAGCTTGTAGAACCCAATTTGTTCTTTTATTTCACTTATAGCTAGAGGGAGATGCTATGTATTATATTATTACGTAGTAATTACTAGGTGATCAGTTTATTACTTCATAACAATAGAAAACCTATCCCCCACTTTATGACCAGTAGAAGCCTTAATCATCATTCCAACTATTATATTCAGTCAGTCAGTTAAATGCCACACGTGATACACGCTTGGGCGATCATGTCTCGAAAGAGACATGACTGACTGGGCAGAAGATTATCCTGCAGCAGGTTGCCATTACTTTCTGCGGTACACTGGTTGCCGACCAAGGCTATAGAACCCAATCTGTTCTGTTATTTAATCCATAACTGGAAGGAAGAGACGGATTAATACCTTTCCCAAGGGTATTTGCGCGTAAGTGAATACAATGGATTCAACTGGAATTCGAACTCGGTTCCCCGATTTCTCGTTCAGAGTCGATATCCAATGCACCACAACACAACACGCTAAAATTTCCTTTCCCTGATTCCATGTGCCCATGGCTTAGAGATTAGCGACTCCGACTGACACTAAATCGGTCGAGTTTTGATCCCGGCCGGAACCAAGTGGATATACCAAGGATATATGTATGTGGATAACGAATATATATAAAGAGGGACTTGATAATGCCAAAGACTTTGTCCTATATGCAGATTTTATTAAAAATGATAGACAGGGTATTTTTATTAACTTTTTATATAATTTTTCATAGGTCCTTATGATTTTTTCAGAACTCAAATTATATCGGAATTATTTAAAGTTTTTGTACTTTCGAGCGCTTTTAGAAAATTATATGATGTATGTTATCAACAAGTATATGACGGATAAGTTCTGGAGGATCTCGATGCGTGTTTAAATGAGATCGGGTGGAACTTTTTTTTTTTTTATAAGCGTTTCACCCCGAGCAAGGCATGTCACTGCCACTACTGCGCAGGGGGCTACGTAGAGTGGAGAAAGGATGATTAAATATAGGAAATGTCAGAGGGTGGGTGATAGGCGGGTAAGGATACCGAGAATGAGGGTTGGGTAGATGAGAGTGTTCTGAGAATAATTGGGAGTTAGTGTGATTGACCCTACATTTAAACACCTGGAGATTGTAATTGTCGGGAAAGCAGAGTTGTGGAAGGGAGTTCCACAGGCGGGGAGCGCGAGAAAAGAAGCTGTTGGAGTAGAATTTACGGTTACATCTTATTTGTTTAACTGTAAAAGGGTGGGACCTAGTTGCTAATCTAGTATCTCGTGTAAATTCGTGCTTAGGCGGCACCAGTGATCTAAGTTCATCGGAGCAGAAGCCATGAAAGTACTTGTAGAAGAGGCACAGGGAAGCCACATCACGCCGGTGAGAGAGCTGCTGCAGCCGGTCTGCCAAGTCAGTATCAACCACGTTACAGATCCTCCTTTGTATTTTGTCAAGAAGCCCAAGGAGAGCAGCAGGGGCACTCGACCAGATATGGCAGCAATATTCAATACACGGGCGGATGGTAGATTTGTATATGTGCAGAATAGATTCAGGTGGGAAAAACTTCCGGGCCCTGCACAGGGAGCCGACTTTCATAGCAGCAGATTTCGCAATGGATTCAATATAGTCATTATAGTGGGAAAGGTGCAATGTCAATCTTCTCGTTAATTTTTTGGTATTATTTAATAATAATACCTTGTCTCTCATTTTAATGAAACCAGCATAAAAGCGAGTTTGTTGCCCAAATAAACAAAATATATGTTTCATTGAATAATATAGGCATATAATACATATTTGTTTTTATAATAATCCTTTCTAGTTCTCTAATTAGCTTCTTGATATTAAGTTAAAACTTATCAAAGAAAAGCGCCCAAGTTAACCCAAGTACTTTCGATCTGTTCCGAAATCCTCTTCATGGGTGGATTACAAAGGCAAATATAATGTGAATTTAAAAATAGTTTTAAATTTTGGTCAAATGCATTTAAACATTATTACTACAATGCTAATAAATTTTGTTCATTGTTGGTTGGGTGCTTTTGATATACAGGCCTCTATTATTATTTTTATGGTGTAGCATATTGTCCTTGTCAAGAAGTATTTTCCTGTATCATAATGGTGGAAAGAAATGTAACTTTAGAGTTGTGCAATAGAACTTATATCTTACAAATAGAGTGTAAGACGTCCTGATAATGTTGTGGTTGTCAACTCAAAAAATGTATTTACTTTTTTGACATTTAAAGAACATTTAAACTCATATAGAATGTGATTATCCGTACTTTAAGATAAAGATATGTTATGGTGAAAGTGCGGCTAATGTTTGATATGCCATCGTGTATATATATAAGTAAATTAACCTAGTGAGCCAAAAAACCTACCAAGGTTTCACCTAAACGGATCTTAGTAGGTTTCTTGGCTCACTAGGTTAATTTACTTATTCTGCTCTGCTTAAGTATTGAGCGCATTTTTGTTATTGATTACTCGTCTCGGGTTTTTTCTTTGGGCTACGTACTAGCTCGGTCCAAATCGCTTTGGCTGATGTTCATGTTCTTAGCTCTTTTCTTTTTTATAACAATTTTTCTTTCCGCGTATATACGCGGAGGGTTTTTTCGAAACTAGTATAGTGATAAGTTTGCATTTATATATATATATATATATATATATATATATATATATATATATATATAAATGCAAACTTATCACTATAGTCTAACAAAAGAATTAAGTTTATTATATATTACACTAAATCCATTACATCTAATTCATTCGTCCGCAACGACTCTTCTCCCACTGTTAGTGATTTGCAGAAAACCAATGTAGTATATAAATTCATATGTCCATTTAGAGAATGTATCTCTAACAACCTCAATAATATTTACATTGGCCACATTACAAATTCGCTCTCACGGCGTCTGACGTTGCACTTAAATGAAAATTCAAATATATTCCGTTATTTAAAACAACACGGTTATCAACGCACACTTCTGAGAAAAGCGCTCGTTGATAACACGTACATACTTAAACAAGAAAATAATAAACAGAAACTAAAAATCTACATTAAACAATTTAAACCTGGTTTGAATACAATCAATTTTGATATTTCCAATAACGTACTCAAATGCCTGTAATCAGATCAGGGACCACAACGCCACTATTTTGTCACTGTCTTCGGCCATCCGCCACGGTAGGGATGGACTTATATTTTCAATTTAATTCTCTTTATTGTTAATAGCTTAAATGTTCTATGTTTACTGTGTGTTAATATTTATTCTTTGATAATGGCTTATGTGAGCCGAAAGCTTAGACCCGATAAAAAATCAACAATTACTGTGATTTTTTGTTGTCTTTCAACGATATCACCATCAAGTATATCAGACGGTATGAACGGATCCTACACAAAATTAATAGACAGAACTTGTCTATATTATTCAATAAAACCTGCATTAATATATATATATATATATATATATATATATATATATATATATATATATATAATAAAGAGGGGTTTGTCACTAAACTTAGCCGATTCATGCTGACTTTATCGTTTCCTGAAAACATGTCACACTCAACCATGACCTAAAAGAGAAATCCCATAAGCACTCATGTATAGCAACACGGTAAGAAAAAGGTCAAGCCAACATAATAAAAAGAGGTCAACCTAAATGACAGAAACAAAACAACTTAAAAGCAACTAAGCGGACACCTATAAGAAAGCAATAAAAAGCAATCAAACACCTGCACTATAAAAAGAAACTAGCGTAACTAACACATTAAAAAGAAATCAACACAACAAAGGCAACCAAAACAAATAACCATCGCCAGACCACTCACACAACAAAATATCAAATTTTACTTAACTCAATGTAAATAAGAAAAATCGGAAAACGACAGCAAATCAAAAACTCAGTCCCGACCAGTTTGTATCATAATAGTGTCCTCACGAAATTTTGAAGTCAGCATGAATCTGCTCATTTAAGTGGCAAACGTCTCTGCATTAATTAATGCACTCTTTCTACAAAGATATCAAGCATTTTACGGTAAAAAAAAGACCAACATGCCAAAATACGTTTTATCAGTAAAACTACTGAAAAAAGCAACTATCTTAGATCTAAACATTATCATAGCTTAACATTATATATATATATATATATATATATATATATATATATATATATATATACTGGCGTGTGTTTACATTGTATATAACACGCTAAAGTCTGCCTTCTTTCACCGAGTGCCCATAGCTCAGGAGTAGAATCGCCGACAAATGTCAATTAGGTCGGGTTTCAAAAAATCTGGCTAGAAGCAATCGGATGTCTAACCTTACTGATGAGCTGTGATACAACGAAAAAGATCTGTCTGTGGATGACTATATATATATAGTTAATGTGGAGAAGTTTGTCACTTAACTGTGCAGAATTATACCGACTTCGATGTGATGTTTTATGAAGGCGCCATTATAACCTCTACTGTTGTTTCCTGTGTTTTTCTTTATTTATATGGGGCCTGGTGTAATTTAACACCGATGTATTTAAGTGGTCCTACAGATGGTTAATTGCTTTTGATTGCTTTTTGTTGTGTTGACCTCTTTTTAGAATGTATTTTTTGCGAGTCGTTGATTGCTTTTTCTTGCTTTTTTATTATCTACTTTTGACCTTGTTTTTATTATATTAGTATATGGGAACACTTCAAAGATTTTGAGGTTATAGTTATATGTGTGTGTTCTTGTGCGTATTTATATTTGAGCCTTTGTGATATTTTCCGTTTGGTAAGTGTTGATCTGCTGTGTTTTGTTGCAATTGATTTTTATACATTTATATGTGACAGTTTTTGTGTTGCGCTTATTTGGTTTTCTTGATATTTGCGAAGCATAGTAGATATTTTTTCAAATGTCTACATTTTCTGGTTATTTCTTTTTTCTTGTTTAAGATTTTACTTTAGTTTTTACAGCTAAAAAATCAGTAAAAGAGGTCAACCCAACATGACAAGAAGAAGCCAATTCATTATAAAACAATTAAGCAGATATTTACTCAAGCGGGCTAAAAGGAAGTTCACATAATAAAAATCAATTAACCTCCTGCAAACAATGCAACACACTAAAAAGAGCACAACACCACAAAAACAATCAAAAGTAATTAACCATCTATTGAATATGTCACATACAAAGATATTAAATTACACCAGGATCCATATAAGGAGACAAAACAGGAAACAAAA
This sequence comes from Ascarosepion bandense, assembly GCA_037127315.1. Lineage (NCBI taxonomy): Eukaryota > Metazoa > Mollusca > Cephalopoda > Sepiida > Sepiidae > Ascarosepion > Ascarosepion bandense. Next base: position 57,670 of record JBBBDQ010030380.1, read on the forward strand.
CAGATGAAGAAAAAAGACATGAGTTTGGGGCTGATATCATAATAGTGCCTTGACGAAACATCGAAGACGGTATAACTCTGCTCAGTTAAGTGGCTAACCTCTAACTTAAAATCAACGGAAGATATATTAGTACAAATGAGATTTTTTCATCCTGTTTGTAATTCTCGTGCATCTGGTTGCAATAAAAAAGTTTGATATATTTGGGGTCTTTTCTGGAAATACCATATTCTGTTTGATATGTGTTGAAGTTTTTGAAATATCGTTTTATTTGTTCATCTACAATATTGTTTGGGAAGTCTTTATTAATGTGAGTCTGCTTAATATTTTTTTAGTTCAGAGTAAAATATCATTTTGTGAAGGAGTTGTTTTTTGCTCAGTTAATTAAATCGTGTATAAGGGCTATTTTGTAGTAGTTAGGGCATTCACCCTTGATGTATGACGTAAAACTAACATTATATATCAATTCAAATGTCCCTTGGGAGAATGTATTTCCGACAAAAAAAACAAATATATCGCCCGGTTTGACACACCACCCACGTCTACTGAACAGGTGTAGAGGCTCATCCCTTGTTCCCTGTTTAGGATGTAGTTTCGGGCTTTCTCTTTTCCAATCTTTTCATTTTTCTTCTTTTTATTTTCTTTATTATTATTCTTTTTCAATTGGAGTAGATAGACTAAACTATCGCCCGGTTCACTCTCCACCCACGTCTATTGAACAGGTGTAGAGGCTCACCCCTTGTTCCCTGTTTAGGATGTGGTTTCCGGCTTTCTCTGTTCCAATCTTTTCACTTTTCTTTTTCTTATTTTCTTTATTATCTTTTTTATTTTCAGTTGGAGTAGATAGACTAAAATATCACCCACGTCTATTGAACAGATGTAGAGGCTCACCCCTTGTTCCCTGTTTAGGATGTGGTTTCCGGCTTTCTCTTTTCTCTTTTCCAATCCTTTCACTTTTCTTCTTATTTTTTTATTATTTTTTTTTTCTCAATTGGAGTAGATAGATTAAACTATCACCCGGTTTGACACTCCACCCACGTCTGCTGAACAGGTGTAGAGGCTGATAACTTGTTCCCTGTTTAGGATGTGGTTTCCGGCTTTCTCTTTTCCAATCTTTTCACTCTTACGTAGCCCCCTGCACATCAGTGGCGTTACCGCCTTGCCCGGGGTGATACGATTAATATATATATATATATATATATATATATATATATATATATATATGTGTGTGTGTGTGTGTGTGTGTGTGTGTGTGTTGGATTTACAATAACTATATTAACAATACGTCTTACATTACATGTGTCTGACCATTCGTCAATTTCTAGACATCTACAAGGATATTCCTGTCTACATTCGCAATATAAAAAATAATGATCGAAAATACAATTATCCTACACCAAGAAAATAACTCAAATAAGTCAAACTACAGATCCTCGAGGCAATATTCATTAAATAACTTAAGCCGTTAATTAATAGAATCAGCAATGAATACTGTAATAATGTTTATAAAAAGAACAGTTATTTTAATGCTTTAACGCGTGCATGACCATGACATCACAACATAAAAACATAGCATTTTGGATAATTTTCACGCTCTAATGAACTCTAAGTAAATTGTTAACCTTTATGTTTGAAGCAAGAAGAAAATTTACAGTAATTTTTAGCAACACAGTTTTGCGGTTATTTTGTGTTACCACAACTCACACCCCTGAAGATGATCTCGGAAGGAGATTGAAAGAACTTGGAACATCGAAACACGAATAATAAAATCACCTGTGAAAGTTACAACTCATTTCTTACGTCTTTCAATTATAATACGCGAAAGATTATCCGTGAGTATGAACGGATTTTATGAAAAAAAAAAAAGCTACAATCTTTGCGATTTATTTAATCTGAAAAGTCTAAAAGAAAATTTGCTGCCTAAATACACAAGTATATATATATATATATATATATATATATATATATATATATATATATATATATATATATTAATTCAGATACTTCAATCCAAGGGAAAAAAGCAGGAAGGTAAATTCCAAAAACCCGATCCTAATTAATATTAAAAATTTTATTTTAATATTAAAAAATGATACAGGAATATTATAGATAGATAGATAGATAGATAGATAGATAGATAGATAGATAGATAGATAGATAGATAGATAGATAGATAATATTTAATATTTAATATTTCTGACGGCAGCAGTATTATCTATTAAAATAAATGCAAACTGGGAGCCGGGAATAATAAAAAAAAGACAAACGACTTTAAGCATTGAGCTGCAGCAGCGGCAATCAAAACATTGGCAGCAACACCACTCAAAACATTAATGACAGCAGCAGCAGTTGCAACCGAATCAGCAGTGGCAGCCTAATCAGCAGTTAAAGTTAAGTTTAAGTTTTTAAGCAAATTGGCCTAGTAGATAAAAGCGTTGTGAGTTCAATCTTGGGTTCAGGTAGTGTGGACTTGCACTAATGCGAGCAATAACTGAACAGTACGAAACAAAAATAAGAACTGAACGATATCTCTAAACATGAACAGTCTACTGGCGTAGGTTAAAAGAAGGATACACCTTGGAATGCCCTGTAGGTTACCTAGTTCGATATACACTTGAGGAAGGCCAGAGGTAACGGCCGAAACGTTGTAATAAAAACAACAAAGATGAGATCAATAAACTGAATATGATTAGTGGAAATATACCCAGTTTGTTAATTCTGTACTTTATTAATAACTAATTGTCATTCTCAAGCTGTTTCCTTCCTTTTCTTTCTTTTTCTTTCTTACGTTCTTTGATTTTGTTTGTTGGTATATCAACCTTTCTATGGGCTATTTAATACCGAAATCTGAATATTTTGAACACAATTTTATGTCTTCAACGAAATATTTTGGACGCAAGTATATACCTTCAACTACAGATAAAACATTCTGCTATAAAATTTATTGTTGGTAATTTTAATATAAATAATTATTGTTGGTCTGTGTTGCTAATATTTATTTACTTTCAGAGGGTTTTGTTTCTGATTGAGGGTTCATTTGGTCATGACTAGAATCATAACAGATGCTACCACCCAGAATCAGGATGGACCTGGAAACAACAGAATTAAGAGATGGTTACACGCTCCTCTAAACCGCCAATCTCCTGATCAGAAGTTTCGCTGTCGGGTGTAATTTATTGCCATACCCAGGTCTTACTTTTTCTTTTAATTCGGTTTTTAATATATTGCTTTTTGATAAGTTTACCGGTATTTTTTAACAAATGACGCAAAAGCATTGGCTCTCCTCTGACTGTCGAAGCTAAGTCGCTCGTGAGATGGCTGGCCGCTAAGATGTGTCACGTACTGTAAGCAGATTGCGGCCTCGTATAAAACTAATCAAAGCTTGCTAAATAAAATTTAAAAAAAAGATTTGTCAGTATGATCGACCTCTTGTAGGAGAAGAAAGTAGCATTTTTTTCGTCATCCGTGATATCGACCCGATGTGTACGCTTCCTTCTTAGTCTTTCTTGTTCTTTCATTCTTATTTTATCGCTTCAACAACAATCTATGCATTGTTAGTCGCAAATTTCTAAAGACAATCGACATTCTGCCAATAAATCACCTGTTTGGTTTGGTTTTAACGTCTACTTTTGGCTTTCAGCTTTTAACATTAATCTATTTTATTATTCATCTAGTCTTTTATTACTACTAGCAGTATAGCCCGGCGTTGCTCGGGTGTAATGAAAGCTTTAAAACTAATCCATGGTCCTGGAGTTCAGACTCAGCCTAAAGAATATTTGTGTGAAGTTTGGTGAGAATCAGATAAAAATTGTGGATTTGTATAAAGGACATACAAACAGATAAACAGATACACACAAATAAACATCTTGCCTTTTATATATATATATATATATATATATATATATATATATATATATATATATATATACTTTAGGAGGGAATTTATAAACAAGTGCCGCCATAGGGCGGATTTTAAAATTTAACTTCTAATTTTTAATTTTTAAATTCTAAATTTTTCTATAATTTTATAATATTTTAAAAAAAAGTTTAAATTTTAATTTTAATTTTTTTTTTTTTTTAATGTATATGTGTATGTTTGTGTGTGGATGTGCATATTTGTATATATATGTATATATATGTATATATGTATTTATGTATGTGGGCTATATGTAATTTTGAAAAAATTTTTTTAGCTATTTAAATGCTCCTTTTCATAATATTCATTAATATGTATGTGTGTGAGTGCATATGGAATATGTATATATATATATATATATGTGTGTGCGTGTGTGTGTGTGTGTGTATATGTGTGCATGTATGTGTACACATGTATATTATGTGTATATGAATTTTTTGTATATAGGTGTGTACACACATATATATATGTGTGTATGCGCATGTATATGTATATAAGTGTGTAATAAATTGAATGTATGTGTGTGTATGTGTATGTATATATGTATTCTTATTCGTAGAATTGTGTGTGTATATATATGTATGTATGTGTGTACTTCTATAGGTATGTATATAATAATTGTAATTAATTTTTTTTTTTTTTTTTTTACCTAGTGTTGTCTTTATTTAGTTTAATTTCAAATGACCTAATTTTTTTAAAAATAATTTTATTTTAAATCCTATATCTTTTTATTCCCTTTTATTAATAATTATGTCTTTTTAAGTAAAGGCCTTTTTCTAATACTTCAACGTTTTGGGGAAATTAGGTTTTTGAATTTGTCCAGCGTCTGTAATATTTTTAAAAAAATTTTTTCTTTAGTTTCTTTCTTTCCCCCCCCCCACTTCCTTCTTTTATCTCTCTTACCACCTTTTTTCCGTGTTGCTTAAACTTGCGTCGATTTAACACGGCTGTCTGTTAATTTTTAGTTACATTCTCCCTTTTTTTTTGCGAACCCAGACGATGTCAATTTTTTTTTTTTTTTTGATTTTATTCTATCTTTTTCTTTTTCTTTTTCGTTTTCTTTTTCTTTTTCTTTCCCTTTATTTTTATTTTTATTTTATTTTATTTTATTTTATTATTTATTTTTTAATTTCTTTGCAATCTATTTAAAAAGGAAAAGTAGACTAATTTTTCTCCAGTTTCTGAAAGGTTTTTTCTGTTGCTGAGGTGATGTGTCGTCCCCCGTGGGGATCTTCATATCGAAATGGCCATTCAACATCTTTGAATTAATCCTTTTTTAATATATATATATATATATATATATATATATATATATATATGTTATCGATTTTCTGCACGATTGTAAGAACTGCAATCTTGAAACTTCTGAATATCGTTTCTTATGTCTTTGTCTATGAGTGTATCAAATTTGATTAAAATTGGACCACTCCTTCTAGAACCCGATTTTTTCGATTATCGATTTTCAATATTTATCGGGGGTACCTCGACACAAAACCTAGCTAAGAACACTCGCAGACGCTTATAGTACAACTGTGTAAATTTTCAAGAAAATCGGTTCAGCCATTTCGAAGTCTATAGGTAACGGACGCACACACACACAGACACACACACACAGACAAAGTTCCATTTATAAATAACTTTAGATACACTATTTTTTCTCCAGTCATTGCTTTATTAAACTCCTTTTATTTAATGAAATTTTCATACATTACAAGGCTCAAGTGCCACTCAAAATGGTAGTTGTTAAATGTTGTTAATGTATGGAAGTGAGAGGCATAAGTGAAAATTATGATCATATATAGTATAGATAAGGTTTAGGATGTGTGTTGTGGGGCAGTGGATATCGACTAGGAACGGCAAATCAGGGAGCGGAGTTCGAATACAGTTTAATTTATTGCATTCACTTCCGCACAAATATCCTTCGGAAAGATATTAATCTGTTTCAGTTATGGGTTAAATAATAGAACAGATTGGATTCTATAGCCTTGGCTGGCAACCAGTCTACTACAGAAAGCAATGGCAATCTACTGCGAGAAACGAGGCTTATTCGCTTTTATGTAAGACAACAAAATACGAAACGAGGACAAAAAATCCTGTGTACGATAGATAGAATACAAAAGATACAAAGGACCAGAAAAACGCCTTGCCCCTACACAGTGACCTGACCTTCCTAGCAGTAGATTTAGCTATTGATTCAATGCAGTCGTACATGGCGGCTAAGAGAGTGAGGCCGAGGAGGCGCAATGTATTGCTTTCTAGGAAACTAGCGTGATTCATACTGATAAGAGTTGGGAGAGTTTGTCTCTGGGGTTTAAAGAACAGCAACTTCCTTTTGGAAGCCTTAAAATTAACTGTGTTTGTGCCAGGTAATTTTTCTCGTCAGAATCTATCTTGCATATTTATAAATATACTATTCGTCCGTGCATTGAATATTTCTACCGTATCTGGTCTGATGCTCCTAGAGAGAAAGAGAGAAAGAGAGAGAGAGAAAGAGAGAGAGAGAAAGAGAGAGAGAGAGAGAGAGAGAAATTCTTGACAAAATTCAAAGAATTTTTTGTGTAAAGGACGTGGTAAATAAAAGAAAAATATATTTGAGTCTATAAGCATTTAATTGGTTCGGAGATATGTAATAATTCATTATTTTAATTTGGTTTTATTAAATAAGCATAAGCACACCTATATATATATGTACCAAAATACTCAGAGAATTCTTCTTCTTCTTCTATGTGCCCTGTCCCTTCAGGAGGTAGGCGATCATGGCTCTCCACGTCTCCCTATCCCTTGTGGCTCTTAGTATGTTTGCTCCTGTTGCTCCTGGCAACCCCCGTTCCGTCATCCACCTGATCAGGCCCTGCAAATATGTTATCCGCTGCCTTCCTCTGTCTCTCCTTCCTTCTATCTGTCCAGTCAGTATCAGGTTCTCCAGACTCTCCTTCCTCATTGCATGTCCCAGGAACTTCAGTTGTCTCTTCCTGATGCTCAGCATCAATTTCCTTTTTGTTGCCATTCTTTCTAACACCACGTCGTTGCTTGTATGCTCAGTCCACGATATGTTACTTTCATTTCGTAACATATAAAATGTTATTTTCAATGACTCAGAAAATGGATGAGTTGGTTTGGTTCATTTTGTTTAGAGCATATCAAAACCTCTATGGGTTATTTAATGACGAAATCTAATTATTTTAGATGCAACTGTATGCCTTTAATTACAGATAAAATGTATTGCTGGTTATTTTCATTTAAATATGCATTGTTATAAATTTTACTATAAATTTCAAACATACGCACCGTAATGGGGGCGCTAGAGGGTGTCGTCAGTGATGTCATCGCGAGGATCACTAGGGGGTTTCGTGTCTTACAACATCATATCCCCCTCACCGCGCCGACCCGACCAGAGATGATCAGTCTCCGGCCCACCCTCGATAAGCGCTTTCAAACACTGGAAAATTAGGTTTAGGCCCGGTACGAAACCTTACAAATGCTTCTGATTGGCGACAGTCAGAGCCACTTTCCATTTAGAGACGAACCGCACATGAACTCGTCCGAAACATTAATTTAGACGCAGAATTTCGGGGAATTTTAGCTAACAATTTGGAATCCGGGCACTCTCTCTTTTGATCCATAACCAATTAGCTGTTCTTTCCGCTGTTTTTGGTTATGGACTTGAGCGCTTTACTTTTTTTTCTTTTTTTACTCCCACTATCCCAATATCTGTTAAGGCTTTGCATAAGGACCTTGCTGCAAATCCTCTAGTCCCCACTTCTATAGGAGTGCAGCTAGTCCTCCAGCCTTTAACCCTGCAACTCTCCAGCAGCTCGTCATATTTTAACTTCTTCCTTTCATGAGATTCCTCTGCGTTTTCTTCCCAGGGGACCGTCAGTTCCCACAAGACTATCTTCTTCAAATTATGTGAGAAGAAAACTATATCTGGGCGAAGTTTTGTGATGGCAATTTGCTCTGGGAATTTCAATCTTGAGCCTATATCGGCCCTTAGTTCCCAGCCTGTTGCAGGAGAAGTATTGTTGGCAATTTTAATTTTAAGAGTTATTGTTGGTAATCTTACTATAAATATGTATGGTTGGTAATTTTACAATAAATATGCATTGTTGGTAATTTTAATTTAAATAGTTATCGTTAGTAATCTTACTATAAATAAATAGTGTTGGCAATTTTAATTTAAATAGGTATTGTTGGTAATTTTATGATAAATATGTATTGTTAGTAATTTTACTATAAAAATGTATTATTGGTAATTTTAATTTAAATATTTATTGCTGGTAATTTTACCATAAATATGCCTTGTTGGTAATTTTAGTATAAATATGCATTGTTGGTAATTTTAATTTAAATATGTATTGTTGGTAATTTTACTATAAATGTGTATCATTGGTAATTTTAATTTAAATAGGTATTGTTAGTAATTTTAATATAAATATGTATTGTTGGTAATTTTAATTTAAAAAATTATTGTTGGTAATTTTACCATATGTATTGTTAGTAATTTTAATTTAAATATGTATTGTTGGTAATGTTACTATAAATATGTATTGTTGGTAATTATAATTTGAATAGGTATTGTTGGTGATTTTACTATAAAAATGTATTTTTATTATTTAATAGTGTTGGGGGTTCACTATTTGTCCGTAGCTAGGACCGTAACAGATGCTACCACTCCGGATCATGGTTGACCTGGGAAAACGCTTCGATTAAAGACCTTGTTGCCGGATGTAGTTTATCGTTATACCCAGGACTATAAGAAAAATTGGCACTAGTGAAAGAAAAATCAAATTCCGTCTCAGTTTTAATACATTTCCTTGTAATTGCAACGTGAATGACACGAAATTATTTTTAATCACGTCACCTCAAGCTTTTTGTTAAATACCAAGGGTATTTGCGCGTAAGTGAATTCCTTGCATTCACTTACGCGCAAGTACCCTTAGGAAAGGTATTAGTCCGTCTCTTCCTTCCAGTTATGGGTTAAATAACAAGATAGATTGGGTTCTATAGCCTTGGCTGGCAACCAGTCTACCGCAGAAAGCAATGGCAACCTACTGCGGGATAATCTTCTGCCCAGTCAGTCATGTCTCTTTCGAGACACGATTGCCCAAGCGTGTTTCACGTATGGCACTTAACTGACTGACCAACACAGATAGGGCTCTCTAGTTTTGTTTGGTAACCAGTTTAGGGAAAGAACGTTTTTGAATTCCAAATTGTTTGGAAAATAAAAGGGAAAGAATTCTACTGTCTTTTCTAAGAACAGTAATTGAAATGTAGCTATGGAGGTGCATGATCGCGTATATACTGAAGAGGTATGGCAATGAAAGAGAGCGATTAAATGCATAGTGAAGTTCCGAAAGCACGCTGAATCTTTGCCCCCCCCTCTCTCTCCCCCCCCTCATTCGCGTGGTCACACATCCTTACCTACATCAACATCGGGAGGAGCTCACCAAATAATTATACCAATGAATCTCTCTTCTTTTTTTTTTTTTTCTTGCCAATATGACACTCCTTAAATCCGATTCTCTTCCTCTATCTCTTTGTTCGTGTATGTGTGCGCCTGCGCGCGACTTACCCACATAGTCTGGATCTAAACAATGCCCCATCCCACGTCCCTCTGAGCATCCCATTTCGCGATGCCAGAAAGCCGAGCGGCCCTTCGTTAAACTACGGTTCCTATTTTCTGCCCGGCTGCCTCTTCATTTATGGAATGTGACTTCGTAATCTTTCAATATTCGCATCAATGCCAGATCTAATCAGGAAAAATCGCCAATGGCAAGAGTTCTTCCACCAGCAGTCAGCATTTAGCGGTCCGATGCTGACCGTCTGGTTAGCGATGTCCGTTGGTTGCTCAGCACCAGCTAGCAAAACCAGGATTATAAACACTGATTTTTAAGGCAAGCCCCGATTATTGAGATGTATCAAAAGTATTTTCTTTTGTAAAACATGTATTACTTTTTTATACTAAAGTTTATTTACATTTTTTTTTTTCAGTCATTTCATCCAAAAACGCAAATTACAGGTCAGGTTTACTAAAATCGGTACAGAAATTTAAATATCTGGGAATGGAATACTGTGGTCATATCCAGTCAGGCGCCTGATATTTGTCTCAGTGTTCTCGACAGGCTCCAAAGCAGAATCTATAATGTGATTGGTCCCGACCTGGCAGCACGAGTCCAGCCACTTTCTCATCGGCGGGATATGGCTTCCCTCTGTCTTTCCTATAAATATTTTCATGGCTTCTGCTCCGACGAACTTAGGTCACTGGTGCCCTCGCCACAAGAATTTACTCGGGCAACCAGAGTGGCAAAAAGGTCTCACCCTTTTACAATTAGATCAACCAAATGCAGGCGACAATTCTACTCCATCAGTTTCTTTTCTTGCGCTTCCCGCCTGTGGAACTCCCTTCCATATGCTTACTTTCCCGACGGCGACAACCTCCAGGAATTTGAATGAAAAGTCAATTCCTATCTCTTATCCACTTAACTCCAGCCCTTTCTACATCACCCCGTGTATCTTATTCTTTTCCTTTCTCTCTGCCTTCGTAACTTTCACTCCTGTGTTCATATCCTTCTCTTGTCCTTTCTCTTTCGTCTTTGTCTTCACTCTCCTCCTGCCTAAAACTTTATTTTTTTTTTTTATGGAGTCCCCTACACATCAGCTGCGGTATCACTTTGCTTGGGGTGAAATGATTTTTAAAAAAATGTTCTAACCAAGTACGGACAGGGAGACACTTAGATCCGAATTTGTTTAAGGATGGCCAAAGATACATTCCAAAAACGAAGCAGTGTGTTAACAGACAGAAAGATCTCGTTGGAAACAAAGAAAGGGTACTGAAATATTATGTGATATGTGTCCCTCTGTTTGGCAGCGAATGATTGACAAACTCCTCAAAAATGAAGAAGATATTTTAGGCAACAAAAATGTGGTTCTACAGAAGGATGCTGAGAAGATGAGCCAAAATGTGAGCAACGATGAGGTATTAGAGAAAAAAACAAAACAAACCGGAAACATTAGGAAGAGGCAATTGACATTTCTGGGGAACATAATGAAGAAGGAGAGCTTGAAAAATCTAATACTCACAGGACAAGTAGAGGAAAAGAAATACAAAAGAAACCAGAGTAAATAGATGGAAACAGAAACATTAATAATGAGCGGGAAGAGGAAAGTAATTCAGAGGACAGTAGAAAGCGGGTTAAAGTTGGACGGAAACCATGGACCCGGAAGGGAGTCCCACGAATGCAATAGTACAAAAGAAGAAACAGTTAGCATAGAACTTGCGGCTACATCTAGCCGGCTCAACTTCAAATTGACGAGATTCCGGCACCAGTCTAGTCTTCTTCTATGTGCCTTGTCCTTTCAGGACGAAGGCAATCAAGGATTTCCACGTCTCCCTACCCCTGGTGGCTTTTAGCACGCTTTCTCCGGTTACACCACGCAATCCCCGTTCTGTCATCCACCAACTCAGGCCCTTCAAATATGTTATCCACTTCTTTCTCTTGTCTCTATCTGACCTTTTAGTATCAGGTTATAAAGCCCTCTTTCCTCATTGCATGTCCAACTTTAGCTGTCATTTCCTAAACCTCATCATTGCTCAAATGCTCGGTCCATGATATCCGCAGTATCCTTCTGTAGAACCACATTTCAGTTGCTTCAAGTCTTTCCTTCATCTTTGATGATATTGTCCAGCATTCACTGCCATATTGAAAAATGGACATATCATAGCAATTCAGTACTCTTTTCTTTGTTTCTAGCGAAATTTTCCTTTCTCTTAATACTCTACTCAGCTTCTGGAAGCGTCCTTTGCCATGCCAATTCGGATCTCAGTGTCGCACTTTCCTTTGTCTGTTAGAATACTTTCCAGGTATTTAAATTTTTGTACCTGCTTGGTTTTAGCATACCCCAACTGTATTTAGCATTTTGAGCTGCTCTTTTTGCTGATGACTATGCATTTGATTTTCTTGCAGTTTATTTGTAGTTCCTTCTTGCCAATATCCTCAGCTACCTTCTGTAGTTTCCTTTCCGTGTCTGCTATCAGCACTGTATCATCTGCGTACCTTATGTTGTTCAAATTGTGGCCTTCACTGACGAATCCCAGCATAACATGCTGTGCTTAAATTCAAAAAGTCTAAGCATCATATGAACTGCGTTGTTTTGCAGTGGATATCGACTCGGAACGAGAATCTGGTGAGCCGAGTTCAAATTCCAGTTGAATTCCTTGCATTCACTTAAGCGCAAATACACTTGGGAAAGGTTTTAATCCGTCACTTCTCTCCAGTTATAGGTTAAATGACAAGACAGATTTGCCTTGCTGGCAACCAGTCTACAGCAGAAAATAATGGCAACCTACTACGGAATAACGGGATAATCTTCTGCCCAGTCAGTCATGTCTCTTTCGAGACATGATCGCCCAGGCGTGTATTACGTATGACACTTAACTGATTGAAACATCATAGCGAATAGTTCATCCGAATAATTAGCATGAAAATATTATGAGAAAGGACACAGAGAAGCAACATTACGGCTTTATTTTTTTTCTATTTAATCACTTCACCCCAAGCAACAAAGATGCAAAGGTCTACTTACTAAAAGTGAAATACAAGGAAAAGTCTTTAGAAATAACCGGATACCTAATCCTAAGTTGAAAAGAAGGGATAAACTGCTACTCCTGTTCAAAAGATCGATTAAGAGAGTGAACCGGTTGTTTCAGTATTTTGTCAGGGGTATTAAGTACCGCATGTCAGAAAAAAATACAATTTTTTTTCTTCTCTGCTGGTCGTAAATTGTTTTTCTTTTTTTATTATTACAATTAGTCACTTAATAGAAGGCCCAAGATAAACGTTACTATACGAGTTGTATAATAGGGACGTAAGAGTAGAAATGTGCGTGGTGGTCCAGTGGATATCGGCTCGGAACAACAAATCGGATAGCCGAGTTCGAATTCCAGTTGAATTCATTGCATTCACTTACGCGCAAATACCCTTGGGAAAGATATTAATCCGTCTATTCCTTCCAGTTATGGGTTAAATAACAGGACAGATTGGGTTCTATAGCCTTGGCTGGCAACCAGTCTACCGCAGAAAGCAATGGCAACCTACTGCGGGATAATCTTCTGCCCAGTCAGTCATGTCTCTTTGGAGACATGATCGCCCAAGCGTGTTTCACATATGGCACTTAACTGACTGAAGAGTAGAAAGTCATAAGTGAAAATCATGGAGTATAGCTAAATACTCTATGATACCCTAACCCCTCCTCGTTTCAATATTATGTTGCGTTCGCGAACTGGCCGTAAGTTACTTGCACCTGAACCTGCAGCCTTTTGGTTCCGTTCCGCCCCAGATGATCGAAGATGTCAATCGATCAGTCGAAGATCTTTCACTCTCTCTACCCACGCTGTGATTTCGAATCTCAGAGAATTGAATTTGAGTTTGAATTTTATTTAATGGCATATCAACTTTAGTGGGTTATTTAATGCCAAAAAGGTGCGGTTTTAAGGGGTTTGGGTTTTTTTTAATGTTCGGTTACAGTGAGAAGATGAATTTATTCAGATTTTAATGATTTTTTTGTTTTTTATTCTTCTTATTTTAGAAAACTGAAAAGGTCTTTTAGATAAAATGTTTTGAATGCGAACATTTTACTTCCTTAAAAAATGTTATGGTAAAAAATGTTCTTCAAAAATGTATTGCTGGTAATATTTTTCCTTTACTTAGTTTTTAGAAGGCATCATTCGCATTCTCCACGCGTCTTTGAAATTCAGCTTCTCCATTTCCGCCCTTTGTTAAAATTCCTCCAAGATATTTAAATTGTTATAATTGTTTAGGGCTGAGTGGTTTCTGGCCATGGCACCGGGGTTAGAATATCAGTCAGTTAAGTGCCATACGTGATACACGCTTTGGGCGATCATGTCTCTTTCGAGACATGACAGACATGGCAGAAGATTCTCACTCAGTAGGTTGCCATTGCTTTCTGCGGTAGAGTGGTTTCCAGCCAAGGCTATAGAACCCAATCTGTCCTATTATCAAACCCATAACTTGAAAGCAGAGACGGATTAATACCTTTCCCAGGGTATTTGTGCGTAAGTGAATGCCAGGAATTCAACTGGAATTCTGACTCGGTACCCCTATTTGTCGTTCCGAGTCGATATCCACTGCACCACAACACACCACAACGTTCGAATATCACCGTGGTCGATTCTCAGGAAGGTGTCTTCTTGATGTTATCGGTCTGGAAGAGGCAATCTCAACGAGTGGCACCGTTGACCCAAGCCTTGTAACTGAAGTTAGGAGTCATCGTTAGTCGAGCTTGCACAAGGTTGCAAGCCATCGTGACCGAGTGTTTGACCTTGTTCAAACTGTTGCTCAGACAAGCGCCAGATAACGCGCTTTCTCCCAGAAATGGGAATTAGCTAACCGTCTCCGTAGTCAGGCGTCCTCGGATACAAGTGGCCAACAAGCATGTATTTTGTCTTCTTGCAATTGATATTTCGTCCTGCATGGTTCCACTGTCTATCTTCTGTAGGAGTTCTTACGTCTTCCCTTGCTTGCTACCAACACTGTTATCTGCATAGCTTACGTTGTTAAGATTGTAGCCGACAATATTAAATCCTGGTACCATCTAAATGCATAAGTTGAATAAATCTGCTGAGAAAGTATATCCTTTTCTTACACTTTTTTATAATTTTATACATTTACTATCTTCGTTTTCTATCCGTATGTCGACAGTTTACTGCTCGTATAAGTTCTGGATCATTCTAATCAGTCAGTTAAGTGCCATACGTGATACACACTTCGGCGATCATGTCTCGAAAAAGACTTGACTGACTGGGCAAAAGATTATCCCGCAGTAGGTTGCCATTACTTTCTGCGGTAGACTGGTTGCAAAGAATAGAACCCAAACTGTCCTGTTATTTAACCCATAACTAGAGGGAAAAGACGGATTATTATCTTTCCTAGGGGTATTTGTACGTATGTGAATGCAGAGAATTCTACAGGAATTCGAACTCGGCTCTCCGATTTCTCGTTCCGAGTCGATAGCCACTGCACCACAAAGCACACCCTGACGCTAAATATAGGTCTGCTTTTTGTTTCCATTTTCTCTAAACCTTCGTCATTGCTCATATATTCGGTCCATTGCATTCTCAGTATGTTTCTGTAGATCCACATTTTATGCTGATTCAAGGATTTTCTTCATTTTTGAGAAGATTGTCTAGCATTCACTGTCATATAGGAGGACTGATATCATATACTGATTCAGTACTCTTTTCTTTATTCCCAAAGAAGTAAGTGAATGCAACGAATTCAGCTTAAATTCTAACTTAGCTCACCCGATGTTTTGTTCCGAGTCGATATCCATTATTATGTCAAGCTTACCTAGCAGTTCAAATAGTTCCCTGTGACGTACTTTATCAAACACTTAGCATAATCTATAAAACACAGGTTCACATCCTTCTGCATTTGTATTGCTCCTTCTGAGCATAAACATCGCCTTATTTGTTCGTGTCTTTAACATGACTTTGTTCTTGTCCTACTTCATGTCTAACTCTGGTAAGTTTTATTATTGTTGTGTAGTGTTACTAACTCGAATGTTAAGCACTTGTAATAAACAAAACAAGTTCTGGATTTTAAAATTCAAATGCTAAGCACTGACTCATTGATTTTGTTACAAATAAACGAATTGTCTCGAATTTACAAACTTTGTTTCACACTTACAAAACTCGCGAAATTTCACACTTCGATGCGAGTGGTTTGTCGTCAAATGGAAAGGCCAGAATCACAACCGGGAGAGAATTCCCAGATTACCTTTTTGGGCCCCAAAACGAAATAAAAAGACGAGCAAAGAGAGTTAAGAGACGAGCGTAATTAACACGTCCCTCGACAAACCTCAAGCGATCGTTATTCTTATTGTCTCTATTCTTCTCTCTCACCTCTCATTTCCTTTCTTTTCCAAATTCACCCTGTGCAATAACTTCAAAGACACTCCTACCCAACAAACGCTACATCCACACAAGTTACTACTACGAACTTTTGATATCCTTAACTTCTTAATACTGTTTCTTAATGAACATTTTAACTTCTCTCCCAATTCATGTTATTCTTTTCTATTAATAAATTTTTATTTTAAAGATGCAAAAGATATACTTTTATTCTTCCACAAATCCACACATTCCAATCTCCAACCTTCTGATGATAGCGAATAATCCTAAGTTGTAGGGAGTTCGGTTGTGTGTGACACAAGGCCAATTTAATAAACATTAACCATCTCCCTACTTCTACACACTCAAATGTCTCATGGGTAATAGCTGTAGCTATTTATACTTGTTGAGTTGTGCAGGCAATAAAAACGAAACAACAGAAATATGAATATAATAAAATGTATTACGGAAGAAAGGGATTTACAAAGTTATTTAGTATAATACAAGAAAACAAGTTATTAAAGTGTACGTCTCTGTACGTGGTAGAGTGCAATGAATCAACATCCGGTTTACAACCGGAAATACACGACTGACTCGTAATCTTCTAACTGTCCGTCGGACTCTCGACACTACGACCATTCATAGTGCCTGGAACAGTTCATTATACTTCAAAGGTGGAGAGCGCCCTAACAATACAATGATTTTCTTATGAGTTACATCGTCTCCCTGGACCAAAGAGCTTTTATCCCCTTATTTTTCCTGGTATTCATTCTTGGTGGTTTTGTCTCCTCACTATCTTCTTTCTTTTTCTTTAAGGGATTTCCTGATATCTGTTTCATAGGATTGTTATATTAGTTTTGATTTTATTGTCTTGTTTGTGTTGCGTTGAAATGGCACTTTCAGGTTCACTGTATATTTCTTCATTGCTATCATGTAGTCTTCTAACTTGGTCTGCATGCGCTAATATCCTATTTCCTTTTTTATCTATTATCATAGTCTTCTGCTCACTCTGCATTATGAATCTTGACACTTGATTTTATTGTCTTGTTTGTGTTGCGTTGAAATGGCACTTTCAGGTTCACTGTATATTTCTTCATTGCTATCATGTTGTCTTATAACTTGGTCTGCATGCGCTCATATCCTATTTCCATTTTTCTATTATCATAGTCTTCTGTCCATTTTTCATTACCAATCTTGTCTTTCGTAGAACAGATTCACTATGCTTTTTATACCAGGGTTGTTTGTTAATGGCATAAGGCACACTCAATGGTAGTCTAATTTATCTACCCATATGTGACAACGGGATGTTTTTTATCTTCCAGCTTTTGGTATTGTCCTATAGATTAGCAGAAATCAAGGAATAATTTTTCATTTCGTTGTAGACATATTTTTTAGTCCAGTAGCGTAGTCTTCTGTCCATTTTTCATTACCAAAATATTATCTATTTACAGAGCCAAATATGTATAATTTCAAATAAAACTTCGAAATTAAATAATTAATTAAATATATAGATATACATATAATGTATATATATATTATATATATATATATATGTGTGTGTGTGTGTGTGTGTGTGTGTGTGTGTGTGTGTGTGTGTGTGTGTGTGTGTGTGTGTGTTTAGCGGTAATATATCCGAGGAAAAGGTTTGGTAAATAATCCCAACAGATCCTAGTCGTATTAAATTAAATATTAAAACTTATCTTTACAGAGCAAATATTTATTCCATTTATAAATTCAAATATAATTTTAATATTTGAATTTATATATATATCTTAGAAGTAGTAAAAACATGGGTTAATAGTCCAATTTGAAGAGTGTTCGATGCTTAGTAGAGCAATATTTACAGTATGATTACATTCTAAGTGTTTATAAGCTTTTCTCTCCTCACTATCTTCCTCCTTCTCCCTAAGAGGTTTTCCAGATATGGAAGATCGTGATCTCTTCTGTTTTTATATAAGTGCTCCTCTAACAATTGTTTATCTTCGGTATCTGTTTGTCTTGTGTTAACATGACATTTTCACTTTCATTACTTTCAGGCTCACTGTATATTTCTTCATTGCTATCATGTTGTCTTCTAACTTGGCGCTAATATCCTATTTCCTTTTTTATCTATTATCATAGTCTTCTGCTCACTCTGCATTATGAATCTTGCCACTTGTAGATAAGAATCACTATTCTTTTCATACCAAAGTTTTTCTTTAGTGGCTTAAGACATGGACAATGGGGCTCAAATTGGTTTGCCCATGAGGTGGGCGGACTTCTCGACCTTCATTTTGTTTAATCATCTTTACGTTTCTCTTTTATATGGCTCACTAAAA
The DNA here is from genome assembly GCA_037127315.1 of Ascarosepion bandense. NCBI lineage: Eukaryota > Metazoa > Mollusca > Cephalopoda > Sepiida > Sepiidae > Ascarosepion > Ascarosepion bandense. The sequence continues at coordinate 75,809 of JBBBDQ010030380.1, forward strand.
CTTTTTGCAATATCCTGACGCGAGTTGAAGTCCTCACAGTATTTAGCATTGCTGAAATTATTATTAATATTATACCATGACCCCTGGCTGCGTCCAGTCAACCTTCCTGACCGTTGGCCGATTCTGCCCACGTTGTGTTTTTGATCTCAGATTAACCAAAACAGGACCGCTTATTACCACTTGATGAGCATGGTCCAGACATACGAGGGATTAGTATATGAGGAAAACCAGATTTAAGATCACAACGATACGGTGTAGATTTATATATATTTATATATATCAAATAATTACGAGATTACAAGCAAGTCAAAATAAGTGACGGTAAAGAAAATGAATTGGCTGGTATTTCTGTAGCACGATAATATTCGTGCTGTATTACTTTTACGGAACGATCGGTTACCCAACTTTCAGTTGGTTGAATTAGAAATCTCCCCCCCTCTCTCTCTCTCTCTCTCTCTCTCTCTTTCTCTCTCTCTAATCGACTTCCTTTTAATTCTATCAGCAGGCGACCGTATTACAAATCTCTTCCAACCGCTTCTTCCACGATACGGGATCCGACTAATTTTGTTTTGCATTTTGATTTTGATTTAAACATGCACCCAGACCGGGTTGGGAAAGAGATGGATAAGGTTTCGATTTTCCTCCATCTATAACCCTTACCCGCTCGAAATTAAACCATTTCGACTTTCAATAGTCAACATACTCCCCCTATTTGTCTGCCTGCTCTTATCAACTGCCCTCGTAACCCAATACACAGGAAATTGTCAAGGCCTCATTTCGACCTAAGGTTACCCATTTTCAAAACCCATTGACAGATATTTTGACTCGAATAACTTGAATTTGTTTAAAAATAATTTTGTACTCAGTATACACTCGCACCTACAAGTTTCCTATTGTTAACTTTACCCGACAAAAAGAATTCTATTCTCCAATTTTAGAGAAATCTCTTCTCATCTTGAAAATCACCTATTGTTAATACCAACCATCTGAAAATAGGGTTACAATATTTTTATCGAGATTCATAAACTCTACGTTTCGTTGAATTTCGCAAACCGATCAATGAAATTTGAATAAGCTGACTTGTTTCGAAAAATACTTTGACAAAATCCCTATTTCGCATTTTATGAATTTCTTATGGTGCCCTATCTATAGGAAAGGACTCTTCCTCCGTCAATAAATAATAATCTTAGTGACTTCCGGGGAGGCAGCTTAGCGACAGTCTAGGGGCAGTCTAGAGACAATCAATACGCAGCGTAACAATACCGTTCAGACTTATACTTCTATTTGCTGACTACTAAGACTGCTTTGTATTCTTGTTATTCTAATACACTGTTTGAACAAACCTTCTTTCCGTGTCTACTTCCGGGCCTTCGCAAGGCAACAACAACAACAACAACTTGGCGACGAAGATTCCACACATTTCTTTATTTTAATTTGTTTTTATTAAACAATATTTATTTTGGCAAACAATATTTTTCAAGAAAATTTCCGATAATTTTTTTTTAACAGCAAAGAATAAATTCTTAAGATTTCTTACTCTTCAGCACGCATCATACAACTGTCCATGCGTAAATATTTATTTCTAGAGGGTAATTCTAACTTTTTGAAGTATTCGGTCTTGTGATTTTTTCATGGTTCTTGCAAACGCAGGGCGAACTAAAAACTGTATTCTTATAGATTAAAACTTTAAAAAAACTTTGTTTATTTGTTTGTTTGAGTTTTGTTTAACGGCATATCAACACTTCTGTGGGTTGCTTAATGCCAAAAAAGGCAGGGTTTCAAAGGCTTTTTTAATATTCGGTTACAGTGAAAAGGCTGATTTAGTCCGATTTTAATGAAAAATTTATTTATTTTAGAAAACTGAAGATGTCTTCTAGTTTTGTATTAAAAAATCTATTGCTGGTAATAGATTTTTCCTTCAAAAATGTATAATGGCAATAATATTTTTTCTTCAAAAATGTATATATTTCTATAAAAGTCTATTTTTATGTGTTTATTTCTATAAAAGTATATTTTTATGTTTTCATAGTGTTTTGACTCTAGTTTGGGGGTTAACTATTTGCCCATAACTTGAATCCTAACAGATGCTACCACTCCGGATCAGAGTGGACCTGGGACAACAGCAATGAAGAGGTGGTTCCATGCTCCGCACAACCTCCCAATCAGAGGCCTTGCTGCCGGATGCAGTTTACCGTCATACTCAGGACCACGTAAAAAGGATAAAATAATAACAATGTTACATTTTTTATTAAATAAGTATTTGTTATTTTAATCACTAATTTTTTTAATGGTGGAAGTATTTTTTGTATTAACTAATATAACATTTAATTAAAAAAATAAAGAAAACTTGTTGTACTAAATTACGCACTCTAGTAAAACAAACTGTGCTTAGAACCCCTTATTTATTTGTCTTTCTCTCCGAAATTTCGTTTCAATCGGTCAATGTATAGTTGTTTTAGAGAGTTTGACAAACAAACGGAAGCCACAGAATTTTATATATTGATAGAAGTGGTGAAAAAATAACTTAGAGAGTTGAATTAAGGGGAGGTAACTACATAGCATCCAAAAGTGCCATCGCAGATAGAATGAGAATGATATACCCCAGTAATCGAAATACAGGGTTTAGTCCAAAATACCTAGCACCTGATGAAGGCCTGGGCGTACAACTGCCGAAACGTTGTAAACATGGCAATAAACATGCGGACAACAGTCCGACCAGTGTAAATAATGTAAATCCTATCTCATCTCAGAAGTATAGACAAATATTTTGGATTTTATTTTAACCAGAATTCAATATATATAAAACTTTAAAAAAAAAAAGATATGAAAAAACAGTATTGAATTTTAATTAAATATTTTTTTTTTATTTTAATCATCAAAGTGGGGTTTTTTTTAAGTAGTGGGGGTATTTTGTATGTTAAATATTAAAACTTCTAATTAAAAAATTATTATCATAAACTACACACTCTAGTAAAACCAGCTGTGCTTTGTACCCACTTAGCTATTTGCACTTTTCCCAAAAATTTCGTTTCGGTATGGCTAGAGTGTGTGATACAAGACCGCGGATGTGCGTTGTGGTCCAGTGGATATCGGCTCGGAACGAGAAGCCGGAGAGCCGAGTTCGAATTCTAGTTGAATCCATTGTATTCACTTACGCGCAAATACCCTTGGGAAAGGTATTAATCCGTCTCTTACTTCCAGTTATGGGTTAAATAACAGGACAGATTGGGTTCTATAGCCTTGGTCGGCAACCAGAAAGCAATGGCAACCTACTGCGGGATAATCTTCTGCCCAGTCAGTCATGTCTCTTTCGAGACATGATCGCCCAAGCGTGTATTGCGTATAGCACTTAACTGACTGACTGATACAAGACCTCCTACAGAAGGTAGCTGAAGAGAGTGACAAGAAAGGACTTATATATAAATAAACTGCAAGAAAACCGAATACATGGTCATCAGCAAAAAAAAAAAAAAAATACTAAAATCAAGCAGGTACAAAAATTTAAATACTTGGGAAGTTTTCTAACAGAAGACGAAAAGTGCAACCCAGAGATCCGAAGGCGAATTGACATGGCGAAGGAAGCATTACAACAGTTGAGTAAAGTATTAAGAAACAGGACAATTTCGCTAGAAACAAAGAAAAGAGTACTGGGTCGCTATGTGATGTCAGTTCTTCAATATGGCAGTGAATGCTGGACAGTATCATCGAAGATGAAGAAAAAACTTGAAGCAGCTGAAATGTGGTTCTACAGAAACATAATGGATATAAAGTGGGGAATCAATTTCATATTACAATCAATATATAAACTGACCCCTCACTTTGTGATCACAGCAGTTTCTATACATTTATATTCCTGAGATCCAAAAGCACAAGGATGCATTCCAGAAGTTGAGTAAAGTATTAAGAAACAGGACACTTTCTATAGAAACAAAGAAGAGAGTACTGGGTTGCTATGAGAAATCAGTTCTTCAATATGGCAGTGAATGCTGGACAATATCATCAAAGATGAAGGAAAAACATGAAATGTGGTTCTACAGAAGGATGCTGCGAATATCATGGATCGAGCATGTGAGCAATGATGATGTTTTGGATAGGATGGAAACGAAAAGGAAATTAATACTGAGCATCAGGAAAAGACAACTAAAGTTCCTGGGAGATGCAATGAGGACGGAGAGCTTGGAGAACCTGATACTAACATGCCAGATAGAGAGGAAAAGATACAGGGGAAAACTGCGGATAATATATTTGAAGGACCTGATCAGGTGAATGACGGGACGAAGGTTGCGTTGTGAAACAGCAGAAAGCGTGCCAAGAGCAATCAGTGATAGGGAGACGTGGAAAGATACGATTGCCTACGTTCTGAAAAGACAAGGCACATAGAAGATGAACAGGATGGGTGAGCTTTGGGGTGCTGTGGATATCGACTCAGAACGACAAATGGGGAAGACAAGTTCGAATTCCAGTTGAATTCCTTGCATTTACTTACACACAAATACCCTTGGGAAAGATATTAGTCCGTCTATTCTCTCCAGTTATGGGTTAAATGATAGGACAGACTGGGTTCCCTAGCCTTGGCTGGCAACCAGTCTACCGCAGAAAGCAATGGCAACCTACTGCGGGATAATCTTTTTCCCAGTCAGTCATGTCTCTTTCGAGACATGATCGCCCAAAGTGTGTATCACGTATGGCACTTGACTGACTGACTGAATATAATAGTTAGCGAAATAAGTAAACCTACCGGTTATAAAGTGGGGGATTGGTTTTCTATTGTTATGAAGTAATAAACTGATCCCCCACTAATTAATGCTTATTAATATAATAATAAAATCCATCTCTTCTCTCTCTTAACATGGCTTAAATAACAGGACAGATTGGGTTCTGTTGTCTTGGTTGGCAACCAATCTACCGCAAAAAGCAATGGCAACCTGCTGCGGGATAATCTTCTGTCCAGTCAGTCATGTCTCTTTCGAGACATTATCGCCCAAAGCGTGTATCACGTATGGCACTTAACTGACTGCCTGACGGAAGTCACAGAATTTTAGATATAGATTAGGCTGATTGTCTGATGGTGTTCACATTAATTCGTATTTGGCTTCTTCTTAAATTTCGTCTTATCTACTTTGTGCCCTTATGTTGAACATGTTCAATGGCAGCTCTTTCAGTTAAATGACAATTTTCTTTTTGAGTATTAACTGTATCCCACAACACATTTCTTCATGCCTTGATCTAATATCAGTCCTTCTCCTTGCCAATATTTTTTTGAAATGATAAGAATGGCTCACAGAAGAATATTCGACAACATTTAGGAAATTTCCATTTGACGTGTTAATCTTCAGCTGTATTCGAACACGGGCTTCCAGAGCACCAAAGAGAAACACATTAGAGTTTCATTCACCAGATACGAAAGAAAGTTGAAATGATTAATTTAATTGCGATTAAACAGAAGCAAGTACAACAGAATTGAACATACGAGACGGAAAGAAAATGGGAGTGGTTTGAGAACACAAAATTGCAAATGGGTAGCGGAAATGCGACGTGTGATGGAACAGAGAGGGTGTGTCAAATTGGGTGGTCTAAAGTGAGTGAATATATAAAAGAGTAGAGGTCAGAGGGAAAGAGATAAGGAGTGAGGCAAAGATTCGCGATCATTCGGCTTGGTCGGGTCAGTGTAAGGCAGGTTAGGGTTCGGCCAGCATAATTAATAGACGGATCATTAAAGCTGATCACTAGGGCTGATCAGCCTTTGATCCGAGATTTGAACCGGACCCAAATGAAACAAAGGCGCTTCTCATTAAAGACGTCTGAACAAAGGAAATCAAGTAAGGAAATGATCGAATTGCGAGGTTGGTGAGGTGAGGTAAGGTGAGGTTGTGACTATGGCGGAAAGAAGAAATGGCATGGCGCGGAGTACATCGGTCTCCTTGTAAAAGGGCGGAATAGAAGTTCCGAACAAGAAAAGATTTGTGAAGTTATTTAAGATAGAAAGATAAATAGATTGATACATTGACAGGAATAAACAGACTGAGGTAGATATGAACAAACTTAGATAAATAGATATAAACAAACTGATATAGAGAGATATGGACAGACATAGATAGATATGAAGAGAATGAGATAGATAGATAGATAGATAGATAGATAGATATGAAAAGACTGAGATAGATAGATAGATAGATAGATAGATAGATAGATAGATAGAAAGACTGAGATAGATAGATAGATAGATAGATAGATAGATAGATAGATAGATAGATGTGAAAAGACTGAAATCATCATGAAGATAGATAGATAGATAGATAGATAGATAGATAGATAGATAGATAGATAGATAGATAGATAGATATGAACAGACTGAGAAAGACAGATAGATATGAAAAACTGAGATAAGTAGATATTAACAGATTTAAATATTTAAGGAAATAATATTAAAGTGCACAATAACAGCGAGAGGCTTGTTACTTTTTGCCTGCGGGGAAGGTGTTGTATAGTGGGAAACAATTCATTACGGAGACGCTTTTGAATTCTATCGAAACTGGAAAGTGAAGACTGGGCAAGCATTATATTAGATTTTTCGTACGTTAGTCCTAATTACCGCTATCTCTCTCTGATCACTTCTCATCCCCTATTCGAAAGCAATTTCCTGCTCTCGAAGTAGACGGTTTTAAATTAACAAGCTCTGATTAAAACGTTCGGAAGCGAAAATTCTATAGACCTTTCTGCTCATGTCTGACAATGAGCATTTTATTCACGGCCAAAAATGGTATGATTTGGAAGCCTGGCTCAATGCTGATTCCCAGAGAATTATATTGCTGCTTTGCTTTGCTTTCGTTAATTGCTTGGGTTAGTTTTCGGTTAGCTTTGTACAAATAAGCCACTGTTTTATCGCCGAGGTGGCAGTACGATACCAGATGATGTGTACTGAAGTATCTACAGCACAATATCCATGTTAATGGATATCAAGTACAAACAAGACAAACACTGATAAACCAGAACAAAAATAATTAGAAAAAGAGATGTTAAGTTGACCGCTATTAATCTTTATTTATCTAGCTATTCCGGTACACAGACCATTTCATCTTTGAGAGCGCTAGAGGGGTGTCAGCTGCTCTACAACACCTACCATCCCCGCCATGTTACCGACCCACCTTCATCCTCTTTTTTATTCAATTGATGAGATGCAAGTTACACTTGAGCAGTTTCTTCTCACGAATCACTACCTTTTGGAAGTGACGTTCAAGTTTTGGGTTAACCATTATCATCCACACATAGCCACATAAGTAGTGCTCCTTGAACTGTAAACTATCTGCTTCGGGTGACTCATGAGCCTTGTACAGGGTGAAACTTATGGTTAAAACAGTTGTATAAAACTGTATAAAAGGAAATGACACAAACTCACTTGTTTTGTATCTCTCCTCATCCGCATGTTGCAGCATTGAATAGACATGTCCCAATTCTTCTTTGAGGAGGCTTTTTAACAAGCATGGAAACCGCATTTAGCACACTATATATATATATATATATATATATATATATATATAGAGAGAGAGAGAGAGAGAGAGAGAGAGAGACAGAAAGATGAAAAAATTAATCTGGATAAGTTTGTTCTTCACTCATCGGGGATTTTTTTCTTCTGTAAAAAAAATAGTGCCTTCAGGAAATTTCGAAGTCGGCATGAATCTGCTCAGTAAATGACAAACATCTCCACATCAATACTTTTAATGTTCTATGTCAACATTAAGCACACTATAACAAAAAAAAACTGCTTGCCAAAGATGCTTTTCTACCAGTAAACTCATAAAAAACAAAATCTTGGCCGTAAGCATCATCCCAATTTAAGAATATATATATATAGAGAGAGAGAGAGACAGAGACAATTTATTTGTTTAAACATTATTTTTAATAGATACTCGGATTTGAGTAGATATTCTGCTTTTAATCAAACAGTATATTTATATTGATTATTTACGATAAATATTGTAATGAAAATGTGTCATACGCAGGATTCGAACCCTCGACCGCTAACAACATAAGGGAACCCACCAATTGATCTGTTGCATCTAAGACCGCTCGACCACGAATGATTCCGCAGTCTAATTTAAGTTAGATTAATTACAAACAACACGCATGCTCAAAATTAAAAATATAAAATGGCGAATATATAATGATAAAAAATGGGTTTAAGGTATTCCATATTTATTTAAGGTATTCCATATTTATTTAAGGTATTCCATATTTATTTAAGGTGTTCCATATTTATTTAAGGTATTCCATATTTATTTAAGGTGTTCCATATTTATTTAAGGTATTCCATATTTATTTAAGGTATTCCATATTTATACGGTGAAAGTGATAAACATTCGGAAAAGTGGGTGTGTTCATGTAAAAACTGTAGACAGCAGCACCGATTGGAGACAACTTCATAGCGATTTTCAGACTTGTAGAAATGGCAATTGACGTTGAAGATTTTAGCTATCAGGGAAGCAAATACACGGAAGAGAGTTATGCTTCATACTGCACCAGTTCCCTTCCAATACCCGTTGCATTTGACGACCGACAGTTTAGTAGTTTAGGGGATGGTAGGTGTTGTAGAGCAGCTGACACCCCTCTAGCGCTCTCAAAGATGAAATGGTCTGTGTACCGGAATAGCTAGATAAATAAAGATTAATAGCGGTCAACTTAACATCTCTTTTTCTAATTATTTTTGTTCTGGTTTATCTGTGTTTGTCTTGTTTGTACTTGATATCCACTCTATGCCACTCCTTACGAAAAATCTCTGATAAAGATGACCGACAATCAAAGAAACAAAACTAAACAAGATAGGCAAAAACGCCTAAAGCCGTCAACATCGCTTTCTCGAACGTCCGTGTTATCCATATCAACTTTTGCATCGCTGAAACCTTCCTCCATGAAAGCCTCCCTGACATCTTAGCCCACTTTGAAACTAACCTTGACACTTCTATCCCTTCCTCTTATTTCTACATCCCTGGTTACTTTCCCCTCTTTAGGAAGCACTTCAATGCCCAAATGCATGATCATGGCGTTTATGTCAGCGAATACCTCCCTCTATCCAGGATTATTTCTCTTGAATGTCCAGACCATTCCTACATGTATCTCCGGCTCTCTCTCTCTCTCTCTCTTCGAAGCCACAACCACCGAAAAGTTAATGCCAGCTCGATTGTGACGTGACGCCATAAAAGTAGTCCTACATAGGTCTTCGGTTAGCAAGACTGGCAGTTAATGAATCATTGTAAACTAAAGAAAAAGTCTTAGAAAACTTTTTTTTAAAATAAGGTTTATAAAAGAAAAAAGAAACTGGGAAAGATTGTATACTACTAAACTTTATTTTATTATTAATATTTATTCTTTTCTAATTTTGATTAATAATAATAATAAATTGTTGCTGCAAGCGGTGTTAAAGTAAATAAACAAAACATCACGATAAATTTTATTAAAATTTAAAGAGTGAAACTCGTTCATTATTTTAATTGTTTCAAATTTGAAAATGTATACACGTTTTTAGAATGTTAATCAGCATTGTTTTAATTTGCATGTTTTTATTTCGATTTTAACAATTATTCTGTATAGTTACAATATCGTAAGTGATTATTACTCTTACAAATCTGCTGCTATGAAAGTGGGCTCCCTGTGCAGGGCCCGGAAATTTTTCCCACCTGAAACTATTCTGCACATATACAAATCTACCATCCGCCCGTGTATTGAATATTGCTGCCATATCTGGTCGGGTGCCCCTGCTGCTCTCCTTGGGCCTCTTGACAAAATACAAAGGAGGATCTGTAACGTGGTTGATACTGACTTGGCAGACCGGCTGCAGCCGCTCTCACACCGGCGTGATGTGGCTTCCCTGTGCCTCTTCTACAAGTACTTTCATGGCTTCTGCTCCGATGAGCTTAGATCACTGGTGCCGCCTAAGCACGAATTTACACGAGAGGTCCCACCCTTTTACAGTTAAACAAATAAGATGTAACCGTAAATTCTACTCCAACAGCTTCTTTTCTCGCGCTTCCCGCCTGTGGAACTCCCTTCCACAAGTCTGCTTTCCCGACAGTTACAATCTCCAGGTGTTTAAATGTAGGGTCAATAGACACCTCCTATCACACTAACTCCCAACTATTCTCACAACACTCTCATCTACCCAACCCTCATTCTCGGTATCCTCACCCGCCTATCACCCACCCTCTGTTATTTCCTATATTTAATCAGCCTTTCTCCACTCTACGTAGCCCCCTGCACAGTAGTGGCAGTGACATGCCTTGCTCGGGGTGAAACGCTTATAAAAAAAAACAAAAAAAAAACATGTACAACTGAATTTGAATTTTGAATTGGAGGACAAACAAATTACAAGTAAATGATTAAGAAATAAAACAACTGAATATAAATAAGAAGCAAATTAGATACAAAGAATATAGATTTAAAAACAAATAATACTTATGGAAAAATAGGTTTTACAAAAATGAAATTAATTTAATCTTTAAAGTTTCTTTTATTTTTGAATAAAACAATTCTAAAGAAATGTTAGAATTATTAGAATTATATTTTATGTCTATAAAATATTCCTTCATGGAAAATTTCTTTAAATTTTATTTTTGAAAAAGAATGTTTTTGCTTTTAAAAATAAACACCCGCGATAACTTCAAGTCATGCTGAATATAACTTTCTCGTTAGATTTTTGTCATAACTTTGTGTTGAGAATTACAAAGATATGAAACTGATTTAATCATAAAAGTTTCAGTTCAATTTACTTAGTTTTTAATATAAAACATATACTCACTCTGCTGAATTTCGTAGGTAAAAAATTGTCTAAACACCAAATAATTCTTTATCTTTCGGAAAAGAAAAAAACATGCACTTTTGGGCCGTTTTTATAATTTCCTTTTTGCAATTTGGTACAACACATCTGTAAGACATTGTTTTTGAGTAGATAGATCTATCTATCGCCCGGTTCACACTCCACCCACGTCTATTGAACAGGTTAAGAGGCTCATCCCTTGTTCCCTGTTTAGGATGTGGTTTCCAGCCTTCTCTTTTCCAATCTTTTCACTTATTTCATTTTTTTTTTTTTTTGCAATTGGAGGAGATGGACTAAACTATCGCCCGGTTCACACTCCACCCACGTCTATTGAACAGGTTAAGAGGCTCATCCCTTGTTCCCTGTTTAGGATGTGGTTTCCAGCCTTCTCTTTTCCAATCTTTTCACTTATTTCATTTTTTTTTTTTTTTACAATTGGAGGAGATAGACTAAACTATCGCCCGGTTCACACTCCACCCACGTCTATTGAACAGGTTAAGAGGCTCATCCCTTGTTCCCTGTTTGGGATGTGGTTTTCAGCTTTCTCTTTTCCAATCTTTTCACTATTACGTAGCCCCTTGCACATCAGTGGCGTTACAGCCTTGCTCGGGGTGATACGATTAAAAAATATATATGTTGATGCAATATTTAAAAGAAAAAATAGATAAATATTTTAAAAACACCGTGAAAAATGTAATACTAAGATGATAACGTCACAAGTTCTTGACGTCATATCAACTAGGCTTTAACTTTTCAGTGGTCGTGACTAAGCTCGATTAACTATCTTTTCTTTCTTTACTACTCCCCTTCCTCTCCTGACTGTCCCATACTAAACAGCATCTCGAACCATATAGACAAAGCCATTTCCTCTCATCCGTTCGGTAATATATTTGTGTTCGGTGACTTTAATGCTCACCACACCAAGTGGCAAGAAAACTCTGTCAAAAATCTTGGTGTTTATGACATAAACTTTTCAATCACTCAGTCTCTCACGCAAGTGGTGGATTTCCCCACGCGTTTCTCCAATAAAACTAATGGGCTCGGCTCACTGTTCCACTTCTATCCCTGACTCTTGTCATGCTATGCAGCTCTGACCTCTTAGCAACTCTGATCATGCTGTGGTTTTCGTTTATGTCTACTTCAACTCACCAGCCTTCCAGGAACCTCCTACTTGCAGAATATCTTTCTGCTTTCAAAGAAGAGAACTGGGAGGCGTTAAGTGACTAGATTTGTGACGTCCCTTGGAACAAAGATTTTAGTCTCCCTGTTGAAGACTGTGCATCGGAGGTCTTTTCTTGGGTGAAAGCTGGTATTGATGCTTTCATCCTATCCAGATAGTTTCGACTCAAACCTCATTCTTCTCCTTGGTTCTCTCTTGCCTCCTCGGCTGCCATTGCCAACAAGAACGACTTCTTCTGGTTTTACTGGAGTGATGCGTCCAACCATAATAGGCGCCTTTTTGTCTTTGTACGCAAAAAGATGTAAGAAAGTCCTAAATGATGCTAAATTGTCGTTTGCGAATAGAATGAAGCACAGTATATTCTCTGGTCAACCGTTATCTATCCTACATATCCTCCTAATATTATACAGCCTCTTGAAAGTTCGGCTCCAAAGACTACTGGTGGCTCTGCAAAAATGTGCTAAACAACAGCAAACCTTCAATCTCTCCTTCAATCAATAAATTTGAGGTCCTCACAGCTACAGGGGACAAGGCCGAGTGCTTTGATCGCAGATTCTCCACCAATTCCACATTTGATTCGTCTGAAGTATCCGCACTCGACTTCCAACCTAGAACTGAGGCTCAACTGAGTGACATTTACATTACCCACTCATTGGTCACTAACATAATTTCAAAGCTTGGCTCTCATAAGGCGAGCGAAGATGACAAAATCTTAGTCATCGTCATCAAGAAATGTGACCCTTAATTCTCCTCTGTCCTCTCCACACTCTATAACTACTGCCTTTCTGTTTCTTACTTTTCTGCGTGCTGGAAGTCCTCCTCTGTGGTTCCAGTTTTCAATAACTCTCAGATCCCCCTAATTATTGCCGTATCAGCCTCTAGCCGATTTTTGGCATAGTGTTTGAGTCTACTATCAATGATGAGGTGGTTCAACATCTAACAGCCCACAGCCTATTCTCCGACAAACAGTAAGGCTTCGGCTTCGCCATGTCTACCGCTCATATGCTAACGACCATCACAAAGTTCATATACCAGGCTCTCGAAAAGAACGGCAAAGCTCGAACTGTTGCCCTGGATATCTCGAAAGCGTTTAACAGAATCTGGTACGCTGGTCTTCTGCGCAATCTACGGGGCTATAGTATAATAGGAAGCTTGTTTGATTTAAACCAGTTGTTCATATCCAATCGCGTTATGAAGGTCGTACTGAACGGGCGTGCTTTCATATCCTATAATACGAATGTCCCTTAAGGTTCTATTCTAGGTCCTACGCTTTTTCTGGTCTTCATCAATGATCACCCTGATATAATCGGATCTCAAGTAGGCATCTACGCTGACCACACCCTCATTTACTCCCGCCTCAATAAGAAATCTACCAAGGCTGACAAAGCAAATCTTGCTGCTGATCTTGAAAAGGACCTACAATCTGTGATGGACTGAGGAAAGAAATGCCTCGTAAATTTTAATGCTTCCAAAACAAAGCTGCTATCCTTTAACCACCATATTCTACTCACCATCAGCATGGATCACGCTAGTCTCCTGAAAGCAATACACTACGCCTACTTGACTTTACTTTCTCAGCCAACCTAAATAGAACTAAATAATCTGCTACTGTAAAGGTTGGATCACTGTGTCGGTCCAGGAAGCTTTTCTCGTCGGAATCCATCTTGCACATACCATGCGTCCGTGCATTGAATACTGCTATCACATCTGGTTGGGTATCCCTGCTATTCATCTCGGGGTTTTCGACAAATCCAGTCACTTTCTCACCGAAAAGACGTGGCTTCCTTCTGTCTCTTCTACAAATATTTTCATGGTTTCTTCTTCGACTGGTGCCTCCTCTGCACGAATTTGCTCGAGCTACTAGACTGGTAACTGGGTCCCACCCTTTTAAAGTGAAAGCAGTCAAATGTAGCCGCAACTTCTACTCTATTAGCTTATTTTCACGCCCTTTGCGCCTGTGGAGCTCCCTTCTGTGTGCGTGCTTCTCTGATTACTACAATCTCCATGAGTTTGGATGCAACGCTAGTTTCAATCTCTTATATCTTTGACTCCCATCCTTTCCTCGACAATTCTCTATCTTGTTCGTCTTCCTTTCGGCTATACTCTCACGTAGATCTCTTCACACTAGTGTTTCCATCCTTCCCTTTTTCATTCTAACACCCCCCTGTGACTTGTTCCTCTTTTTCTTCACTCTCTGCTTATGAAACACCCCACTGCTCACTAGTGGCAGTAATGCCTAACTTTCTGTAAAACGATTATAAAAAAACACCAGTAAAGCAATCGGAGTCTAACCGTACTGATGAGCTGTGATACAGCGAAACAGAGCTGTTTGCGGATATATATATATATATATATATATATATATATATATATATATATATATTCTTCATTCCTGCTAGTGATCTGCATACAAGTCCACATATTGTGTAAGAGAAAGTACCTTGCGTCATAGCAACAGGAATGTTTGCTGACGCTTTTTGCCGTTATCTTTCGTTTATTGGCTGGTCAATACGACTGATTTCGAACATTTTAGCACAAATATCTCCAAATATTTGTATCCAGGAAAACTCACATGAAGTTAGTATGGGGCACATTAACAGCTGAAAATCATTCTTCTTCAATACCAGAGTAATAAAATCATCAACAATTGATCAATACCTATAATAGATCAAATAATATATATATATATATATATATATATATATATATATATATATATATACTGTTTAATTAAAAGCATTGTATCTACTCAAATACGAGTATCTGTTAAAAATAAAGTTCAACAAAATAAGTTAAAACAGTAATTTTAATATAATGTTAAAACGAGCCCAAATATATCAATATAAATTGAAAACCTAACCATAGAACAATATTTAACTAATTTGCAACACAATTTCTACTGGTAATGAAGTTCATTTGCTTGTGTGTTGTCTATAAATGATAAAAGGAATAAACTTTTTAAGGGAATTCATTTCGGAAATATTTTAGGAGTGATTTTCCTTGCGTAATGGGGACAGAACATTTTGAACTTTATCGAAGAAATTATCAAAATAATTATACAGCAGTAAATAAACACATGGTCTGTGTATACAAGTTGCATTTACATTATTCAGACTATTGTCTTCATCTTTCTTGCAATTTGTACAACGTTTCGGCCGTTTTACGTTCCGGCCTTCTTCATGTGCTATGAATTTCGAACCGAACCCTTTATTACAAACACTGGGGTATATGATCTTCATTCCTTGCGTAGAGCCTCTTTTGTAGTAGTCATGAGTTATCTCCTGCTAACATCAAAAAATTGTAATATGAACTCTGGTAAAAAAGGGTTATCTATAAGTCCCAAATATTCACTTGTTCTTGTCAATGGATATAGACGTTGGTTAGTTCCTGTGACTTGACCCAAACAGTTGCGTGTTCAATATCATGGTACAGCAGTGGTGGTGAACAAGTAACTTACAATGTTAAGGGGAGATAACCCATGACTACTAAAAGAGGCTCTACTCAATAAATGAAGAACATATGCAGTGATTGTAATAAAGGGTTTGGTTCGAAATTCCTAGCACCTGAGGAATGCCGGAGTGTACAACGGACGAAACGTCGTACAAATGGAAATAAAGATGCGGACAATAGTGCGAATAATGTAAATAGCGTAAAAATCTTCTCACTTTGTTTTTTTTTTCAACTGGAGTAGATAGATCTATCTATCGCCCGGTTCACACTCCACCCACGTCTATTGAACAGGTTAAGAGGCTCATCCCTTGTTCCCTGTTTAGGATGTGGTTTCCGGCTTTCTCTTTTCAAATCTTCTCACTTTGTTTTTTTTTCAAATTGGTGTAGATAGATCTATCTATCGCCCGGTTCACACTCCACCCACATCTATTGAACAGGTTAAGAGGCTTATCCCTTGTTCCCTGTTTAGGATGTTGTTTCCGGCTTTCTCTTTTCCAATCTTTTCACTATTACGTAGCCCCCTGCACATCAGTGGCGTTACCGCCTTGCTCGGGGTGATACGATTAAAAAAAAATACTACCTCATCTCAGAAATAGAGACAAATACTGAAGTTGCATTCTCTTAAAGACTTGTTGTATTGTGGAATGAAGAGATACACAGAGAAATGTAGATAAACTACTTTATTAACACAGTGGTACAGCCAAGATGTATATACAATATTTACAGTCTCTCGCAGTAGTAGGTGTGACTTTACGAAGTCCGTGATAATGACAACACCCCCCCCCCCGTGCTAAGCGCACATTGTCTTTCATACATCCGGGCGACCGGTTGTCACATGGTACGAGTCACGACACAATAAGACTAAAACAAGGAAATCTTTGTCATTAATATTGTCATTTATCATCTAAAACGATAGTTTTATTCCTATTTTTTACGACAGTTTTCTGTTATTTTACGCCTAAACAAATGAAAAGCTATTTTTTATAATCGTTTCACCCTAAATAAGGTAACACTGTCAATGGTGTGCAGAGGGTTACAATGAGAGGAGACGGATGAAAAAGAAAAGAAAATAGCATAAGTGATATTGTAGAAAGAATAAGATAAAGATGGGAGCCACGAAGATAAAAGATGGCAATTGAAGGTGAATTTAAAGACTGTAGATATCAGGGAAGCAGGCATGGAAAAAAGGAGTTCCACGAGCGGGAATTGCGAGTAAAGCAACTCCTGGAATAGAATTGGCGGTAAAAGAATTGGACCTAGTTGTTAATATCGTTTCAGGGGTAAATTGATAAGTGCGGGGCAGCAGGGAATAAAACTTTTCAGGGTGGAAGCCATGAAAATACTTGTAGAGAAGACAGAGGGAAGCCACATTCCGTCGGTGAGAAAGTGGCTGAAGGCGAACAACCAAATCGGAACTAATTACATTGCAGATCCTCCTTTGGATTTTGTCAAGAACCCCGAGATGAACAGCAGGAGAACCTGACCAGATATGGCAATAGAAAAGGACCTCCAATCTGTGATGGACTATGGTAAGAAATGGCTCATTGTAACCTCCTCCTGTGCAGAAGGAAACAACGAGAGGAGACGGATGAGAGAAAAGAAAATAGTATAAGTGACATTGTAGAACGGATAAGATAAAAGTGGGAGTCACGAAGATAGAAAATGGAAATTGATGTTGCATTTAAACTTTTGGAGGTTGTAGCTAATCAGGAAAGCAAGCATAGAGAAGTGAGAAGAAAAAATACTGAAATAGGACTGGCGGTTACATTTGCCTATTTTGAGGGTAAAAGGGTGGGACCTAGTTGCACGGGTAAATTGATAAGTACGTGACACCAGGGAATAAAACTTGTCAGAGCAGAAACCGTGAAAATACTTGTAGAGAAGACAGAGGGAAGCCACATTCCGTCGGTGAGAAAGTGGCTGAAGGCGAACAACCAAATCGGAACTAATTACATTGCAGATCCTCCTTTGGATTTTGTCAAGAACCCTGAGATGGACAGCAGGAGAACCTGGCCAGTTATTAAACTTATCGTAACCGAAACATTTCCTATTCAGATGGTCTTTATCAAGAAAATACAGGCATTTTATTTAGCAAAATATTCTTACGTTTGCCTTAATAATGTTTGTACTGCAACACGGACTCATACTCCATATATTTAAATTTTATAACTTAGGTGATCAACATCGAACAGACGGACAAATAATAAACGAAGAAAGTTTGGTTTTTAATAACAACAAAACAAATATTTATATTCATAAAATATGAAGTTGGAATTATGTGTTAAAAGAATGAGTAGAGAAAGTAATTATGACTTTAAAACAAATTGTTCATGAATTAATGTCAGAAGAAATTCTCTCTCTTTTTATGTTAATAAAAAAAGCATGTACACAAGACAGTTTGTCGGAAAAAAGATTTCTTGAAAGTGAGTTCAAAGGTATATGCAGAAAATGTTGAATGATTGTTCCTAATATAAGTTTATCAGGAGACTAAACACAGCGGCTAAGCTAAGTTTTCCTATTGTTTTTATTCATATTGTACTTATACAGATATGTTTTTTAGCTATTTAGAAAATTTGGGCATAATTTTATAAAAGTTGCCTATAGCTTAATTTAGAATGTATAGCCACCAGTCAGTTAGTTAAGTGCCATACGTGATACCCGCTTAGAGGATCATATCTCTTTCGATCCATGACTGACGTGTCAGAAAATTTTCCCTCAGTATCTTATAGAATCCAATCTGTCTTGTCAGTCAACCCATAGCTGGAAGAAGGGGGAGATAGATCAATACCTTTTCCAATGTGAGATAGATAGATAGATAGATAGATAGATAGATAGATAGATAGATAGATAGATATGCGTAATATATATATATATATATATATATATATATATTACGCATATCTATCTATCTATCTGTCTATCTATCTATAGCACATTGGAAAAGGTATTAATCTATCTCCCCCTTCTTCCAGCTATGGGTTGAATGACAAGACAGATTGGATTCTATAAGATACTGAGGGAAAATTTTATATATATATACATATTCTCCAAAGTAAAAGTTGCTTTACTCTGATTGGTCCACATTGTACATACAATAATGCCTCCCTGATGAAAGAGGTCTTGCTTGTTCTTAACCTTTTAAAGCCATTCATTTTAAAATAACCACATCACTTGATAAGACACAAAAAGTGTCGAAACAAAATAGCTACTTTTGTAGTGATATTGTAACATTTCAATGTTATAATTTATTAATAAATATTATTATTATTATTATATATATATATATATATATATATATATATATATTCGTAAGTGAATGTAATGAATTCAACAGAAATTCGAACACGGCTCTCGGATTTCTCATTCCGAGGCGATATATGTAGCACGACCTCTGGCAGCGTCCAGTCAATCTCCCTGACCTTTGGCGGATTCCGCTCACGCTGTGTTGTTGATTTCAGATTCGCCAAAGCAGGGCCGCTTATTACCACTTGATGAGGCTGGTGTAGATATACGAGGGATTGATATATGATGAAAACCAGATTTAAGACCGCAACGACCCGGTGTAGATTTATAAATGTATTTATATATATCGAATAAGTACAAAAATATAAGCAAGTCAAAATAAGTGACGAAAAAGAAATATCAGTTGGCTGGTATTTCAGTAGCACGACAATATTCGTGTTGTATTATTTCTATGGGACGATCGTTTATTGAATTTCCAGTTGGTTGAATTAGCAATATCTCTCCCTCTCTGATTGTCTTCCTCTTATTTCTACCAACAGACCTACCGTGTGTTAAATATCTTTCCAACCTCTTCTCTCAAGACACTGGAGCCGACTGACTAAATCTCGTCTTGCATTCTGATTTTTTTAAACAAACACTCCGACTGGAGTGTGGAAAGAAGGATGTAATGTTTCCATTTTCCTTACTGTATAACTCTAACCAGCTCGAAATGAAGACAATAATATTCAACCACCTCGAATTCCAATAGAAAGAGAGAAAAACACACACACACTATATTTTTCTATTAACAACTGATCTGGTAATTCAGTATACAGGAAATTGTCAAATCTACATTTCGACTTAGGGTTACATATCGTCAAAATTCATTGATAACGAGAATTAAGTTGTAGCGAGAATCACTTTGAAAAATTCGCTTAAAATAATTTCCTACTCAATAAACTTTGCACCTGTTTTTTTTTTTTGTTTTTTTTACTTAACATTTCGGCTACTTTTTCCGACAAAAATAATTATATTCTCCAATTTTAGAAAAATGTCTCCTCATCTTAAAAAATCCTTACAATTAATACCAGTCATCCGAAAATAATGTTACATTTCCACTGTACCGCAACGCGCGATGGATGTCAACATATATGATTATAAAGATGTTAAAAATTAAAAGAAAACGATTAAATGTATAAGATTTTTTTATATAATCGTCTCACCCCAGGCCAGGCAGTACTGTCACTGGTGCGCAGTGGGTTACATAATAAGATAGTGACGAGAAAGAAAAACAGGTCACAGTAGGTGTAGGAGAAGGACTGG
Source organism: Ascarosepion bandense (assembly GCA_037127315.1). NCBI lineage: Eukaryota > Metazoa > Mollusca > Cephalopoda > Sepiida > Sepiidae > Ascarosepion > Ascarosepion bandense. Next base: position 95,791 of record JBBBDQ010030380.1, read on the forward strand.
CATATTAGTTTGAAGAGAGCTACGCAAGAGGAAAGTGTAAAGTGAGAAGAAGGATGGGAGTCAAGGAGATAAGAGATGACAGTTGAAGTTGCATTTAAACTCTTGGAGATTGTAGCTATCAGGGAGGCAAGGATACGGAAGGGAGTTCCACAGGCGAGAAATGCGAGAAAAGAAGCTAACTAGAGTAGAAGTTCCATAATAGGACAGTAAAGAGAGAGGAGAACAGATCACAGTAGGTGTTGGAGAATGGGTAAAAGAAGGACGGGTACATTGGTGTGAAGAGAGCTGCGTGAGAGGAAAGCGTGAATTGAGAAAACGGATGGGGGTCAAGGTGATAAGAGATGACAGTCGACGTTGCATTTAAACTCTTGGAGATTGTAGCTATCAGGGAGGCAAGGATAAGAAGAAAAGGTGGGAAGTGAGAGAAAAGAAGAGTAAAAATGACGGCTGCATTTGCTTGTTTAGACTGTAAGGTGAACAGCAAGGGCACCCGACCAAATATGACAGCAGTATTCAATGAACGGATGGATGGTAGATTTGTATATGTACACATGGCCGTATCTGACTACCGGGCACACCGGGCACGGGTCCGGGCCGATCCGTGCAAGCATAGTGAAAATCCGGACAAGGAAAAATGTCTTTGTCAGAAATCAAACTAAACAATTCACGAAGAAAGAAAGAAAGAAAGAAAGAAAGAAAGAAAGAAAGAAAGAACGAAGAAAACATTCGAATAAACGCAGTAAAAATCTGTTTGTTTATTTATTAATTTTGGGAGAAAAGACTCGTTATACTCAGAAAGTCCGAACCCGATTTCTTGCTTTCGTTCACGTTCTGTGGCTAGTTTCCATTGGAATAGCCGAAAAATTCCGCAAAATCATAGTTTCTGGAAACGGATGACACTGATGACGTCATCATATTGTCAACTACTAAATCCGAGCAATTTTCTCTGTGCCCGGTGATTTTATAGCATCAGCTACGGCCCTGTATGTAGATGATAGATTTTGAAGAGAAAAACTTTCTAACCCGACACAGGGACCCGACGTTATTAGCAGTAGATTTAGCGATTAATTCAATTTTGTCTTTTTACTTAAGGTCAGCTGAGTCAGTGAGGCCGAGGTGACAGAGTGTATTGCTCTAAGGAAGACATGGGTGATCCATGCTGATAACGGGTAGAAAAAGTTGTCTATGATGGTTAAAGAAAAGCAGCTTGGTTTTGGAAGCATTAAAATTCACGAGCCATTTCTTACCCCAGTCCACCACTGACTCGGGATTCTTTTCGAGAGCAGTAGCAAGGTTTGTCAACATTGTTAGATTTCTTCAGATTTTATTTGAAATATATATCTGATTTAATTTCATATTATAATATCAAATGCTTAAAATATTCAACGACATCATGTATTCACTTTCATTTTTATTAAATTGTGTCACATCCTCCATAATTTACCATATAATTATGTCACTTACAATCCTCCGTAATTTACTCATATACTATGTCACTTAGCATCCTCCGTAGCCTCTACTATATATATTATGTCACTTTAGCACTTCCTCCATAATTTACCATAATTATGTCACTTAAAGATCCTCCGTACTTACCATATAATTATGTCACTTAGCATCCTCCATAATTTACTATATAATTAAGTCACTTAGTCCTCCGTAATTTACCATATAATTATGTCACTTAGCATCCTCCGTAATTTAACATATAATTATGTCACTTAGCATCCTCCATAATTTACCATATAATTAAGTCACTTAGCATCCTCCATACCTCTACCATATAATTAAGTCACTTAGCATCCTCCGTAATTTACCATATAATTATGTCACTTAGCATCCCTCCGTAGTAATTTACCATATAATTATGTCACTTAGCATCCTCCATATTCTACTATATACTATGTCACTTTAGCATCCTCCATATTAATTTACCATATAATTATAAAGTCACTTAGCATCCTCCATAATTTACCATATAATTAAGTCACTTAGCATCCTCCGTAATTGCCTATATAATTATGTCACTTAGCATCCTCCATAATTTACCATAATTATGTCACTTAGCATCCTCCGTAATTTACCATATCTAAAGTCGCTTAGCATCCTCCATAATTTACCATATAATTAAGTCACTTAATCCTCCGTAATTTATCATATATAATTATGTCGCTTAGCATCTGGCTTCATATAATTATGTCACTTAGCATCCTCCATGTTCTACTATATAATTAAGTCATTTAGCATCCTCCATAATTTACCATATAATTATGTCACTTAGCATCCTCCATAATTTACCATATAATTATGTCACTTATGACCCTCCGTAATTTACCATATAATTATGTCACTTAGCATCCTCCGTAATTTACCATATAATTATGAGTCACTTAGCATCCTCTCGTAATCACTATATAATTATGTCACTTTAGCATCCTCCGTAGCTCTACTTCATATAATTATGTCACTTAGCATCCTCCGTAATCTCTTACCATATAATTATGTCACTTAGCATCCTCCGTAATTTACCATAATTATGTCATCTCTAGCATCCTCCATACCTCTACTAGTATAATTAAGTCACTTAGCATCCTCCGTAATTTACCATATAATTATGTCACTTAGCATCCTCCATACTTTACCATATAATTATACTTGCATCCTCCATAATTCTGTCATATATATCATACTAGCATCCTCCATAATTTACTAATAATTATGTCACTTTAGCATCCTCCAAAAATTTTACCATATAATTATGTCACTTACATCCTCCGTAATTCTACTATATAATTAAGTCACTTAGCATCCTCCGTAATTTACCATATAATTATGTCACTCTAGCATCCTCCGTAATTCTAATATATAATTATATCACTTACATCCTCCGTAATTTACCATATAATTAAGTCACTTCTACATCCTCCGTAATTTACCATATAATTATGTCACTTAGCATCCTCCGTAATTTACCATATAATTATGCCTACTCTACATCCTCCATAATTTACTCATAACTTAAGTCACTTAGCAACTCTCCGTAACGTACGTCATTCTAGCATCCTCCGTACTTGCTCATATAATTATGTCACTTAGGCATCCTCCGTACTACTATATATGTCACTTAGTACCCTCCAATTTACCATATAATTCATGTCACTTACATCCTCCGTTGGCTAATTTGGCTCATATAGACTATGTCACTTAGCACCTCCGTAATTTACTATATAATTATAAATTTAGCATCCTCCGTAATTTTACCATATATCTATTACTTAGCATCCTCCGTAATTTACCATATACTATGTCACTTAGCATCCTCCATAATTCTTACTAGTATAATTATGTCACTTAGCATCCTCCATAATTTTACCATATAATTATGTCACTTAGCATCCTCCGTAATTTACCTTGACTTTTCAGTTAATCTGATCAATATTTATGAACGTCTCTTAAATTGAAAAATTTCAAAAAGCTAATATTTTGACTTTTGTTTATAAATACTTGTTGCAAAATAAAATCCACATATTTGCCTTGATAATGGTCATCATAGAACGGAACGCGTTAACTAAGAAACTATCTTCTCTTTTCTCTTTATTAATATATATATATATATATATATATATATATATATATATATATATATATATATGTTAATCATTTCACCCCGAGCAAGGCAGAAATGCCAGTGATGTGCGGGGGGCTACCTAACTGTAAGAAGATTAATTAGAAAAGAGTGAGGAGTACAAACTAGTTAGAAAGGAACAATAGAAAGCTGAGAAAGCAGGTGCGATGACAGATACATAGGTGGAGAGAAAGGGAAGAATATACGGGGGTGGGGAGAGAGCTAGAGTCCAGTGGTTAATAGATGAGTATTGACATTGCATTTAAATTTCTGTAGGTTGTAGCCGTCAGGAAAGCAAGAATATGGGAGCGAGTTCCACAGGCGGGAAGTGCGGGAGAAGAAGCTGGAGGAGTAGAATTCTCGTCTGCATTTGGCTAACCTGACTGAATGGGTGGGACCCAGTTGCCAGTCTGGTTGCACGAGTAAACACCTGTTAAAGGAGGCACCAGTGACTTAAGTTCGTCCGAGCAGAAGCCATGAAAGTATTTATAGAACAGACAAAGGGAGGCCACATTTCGACGGTAGGGAACTGGCTGCAGTCGAGCCGCCAGATCAGTACCTATCACATTACTGACTCGCCTTTGGAGCCTGTCAAGAACACTAAGGACAACGACAGGGGCGCCTGACCATAAATGGCAGCAGTACTCCATGCACAGACGGATGGTTGACTTGTATATATGCAGGATGGATTCAGGCGGAAAAAACATCCTGGATCGACATAGTGACCCAAACTTCTTAGCGGTAGATTTTGCTATGGATTCAATATAGTGGTTCCATTTGAGGTCTGAGGACAGGAGGCGTAGTGTATTGCTCTCAGGGAGAATATATATATATATATATATATATATATATATATATATATAATTATTATTTTTTTAGAACATGTACAAACTACAAACTACTACAAAAATTGTGCATTTTGTTTTAACATTAAAAGAACAATGCCTCGGCAGGTAGTTAATAATGATAGTAATAATTATTACCAACATTACTAACTACCTGATGAGACAGTTCTTTCAATGTTAAAACAAAATGTACAACTTTGTAATAGGTTGTAGTTTGTATGTGTTCAAAAGTAATAATTAATAATAAATATTTATTGCTCTATTTTTATATCGAGCACTGTTTTAATATAATGCTTTGAACATTGCAATTATTTTCTTCGTTCCTTATTCATTTTGTTATATATATATATATATATATATATAGTAATTCGTCGCTGTATCACAGCCTATCAGTACATTTAGACACCCGTTTGGTTCTAGCCAGGATTAAAACCCGACTGAACTGACATCAGTCGGCGATTCTACCTCTGAGCTATATATATATATATATATATATGTGTGTGTGTGTGTGTGTGTGTGTGTGTGTGTGTGTGTGTGTGTTTGATTAAATAGATTGCAAATATTATGTTTGTTTATTTTTAATAAAATCCATTTGTTACCATAACTCATACCCCTGAATATGATCTCGGAAAGAAGTTGATAGTACTTGGGTACCTGGAGAAATGAATGAAAATAACATCTGTCTACCTTACAACTCATTTTTGGCATCTTTTGATTGCAATACGCGAAAGATTATTCGTGCGTATGAACGGATTTTATTAAAAATAAGCAAACATAATGTTTGCGATTTATTTAATCTGACATGTTTAAAAAAATATTTGCTTTGTAAATACACAAATTTTAAATATATATATATATATATATATATATATATATATATATATATATATATATATATTCTTCATTTATAAACGAGTTATTAGGCGACCTAAGTTTCTACCATGAGTGGTGTCTTATCCAGATTAATTTTTTTTATCTTTCTTCCTCTCTCTCTAATTTTATATATATATATATATATATATATATATATATATAATTTTTGCCTTATTCTATATAAATTGCTCTTCATTTTCTTCATCGATTTTGTACTGAACACATTTTATTTTACTTTGAAGCGGCCGTTCCGTGCCATCCTTCTTTCTCCTCATATATATATATATATATATATATATATATATATATATATATTAATGCAGGTTTCATTGAATAATATAGACAAGTTTTGTCTATTAATTTTGTGTAGGATCCGTTCGTACCGTCTGATATCCTTGATGGTGATATCGTTGAAAGACAACAAAAAATCACAGTAATAGTTGATTTTTTTATCGGGTCTAAGCTTTGTATAATAATAGATTTTTTATCATGGCTATTTTGTAATATTCACTAATATAATTGAGTGTGGAGGGATTTTTATTAGTGGGTTTTTTATACGGTGAGATAGTAAATAATAAAAATCCCTCCACACTCAATTATATTAGTGAATGCCCCCACTATTACAAAATAGCCATTATAAAAAAATCTATTATATCGTGCAAAAGTCAATTTCTCTACAAATCAGATCTTCCACACTGAACTAAAAAACATAAAACAGACACTCATCAATAATAATTTTCCCAACTACATAGTAGATGAACAAATACGTTATTTTCTTAAAAAGCTTAACATGGAAAAACCAACACATGATACTAGCCCAACCAATCCCAAACATTTCACTCTCTTATACCGTAGCCAGATACACTCCAACTACCAATTAGATGAAAATATCCTAAAAAAAAACTCATAAATACTAATATTTCTCCGACAGACTTTAATAAAAGAATTAAGTTTATTATATATTACACTAAATCTACTACATCCAATTCATTCGTCTGCAACGACTCTTCCCCCACCGTTAGTGATTTGCAAAAAACCAATGTAGTTTATAAATTCATATGTCCATTTAGAGAATGTATCTCTAACAACCTCAATAATATCTACATTGGCCACACTACAAATTCGCTCTCACGGCGTGTGACGTTGCACTTAAATGAAAATTCAAATATATTCCGTCATTTAGAACAACACGGTTATCAACGCACACTTCTGAGAAAAACGCTTGTTGATAACACATACATACTTAAACAAGAAAATAATAAGCAGAAACTAAAAATCCTGGAAGCACTCTACATTAAACAATTTAAAGCTGGTTTGAATACAATCAATTTTGATATTTCCAATAACGTACTCAAATGCCTGTAATCAGATATCAGGGACCATAACGCCACTATTTTGTCACTGTCTTCGGCCATCCGCCACGGTAGGGATGGACTTATATTTTCAATTTAATTCTCTTTATTGTTAATAACTTAAATGTTCTATGTTTACTGTGTGTTAATATTTACTCTTTGATAATGGCTTATGTGAGCCGAAATCTTAGACCCGATAAAAAAATCAACAATTACTGTGATTTTTTTGTTGTCTTTCAACGACATCACCATCAAGTATATCAGACGGTATGAACGGATCCTACACAAAATTAATAGACAAAACTTGTCTATATTATTCAATGAAACCTGCATTAATGAAAAAATGCTGCCAAAATACACAAAATTTATTTATTTATATATATATATATATATATATATATATATATTTAAATTTTAATATATATATATATATATTACTTTTTGTGATCTGCAACCATAAAAATGGAGTAATAGTTAACAAGCTTGTCTTACTACAGGTATTTTTTACATCCAAACAGTCAGCCTCTGTATTGTGTGAAAATGGCTAAATTAGTGCATATTTTCGAGGCAATTTTAATTTCAAGGGAATTAATTTTAAAAAATATTTTACAGAGTAACCTCCCTTAATATTTTTTGTTAACAGTTTTATTTAGAGATATTTTCAAAGTACTGTATTTTCGTTTTCGGAAGCACCTCATAGGACAGTAAGAACACGCATAAAAGTTCAGTTAAGGACGATAATGTGTGTCCGTAAATACTGTTATCTATCATTTAGAACAGAAGTTTGTCTATATTTCTGAAATTAAGTTTTTCATTGTGATATTCACAGCATTTCGGACGTTGTACGCTACGACCTTCTTCAGGTGAAAGAAATTTTGAACGGAACCCTATATTTTGATCACTGGGGTAGATTGTTCTCGTTCCATGATCCATGCTACTTCCTGTTGTCATAGTATTTGTTTGCCACGACTATCACCAGGTATTGAACTCATAACTCTTTGGATAAAGTCACTAGATCCAACCAACGCTTTTGACACGTTGGGTGGGTACAGTGACATGACCCAAAAAATTGTGCGGACAATAGTGGCACACAAAACCTTAGATAGCTGAGTTAAATGGAAATGACTAAGATATCTAGAAGTGGAATGACTCATGAAACGAGAACAATCTACTACAATGATCAAAATATAGGGTTCCGTTCAAAATTCCAGTCACCTGAAGACGGTCGGAGCGTACAACGACCGAAACGTCGAGAATATGACAATAACGATCAGTACTACAGTCCGAACAATGCAAATCAAGAACAAAAGTTTTATTTCCACTTTGGTTTTATAATCTTTCAACAGTTTTCAAAACTTTTGTGACTAAGATTTTCGGGCTAATATATATAACTTTATATATCGTAACTGATGCGGTTCGTTCTTTATCAAGACAAATGTAAGAATTTTATTTTGCAAAATATGATAAAATTATGTTGTTTAAATTGTGTAAAAGTTAGGGACATTATTATTTATAAACAAAAAGAAAAAATATAAAATAATAATAATAAATATCATAAATAGAATAGAATAAAACAAATAATATTTTAAAAATTTTCTATAACAAAATAAATAAGACCAGAATAATAAAACTTTTCCCAGCATGCAATAGAAATCTTCCCTGCCTGAAAACGGATGCTCAAAAAAACGCCGAATTAAAGGAGTCAAGATGTCCACCTTCTCTCTTTAGCATAATTTTTGTCATAAGACGATGTGACTCACTTCCTCCATTACATGCCACCTTTGTAGCGGATCAGTCAGTCAGTAAAGTGCCATACGTGAAACACGCTTGGGCGATCATGTCTCGAAAGAGACATGACTGACTGGGCAGAAGATTATCCCGCAGTAGGTTGCCATTGCTTTCTGCGGTAGACTGGTTGCCGAAAGCTATAGAACCCAATCTATCCTGTTATTTAACCCATAACTGGAAGGAATAGACGGATTAATACCTTTCCCAAGGGTATTTGCGCGCAAGTGAAGGCAATGAATTCAGCTGGAATTCGAACTCGGCTCCCCGATTTCTCGTTCCGAGCCGATATCCAATGCACCACAACGCACATAGCGGATAGTTAATTAAAATCAACTCTCTTCTTCACTTTTACAAAAATTAACAACGACGTGCGAAATCCTGGTTTTCCAAAATAGAAAAAAGAACTGACCATCTGCTTAAAGAAAAAGTCTAAACCAGATTTCGTAAGTAAATGTTAAAATGATTTTTGACCAATGGGGGCGACTTGTAAGACTTGGAAGGACTTGGCGATCCAGTGTGAAATTCAAAAGGACTATATAAATGACCTCGGTGTCAGTCAAAAGTGAGAGATGGGAGCAGCGAAAGAGAGACACACAACAAAAATGTAACTTCAAACTTCAAGCGACCCAGACATTGTCCCCTTTCCCTTTCTCTTTATGTATTTCAACAATTACGACTAGAACATTTTTTTACGAACTCTACTCATAACTTTTTAATAATGTTTCTAATTGAACATTAACTCCTATTGAACAGGTGAAGAGGCTCATCCCTTGTTTCCTGTTTAGGATGTGGTTTCCGGCTTTCTCTTTTCCATTCTTTTTACCCTTACGTAGCCCCCTGCGCATCAGAGGCGTTATAGCTTTGCTTGGGGTGATATGATTAAAAAAAAAAAAAAAAAAAACTCGTGTTATTCTTTCCTATGAATACATTTCTATTTTAACATGAAAAATGTATATTTTATTCTTACATCATTCTACACTATTCCACACAATTCCACATATTCCAACCTGCCGACAACCAACCTTCTGATGATGATGAAAAAACTGATTATTATAATTCTGCATAAGCTGTAGGGAGTTCGGTTAAGTCTGACACAAGGCTGAATCAAAGAAACATTAACCAGCTCCCCTACTACCTCACCATCAAACACACTTCTTCGTTTATGTGCCGTTTCTCTTCAGAACATAGACGATCATGGCACTCCACATCCTTCTATCCCTTGTTATTCTTCTTAATATATTTTGTCTTGATATTTCTTTCCAACCCTGCTCTGCTATCCACTTACACGGAAATAAATAAAATTTTAATATTTTAATTTACAATTTAACATGCTTTTAAAGTTATTTCTGTGTACGTTTTTATTCCTGCCAACACGAGACTATTCCTGCTGGTATGATGTGAGTGACCCCACATCGGCCGAGGTAAGGTAGTTTCCTTCCTCGCCTTGCTGATACAGACCCCCACGCATTGTGCTATTTATTATAACGAACAAACATACCACATGATGAAAAGATTACTTTCACCGAGGAATCGAAACATTGCCTAGGGACAACTCATCCTGCCCCCATTACGAAGCGACGAACATAACCTGATTGGCGATCCTACTGGAGAGCAGAAGGGGCTACGCCTCCCATCAGAATTTTGGCTGGCCCCTCGGTTGGTCCCCACCCAATTTCATATGATTTAAAAATTTATGAAACTGATCAGTCTCTGATTTTGATAAGATTTGATCTTCAGCCCTTTTTCCTCTGCGTTTTTCTTTTTTCATTTAGCTTTTTAAGAACACATACAGAGATTTGTAGAGGAAATATTCAGAGAAGACAAATCACACTGTTCTGCTAGTATTGACGTTATTAACCGTTTGATTTGGCTTTTAAATAAACCTCTCTTGTGTTCCTACACCTGGAGATTGGAAAAAAGGGCAAGAATAGATCAAAGCTCCACTACTATGAATTAAAATTTATTCCGTTTAATTTAGTGAAGTAATATATACTCAAACTCATTCATAAGTTGTGTACACGGTTGTGGGGTAGTATGAAAATGAAGACGCTGCTTGAGATTTTCCTCGTCCTCCTCAGATAAATCACCGCCCCACGCCACTTTCAGAGTTCTACAATCGCCAATGCGTAGCCCACCCAAACACCAGCGCGAACCACACTAAGTAGTGACGATGGTACAGTAATTCCTCTAATTATAAAAGAAGTGGGTGTTGGCTCTATGGTAACAGGAGTTAAACTTTCACGTCGCATACATGTTATTTTTTAGTTCGGTCAGCCAAAATAGCATCTGAGCTGAAAGTGTGTAGGATATCGAAAAATTCCTTGATAGAAAAAGATATATATATATATATATATATTTTATAAGCGTTTCACCCCGAGCAAGGCATGTCACTGCCACTACTGCGCAGGGGACTACATAGAGTGGAGAGAGGATGATTAAATATAGGAAATGTCAGAGGGTGGGTTATAGGCGGGTAGGGATACCGAGAATGAGGGTTGGGTAGATGAGAGTGTTCTGAGAATAGTTGGGAGTTAGTGTGATAGGAGGTGTCTATTGACCCTACATTTAAACACCTGAAGATTGTAGCTGTCGGGAAAGCAGACTTGTGGAAGGGAGTTCCACAGGCGGGAAGCGCGAGAAAAGAAGATGTTGGAGTAGAATTTACGGTTACATCTTATCTGTTTAACTGTAAAAGGGTGGGACCTAGTTGCTAATCTAGTATCACGTGTAAATTCCTGATTAGGCGGCACCAGTGCTCTAAATTCATCGGAGCAGAAGCCATGAAAGTATTTGTAGAAGAGGCACAGGGAAGCCACATCACGCCGGTGAGAGAGTGGTTGCAGCCGGTCTGCCAAGTCAGTATCAACCACGTTACAGATCCTCCTTTGTATTTTGTCAAGAAGCCCAAGGAGAGCAGCAGGGGCACCCGACTATATATGAAAATACATAAAGGCATAACTTTCAGAGCCGAAATGCATAGCCAATGGCGGTTTCTATGTGAGAAAACTGTATTTTGTAGAATAAATCTATTTGTATAAGAAAAAATGTGTCTTGAGTCAAAAATTTAAAAATAGAAGTACCGAATTTTTCCAATTTTTTACCAAAATTCAAATTAGCTGATAAACTTTATCAGTAATACACTTTATCTGTAGTACAAAAATATGAATATTAATGTTCATTTTTTAAATAATCATCAAGATAAATTTCCGGATAAATGCGGCGATATGAGGGATGATTAAGCAAAACTATTCCATCAAGATATCCAAAGAGTGGAAGCGCGCTGCCAGTGACGGTGGGACAAACGAACGATGGTTGATTACTTTCTGAAGTATCAAAAGAGACTTTAATAACGTTGAACATGACAGACTATTAAGAAAGAGAAAATTTTAACTATAGTTCTTCTGTTCACGAAGGTTTTATTTCTTCTGTTAGTTTATTAAATGTTTTGATGAAAAAACTTGTTGGTTTAAATACGAATTTAGAGGTTTCTACGATTTTATTTTGAGAAGTATTGTCACCGATCAATATCATATATACAAAAAAAATTAAAATAATTCTTTTAATTCCCAAAATGCAGAAGTACTGCAAAAACGTTAGCTGACCAAAAAAAAAGTCAGGTCGCTTTCAGATTCAGCGCCCTCAAATTGTTGGATGTCTCGAGACCATTTAAAAATTTCTGGGGTGGGGTGACCAATGATATCGACTGACTTATTTGAGGTGAATTGATTAAAAAAATGAAAGATATTTCCTTCTACAAATTAGATAATACAGTTTTCAAGGGAAATAACTCTTTATTCAAATATTTTGAATTACCTCCCTTATTCAAATATTTAGTTCGCATTTTTTTCATTTGTTTCTTGCAAATGATCTGTGAAAACGTGCGTAGTTTTTATTATTATTACTATTATTATTATTATTATTATCATTATTATTATTATTATTATTATTTCACCCCAAGCAAGGAAGTTTTACTGCCACTGGTGTGCAGGGAGTTACACAGGAGGAAAGTGATGAGAAAGAGGGACAGGTTATAGGATGTGTCAGGAAGTGGGTAGGAGACGGGTGAGAATACTGGTGTGATGAGAGTGGCGTGGACGAAGAAAAGAGCTTGAGAGAAAGGATGCGAGTCAGTGAGATAGGAGATGACTATTGACCATATATTTAAATTCTTGGAGATTGTGGCTGTCGGGGAAGCAAGTAAAATGGAATTCCACAGGCGGGAAGTGCGAGAAAAGAAGCTGTTAGAGTAAAAATTGCCAAATTGTGAATTCCCAAATGATCTGCTGCGTTTCGGTCATTTGCTTTCTGGTCGTGAGAGTGCAAACATCCGGTCCCTCGCTTTGCTCGTTATGTATCACCACAGGTTGCTATAGACGCTATGTCGATATATGACGTTAGCTTTCATTTCCCTGCATAGTGTTCGTTCTTTTCTATTTCATTCCTTTTCTTTCTATTCTTTCCATTTATCAATTGTCTATATTTTCCTTTTTTCTCTTTTTGGGTTTCTTTTTTTTTTTTTTTTTTTTTTGAATGAGCGAGGAATTGTTTTTTTGTAAATTACCGTTATAAATGCCTTACTCTCAATAGGGACGGACACGTGAGCGTCTGTGTGTAATGATTTTTTCGGGAATATTTTGAAAGTTAACTGTTGTATCATTTGGGTCTGAAGAGCCGCAGTCCAGCGGCGAAATACGTTTTACCCATAAAATTGTAGTATATCTAAAATTCTTTCTAATGTATATTACTCTGTTAAATTAAATAAATGAATTTAGCATTGAGTTTTTTGAGTTCGTCTCTATCGGAATTTATATGATTGATATACCAAGTATTCTACCTTATATATATATATATATATATATATATATATATATATATATATATAACCTCTTATAACCACTCTGAAGATGTCTCATGTGAGCCGAAAGCTTAGAACCAACTTAATAAAAAATTATCCAAATGTTGGAGGATTTTTGTCTTTATTTTCAACTGAAATTAAAGCCAAAATACGATGTTTAGAACGGCTCATGATTAAACATAATAGACATTCATTGTCTCTTATATTTAACAGTATATGTTTAGAAAATTATTTGCTGCCTAGCTACACTATATATATATATATATATATATATATATATATATATATATATATACCAGCAGTATAGCCCGGCGTTGTTTGAGGTTTTTTAGTGGTTATGATGAAATGTTAAGGTCAAGTGCATATTCAAAAAGCCTCAGGTTGCCGTATCGCGTAAGTTAAAAATGCAAAGTAAATATTGGTTTTTGTTCCATTTGTAAAACAGGATTCATGCTTAGTCAATTTTTGCCAATAAATGGGAATAATGTATATACAACTGGAAGAACGGGGGCGGGCGTTACGGGAGCCTGTAATGTGAAGCGATGACGTTCTGACAAAGAAGAAGTAGATGCATTGTCCTTACAACGTCGGGTGGTTCGCACCTTGTAGAAAACGTGAAATTTTTATGGCATATGATAAGGTAGAAGTTACAAAAATTTGAAACATACCGTTTGTTTTCATAAACATCCCCAGCATACAAATCGGCCAGCTTCGGCTAAAACCACATCCACTAACAATTATCGCTTGAGTTAACAAACTAGAAGTACTTCTACCATTGGATCTACACATGCAACTTGATATAAGTGTTAATTTAGACAATCCATAAATGCGTCTCTGTGCAGACGAAGATCACGTTGGGCTTCATTCTCTGAAGCTCGTGAGGCAGCTGTAGTTGTAACATTTCTGCTACGACGAACTTCACGCTGGGCGTCATTCTGTAAAGCTCATATGGTGGTCATAGCTGTAGCAATTCTATTTAAATGGAGCTCACGACAAGCCTCATTCTCTGAAGCTTGCGCAGTTGCCATGGCACATCGTTTCTCCTCAAACGATGTTTAGGTTTTACGATATTCTCCAAAGCTCGTGCGTCTGGTTTCGCCTTTACTTTCTTTGATAACCTATGTTGACGTTCTTCGTTAATCACTGGAGGCTGCAGTTGAGAAAGCATTTGTGGATTGTCTAAATGAGCACTTATAATTTTCAATTGAATGTGCAGGTACAATAGGGGATGCATTTCTAGTTGTTGGCTCAAACCAATCTCGTCAATGAACATGGCCGTCGTATTTACAGATCTTTTCACTCTTTGGGACTACTCCATAAAGCCTCCCATTGACTCTTTTGTACGGCCTGCTTTTTCTTTCTAGGCATTGAGATTGGGGGCGTGAAATTGGTTGAAAATGTGGGTCTTAAATATAAAGCCGTACCATAGCGTTTTGTTTACGAGTTCGAAATCGAGTTCGAAATCGCATTTTAAGAAATGGTTCCCATTCTTAGTCGGCAATTTTTGGGTTCAATAAACCTAATCTGTATGAGGTACGATATTGTAGTCAGAATAGCAAATTCTTAAGCGTCATCAAGCAAAAACTTACAGAATATTTGGATCGCGCAATGCACGGAGAAATTGAGTAAAATTTTGTTTTTCACAGAGGAGGTGAAGTCAATGTTTTGGCCAAGCTTAATGAGAAATCTTAAATTCGAGAAATACCTTAGTTTAAGTTTTACAATTTGACACCTTTGTGACACGATAACTAGGCGTATATTAAGGTGCTTTGTAAAATATGTATTTTATTATAATAGATTAAAATAAGAAAATGGTTAAGAATAGAAAATAGATTAAAAACATGTTTCGTTTAACAAAAATGAAAAAGAAGAGGAAAAAAATAAATAAATAAACGCTTTTTCTTTTATGAGGAAAATTGTGGAAGAGACAAGGGTATCCGATTACTGTTTTAAATCCTACCACTCTTCCGCTAAATATTTGACTCTTGACTCGGTGATTTAATGTGATAAAAGATAAAGTTCAGGAAATAGGTTTTTTTGAATGACCAGGTCAAAGGCTGTCTTTTAGTGTATCTTGACCACACATTAAGTATATTCCGGCGGAAGCTTTATTAAGATAAAAAGATTAAAAAAAAAATCCTGAAAAAAATACTAAGTCCGCAAGATGTTTACACATCAAAAGAAGGAAAATTTAAGTACCCTGAAATTTCGGACTTGCAGTCGCCAATTGCTTATCAACCGGTGGTTTAAAGTATTTCCGGATTTCCGGACTTCCGGATTCATTTTAAATAAATAGAAGTTAGTTAGTGAGTTTTTAAGTTAGATCCGCCGGGCGTGTGCTTGAAGTAGGAACCTCCGTTCGTCTTGTTTCGGTCAGTTCGGATTTGTTGATCTCCATTAATTAGAGTTAGAGCTGTGTGTCACATTCGCCTGCCCCAACCGAAAAGGCTAACTCTAAACGAAATAAAGCATCCTTTCAACTCATCCAAGTTGTGGAAGTTCGTTCCTTATAGTTTAATCTTGTAGCCCCAGCTTGAGGCTCCGACATTTTCAACAAACTCCCGGCAAAATCACAGCGTGGAGAACGGCCGCCGGAGAAATTGTTCGGACGGTCCGCTGGGGTGTTACACCTTTGATGAGCTCTGGTAGGGGAAAAATTCAATTTATTGCAAACATAGAATGTTTGTATGAGAATATGAGTATGAGAATACTGTCCGAAAATAAAGCTTAATGCGAAAGTATGTAGTCGTCGTCGTTGTCTTGCGGCCTTGGCCGAGATAGAACTCACTACACCTCCTCCAGTATTCCCTATGCATTTGTAACCCTGGCGCAGTTTGCAGCGAAATTCATAATTTTGTCAAATAGCTGAATACTTGATGGTTCGCCAGGGCTACCAAGGATGTTTTTATTGTGACACCAACACTAGATGGGTTGCCTCCAGGCCCCATCCTGTTATCTAACCCATAACTGGGGGGAAGTGAGGGATTAATACCTTTCCCAAGGGTTCTAGTGCTGAAGTGAATGCAGGGTACTCAACTGGAATTCGAACTCGGCTCACCGATTTCTCTTTACAAGCCGATGTTCACTACACCAAAACGCACATCCGTCACTGAACTGTACAGTAGCACCTCGACTAACGTCGTTTCGACTTACGTCAGTTTATGAGTTACGTCGTTACTTCCGTTCAAAATTTTATAATTGAAAATAACGTTGTTTTGAGCAGATTGCCAGATTCAATGCAAAAATTCACAGATACACCTATAACACCAGTTAGCGGAGTTCATTTTTGCACTGTACATGCTTGTCGGCGCGCGTGTTTAGGTGGTAGGGTTGGCAGATAGGTGCTAACGTCGTCACTAGGGTACTTTTCACTACAAGGAAATTATAATATACCGGGTGCACTATTTTTAAATTATTCATGTCCACAATATAGGATACAAACCTTATATCATCTAACCGTTAGCTAAAACACACAAAGTAAAATTGCACACCCGCAAAATCAGATCCGAACGAATAAAAAGCGTTTTGGAAAAACCTAGACCAAGGCAAATTTCACAAGTCATTGTGAAAAGTAACATTCTGGATCCTGATTGGATAGGAAATCGAAAATTGATATATGACGGCAGTCAGATTTTTTTTTCAAACCTAGGAGTAAAAATGCCTGCTGGAGCCGGACACATGACAGATCCACTACTTAAACGACATCTCTTGACAGGTCAAAACCAGTCAGCATTGGAGCGGTTATCTGACTGACTTTGTGACAATGTAACTAAAGAAATTTCAAGAAACCGACCCGAACGTAAGGGCGCGGCACATTTTCATTCTACCTCTTCTGCATGTTCACTCCACGCCGCCAAAGAAAACAGCAACAACAACAACAGGACACTTTAAGTGCAATTTCTTTTACCTTCTTTCTCACCCTGTCGCCAACCAACCAAAAAGGAGAAGGAATATAAAACTTTGCATTCTGCTACTATTAGTATACGCCAGGGATACTTAGACACTTACTGCTACCGACCATGAACTCAAGATTTTTGTAGGATATTTTAAATACTTACATTTCTCTTTCAACAATTTTAACTACAAAACTACATGCATTCTCAATGAACATTTTTCTTCCCACAAATATGTTATTGTGTCCAGTTAACGAAATTTTATTTATATATTTCTTCTTTTGTTATTCTGTTAATAAATCCTTAGTTTAATGTACAAACGAAACATTTTAACCATCTCAGTATCTTTTCAACCTGATATTTAAAGTGTGTGATCTTCGGTTGTGTTTGGCACAAGGCCAATTTACCAAGCGTCACCAAGGCCCCTACAACAAAAACAAATTTCCTCTTTTGAGATGTTTCGGTCGAAGTCTTGTTAATTTTATACTTTTTTTTTTCTTACTCCATGTATTTATCATGTTTTGTTTTTTTTTAATCGTTTCAACCCGAGCAAGGCCTTCCACTGCCACTATTGCGCAGGGGGTTACACAGGGTCGGGGAAGTGATGGGAAAAGGATGGTTAGATATAGGAAATGTCAGAAGGAGGGTGATAGACGGGTAAGGGTACCGAGACTGAGGGTTGGTTAGATGGCGAGAGAGTTTGAGAGAAGATGCAAGTTAGTGTGTTAGGAGCTGTCTATTGACCTTACATTTAAACGCCTGGAGATTGTAGCTGTCGGGGAAGCAGGCATGTGGAAGAGAATTCCACAGGCGGGAAGCGCGAGAAAAGAAGCTGTTGGAGTAGAAATTACGGTTACATCTTATCTGTTTCACTGTAAAAGGGTGGGACCTAGTTGCTAATCTAGTATCTCGTGTAAACATGCGTTTTATTTTTCCTCCATATTTTTCTATCTGCATGAAGTACTTTTGTGTCCTATCCATATCACATCTCATAAAAAATATTGGTGGACTCAATGTGAATCCAAGTAAAATAAAAAAAAGGATAAAACAAAACAAGATAACAAAAAATGACAACTGATAGCATGTATTGATAAAAAGGAATTACAATTAGAATAAAAGAAAACATTGAAAGACGATTTACATAGAAAAACCTTTAAATTAGTGAATGTGCATTTTTTGTGAGTGAAATTCGGACAGACAGGGTTGCGAAAGAGTGCCAAAGTCAAAGGGGAGAAAGAAAAATGCACGCGAGCAAAGTGGCTACATTGCAACTGGATGTAGATTACATCTTAATACCCGAGTCAAGATGTTGTAAAAAAAAAGACTATGGAGATAAATGCATGCCTTCATATAGGCTTAAGGGTCGCCGCTAGAGACGTTTTTGAGCAAACTCAAATGAGATATCCTACACACACACACACACACACACATATATATATATATATGAATTATTTTGAACATTATTTTTACCGATACTCGTATTTAAGTATATATTCTATTTTTAATTAAACAGTATTTTTATATTTATATCTACCGACCTGATTATTTACGATAAATTTTTATTACGAAAATGTGTGATACCCAGCAGAATTCGAACCTGCGACCCCTATTACATAGGGGAAGCATACCATTTAGATCTGGTACCGTCTTGACCACTCGACCTTGATTAGACGAGGTTTTTATCATGCTTATATAACACAATTTTCGATCTATCGCAAACAAGCATATCTGCTCTGACATGTATCGTAATGTCAACAAATGTAAACATGTTACGGAAATTAACAAATTGTCGGTTGCTTATAACCAAGTTTCGTTAAAATTCGTTAATTTCCGTAACATGTTTACATATATATATATATATATATATATATATATATATATATATATATATATTTAAATATTTTTAACCCAAAAACTTGATTTAGTTCAGAAATGTGAAGTGGTACAAGAATTTAGATACTATAACTTTAAATTTGTTTTAAATTAGCAGCATTTTGAATATTTCAACTTTGTAAATAAGTTTGTATCTTCATTTTTTATGATGATTTATCGAGGGGCTGCAAAGTAGTGTTAGGTGACCAGTGGCGATTCTACGGGCGGACAGAAGGAGCCGAGGCCCACTCAGAATTTCGGCTGGCCCCTTGGTTGCCTTTCACCCCTTTTATAAGCTTCAAAAATTTATTAAACTGATCAATCTCTGATTTTGATAAGATTTGATCTGCAGCACTTTATCCTGCGTTTCTCTGCGTTTTTTTTTCTTTTTTTTTTTTTTTTCATTTAACTTTTTAAGGATCCATACAGAGAGCAGTTTGAAAGAAAAACAAACAAAATAAAACAACCAGATAGATAGAAACAGACATGTTGTTTGGGATGGAAAGAGACTTAATAGTCATATTTTCATATCTGAAGGAGGACGTTAATTAGAAATAATGTCCCTAACTTGATATGTTGATACGTTGTGTATACGATAGCGGTGGAGTATGAAAATGAAGACGCTGCTTGAATTCCCTTCGCTCCTTCTCCTCCTCCTAAGAAAAATCTCTGCACCTAAGGGTCCCTTCCCTACTTTCAGAGTTTCACAATCGCCACTGTAGGTGACACAGAAGAAGAAAATTGAAAAATGCACTGTTGAAAGTTGCAATATGAGCTCTGGTAAAAAATACTAAATAAAAACCATTAACATCAAAAAATTGCAATATCAACTCTGGTAAAAAATGGTTACTGGACATTAGATTTATAATTTCCAAAAATTCAGATGTTCTTGTCCTTAAGGATACAATTTGAATTTTCACTATTTACTTTATTCGGACTATTGTCTTCATCTTTGTTGTCATTTATACAACGTTTCGGCCGTTGTACGCTCCGGCCTTCTTCATGTGCTAGGAATTTCGAACCGAACCCTTTATTACAATTACTGGGGTATATGATCTTCATTCCTTGCGTATAGCCTCTGTTATCTCTCTCTAAAATCAAAAAATTGCAATATGAACTTTGGTAAAAAAAAAAAAGTGTTATTGAACATTAGGTTTATAAGTCCCCAAAATTCAGTTGTTCTTGTCCTTAAGGACACATGGATATAGACGTTGGTTAGTTCCTGTGACGACCCAAAGAGTTGTGTGTTCAATACCAGGTTAGAGGGAGATAACTCAGCTCAGCCAAAGTGCCATACGTGATACACGCTTGGGCGATCATGTCTCTCTCGAGGCATGACTGACTGGGCAGAAGATTATCCCACAGTAGGCTGCCATTGCTTTCTGCGGTAGACTGGTTGCCGACCAAGGCTATAGAACCCAATCTGTCCTGCTATTTAACCCATAACTGGAAGGAAGAGACGGATTAATACCTTTCCCAAGGGTATTTGCGCGTAAGTGAATACAATGGATTCAACTGGAATTCGAACTCGGCTCCCCGGTTTCTCGTTCCGATCCGATATCCACTGTACCACAACGCACATCATGAGATAACTCATGAGTTCCAAAAGAGGCAATGATGAGAATTATACCCCAGTGATTGTAATAAAGGGTTCGGTTCGAAATTCCTAGCACATGAAGAAGGCCGAAACGTCGTACAAATGTCAACAAAGATGAGAATAATAGTCCGAATAATGTAAATACCGCAATGCATATCGTTATCTTTTTGTTATTTTATTGTCCTCTCTCATTAGTATGTTTTTTACCTCTTAGTGGCTTTCTTGCCTTGATTGGAGTGAAATAGTTAAAAAAAGACAAGTACCTCCTCATGAGTGAAACAATGAAAGGAAATACGAGAAGTCCTGTAAGCAAAAAATCACTTACAATTTCAAAATTTATTTCCCCAATATTTGTGCGATCCGTTCCATTTTTTCAAAGAATCAACATTTGTCTCTGCAATGTATGAAATTAATTTAAATCTTTATTTACTGATTTCCTGATTTTTTTTGATTTTTTTTTTTTATAAGCGTTTCACCCCGAGCAAGGCATGTCACTGCCACTACTGTGCATGGGGCTACGTAGAGTGGAGAAAGGCTGATTAAATATAGGAAATGACAGAGGGTGGGTGATAGGCGGGTAAGGATACCGAGAATGAGGGTTGGGTAGATGAGAGTGTTGTGAGAATAGTTGGGAGTTAGTGTGATAGGAGGTGTCTATTGACCCTACATTTAACTGGACACATGGCTTTGAGGTGATCCCCCCCCATCACACTACTGTCTGTTACTGCTTACTTAAGGTAACTTAAACTTTCCAGAACTGAATAGAAGAAACAAAATGAAGATAATTTTTTAAATTTTCTTAACTTTTTTCTGTCAGTCGGCCTGCAACTGGTAAGTTTAGCCAGTGTGATCTTATTTTTTGAATTATTTATTTATTTATTTATCTTTTTTTTCTTTTTTTTTTTTTGGTTCTAATCTTTTCTGCCTAATTTTTGTTCCTGTTTTGTTACTAACCTAAGTTTTTCTACTTGTCGCTTTTGTAATGAACTGCGACTATGTTTGTGTAAATTGTTCTTAATTATCAAATTTAGGTTTGGTATATTATCCGAAGGCGAATTGGCATGGCAAAGGACGCGTTCCAGAAGATGAGCAAAATACTAACACACAGGAAGATCTCAATAGAAACGAAGAAAAGAGTGCTAGACTGCTACGTGATGTCAGTTCTTCAGTACGGCTGTGAATGCTGGACAATATCATCGAAAATGAGGAAAAAACTGGAAGCGGCCGAAATGTGGTTCTACAGAAGGATGCTACGGACATCATGGACTGAGCATACAAGCAACGACGAAGTGTTAGAAATAATGGCAACAAAAAGGAAATTGATGCTGAGCATCAGGAAGAGACAACTGAAGTTCCTGGGACATGCAATGAGGAAAGAGAGCCTGGAGAACCTGATACTGACTGGTCAGATAGAAGGAAGGAGAGACAGAGGAAGGCAGCGGATAACATATCTGCAGAGTCTGATCAGGTGGATGACGGAACGGGGGTTGCCAGGAGCAACAGGAGCAAACATACTAAGAGCCACAAGGGATAGGGAGACGTGGAGATCCATGATCGCCTACGTCCTGAAGGGACAGGGCACATAGAAGAAGAAGAAGAATATTAGGGTTTTGGTTATATGTAGGAATTCTATTTATCTTCCTTTATTGTTTTTACTCTTTAATAATCTTTTTATTTTTTTCTTATTCTTTCAAACCCACTCACTCCTTGTGTCTTAGTCTCTTTATTATCTTGCTTGGGGTGAAATGATTAAAAAAGAATCTCTGTTTTTTAAGTAGTTTTGACTAAATCTATACTAGTCTTACTCTTTCCGTCTCTCTCTCTCTCTCTCTCTCTCTCTCTCTCTCTGAGTTCAATCAGTTCCGTTTGGTTCAGCATTGAGAATAACAATCCTTTATTGGTCAGCTGACAATCTAGTCTTGAACTTGCTATGTGAAACCCTAAGTCCTACATTAACAGTTTCTTCCTTAGCACTTCTCGCATATGTAACTCTCTTCTGGATCCATACATTTCAGCCCACTTTAATCTTCAAAAATTGAAATACAATGTCTATCGTTATCTACCGTCTTGATTCCTCTTCTTTCAGTGTTCTTTCTCCTTAATAGTTGTTGGGGGATCACCCCTTTTTGCACATAAGAATGGACTCACCTGATGTGTACATATAATCCTGCCTATACAAAGAACGGCAGTGGTTGTCAAAGCGTTTGCTCGCTGCGGCGGCATTTCTCACTGTCAGCACTCTGCCTTCGGGCAGAGGGCGCTCTCTGCTTCCGAGCAGAGAGCACAAACCCAGTCGTGGTTCCGCTGAAGGGTAGAACCACGACTCGGTAAAAATAGACAGACATTTTTTGGCCCGGCTATATGGCCGGGAATACCCACTTTAAAATGACCATGTGTCACATCCAGCCTTGCGTGGGAAGGCTAGTAAATACAGTGGTTGTCAAAGCGTTTTGTCGCTGCGACGGCATTTCTCACTGTCAGCACTCTGTCTTCGGGCAGAGGGCGCTCTCTGCTCGGAAGCAGAGAGCAATAACCCAGTCGTGGTTCCGCCGAAGGGTAGAAGCACGACTGGGGAAAAATAGACAGCCATTTTTTAGCCGGGCCATATAGCCCGGAAACCCCAGTTATAAACTGACCATCTGTCACATGTTGCCCTTACTGGGAGGGACAACTAAATATAGTTGTTGTCAAAGCGTTTTGTCGCTGCGACGGCATTTCTCACTGTCAGCTCTCTGCCTTCGGGCAGAGGGCGCTCTCTCCTTCCGAGCAGAGAGCAATAACCCAGTCGTGATTCCGCCGAAGGGTAAAAGCACGACTGGACAAAAATAGACAGGTATTTTTTGGCCGGGCCATATAGCCCGGAAATTCCCACTCATAATTGACCATGTGTCACATGTTGCCCTTAGTGGGAGGGGCAACTAAATATAGTGGTTGTCAAAGAGAGTTAGTAAGGAGTCAGTTGGCCCGTAAGTTGGTGCATATTAAGCTGGAGTTGTTTTGGATACAGACTCATTACCTGGACATACTTTTCACTACAAGACTGTATATATTATTTCTACTAACAGTATTCCTAGTATTCCTGAACTGACTAAACCGTGTTCCAGTTTGTATATTTTTGTTCAATATAACTTACATTTTCTATTTCCATATCTGTTTTGTTATTTATTATTTTGTGTGGTTTCTCAACAAGAATCCACAACAATAATGTTTCGTCTTTACATATTCTTTCACATTCAGTAACTTCTTGTATCTTAATGGCATTGTTTGAGGTGAAATGATTAAAAGGAAACAAAAAAATGCAAATTTCAGCATACCATTCTCTTCGTGTACATGAGTAGTTACATCTGTGTGAACATGACTTTGATCCGATGACGTCCAAAAGAACACAACGCGTCAGATGAAGAAAATCTTTTTCACTTCGTCATTTGTTTTCCTAGCATTGTTGTTATATGTTTTATATATAAAAATGAATATGTCAATTTTTCCCATAGTCTCTTATGCAAAACATTTCTCAAGATTTTGTCTGGTTTGATCTCATTAATATAAGTTATTATCCTTCTGTCTATATTTCTGAGATGGGGTAGTATTTACAGTATTTACATTATTCGGACTATTGTCCCCATCTTTGTTGCCATTTGTACGACGTTTCGGCCGTTGTACGCTCCGACCTTCTTCAGGTGCTAGGAATTTTGAACCGATCAAACCGATATATCACGGAGATATATCATTCTCATTCCTTGCGTAGTAATGCCACGATTGGAAGTCATGAGTTATCTCCCTCTAACTCTGCAAATTACTTGATCACCACTGCTGTAGCCTGGTATTGAACTCGCAACTCTTTGGATCAAGTCACAAAGAGCTGTGACTCTGGTTGTAATAAAAGTGTCGGTTCGAAATTCCTAGTACCTGAAGAAAGCTGAAGCGTACAGCGGCCGAAATGTCGTACAAATGACAACAAAGATGAGGACAATAGTTTGATTAATGTAAATATTGTAAGTTATTTTCCTAATTTGCAGAAAATGAAGACTTATGTCACTGACAGAGGAATGTTTTTTCTATAATGATATGTACAACGCCAGAGCATCTGCAACTCCATGACCTAAAACAAAATAAAAAAAAAACATAATTTAGATTCTTGATAATCAAAAAATCATATTTATATGAGAAACGTTGTAACGAATTCAGTCACAATTTTTGGCAGGAAGAGGTTAAAAACTTTCAAAATAAATTCAGCACATACGAAGAGGTATTTACATTATTCGGACTGTCGTCCTCTGCTTTATTGCCATATTCACAACGTTTCGGCCGTTTTACGCCCCGGCCTTTTTCAGGTGAGAAACGTTGGAATTTCGAACCGAACCCTTTATTTAGTCTACCGGGAATATTGTTCGAATTTCACGCGCCATTCCTCTTCTGGATGTTTCCATTAATTCCCGTTAGTAACTCAAATTGAAAAGTTGTGTTTACCTCTGCTGTGGCCAAGTATTGAACTCAAAACTTTTTGGATCGATTCATTTTTGGATTACTTCAACCGATTTTTTTATCTACTGGACCATGTGTTCTTGGGGACAGAAATACAAACAGACATGCAGAGGTGTTTATATATCTATATATTGAACAACATAATTCAAAAAGAAAGGAAATATAACAGATACAGTTAGGCAAAATAAAAGAAAGAACAATCATTTCATTAGCTGCGTGTGTATGTATGTGTGTGTGTATGTGTGGATGAGAGAGAGAGAGAGGGGTGGGAAAGAGTGTGCGCCACGTGGTTTGGTTGAAATTAATTATCGGCTTGCTGTTTCCTCGAGAAGAGACTGGACAACGGGTTTCTTTTTTCACATTCAATGACTGGGCAGGTAAAAAGAGAGAGATAATGAGCCTTTTTCATTTCTGCTGCTGATTGACAAGCAACCCAGTGAGTTAAGCGAATTCCATTAACAGACATCGGTGACGTATTTATGCACATGCAAGTTCTTTGTAAATCGATGATTCCAATAAAATACCAGATAAATCTCAAATGAAATCTGGATTAGTCCTATTATAGTGTTCATAAATTCACACCCAGACACATAGCCATATTTCAACACATGCTTGTAAAATATTATTATGCTCACTCTTTCACTCCTACGCATTTTAAATAAAACGCGTGTTATGTTAGCAGGTTGTGATTGGTCAATCTGTACTGGTCACCCAGTGTTCACGTGTTTCCTGCGCATACCACACGTTCATATAAGCAGCGCATTTCCACGTGTTGCTTTAGTGGGATCCCAGCCATCAAGGTGGCTAGGAACATGGCGTTATTCTCACTCACACCTACACACTCGCACTCGTTTGCAGGTAGCAAACTGTGGCTCGAAATTCTTACTTACACACACATGCATGTGATCGTGCACACACATTTCCCAATACAAACTCCAATGGGAACTCAAACTGTATGCATGTCTTCTTTTCAGAATTTTATTACATTCAATCTTTCATTGACTTTCTTCCAATGAACATTTTAACAGTTAAAGGGAGAAACATTCTTCTTCGCATGCTTTCTATACCAATATTTTGTACCTTCGTTAATACATATATAGGAAAACAATAATTGTGTTACCTTAAAGGAAACAACAGTTGTCTTCTCTTTTGAGGAACTCTTTTTTATCTGGGGTCAGTTCCCTTCCATGGAGGGAATAGCGACGAGGAGAAATTGCTGGCTTAACGATATGTCGTTTCTTATCTAGTCTTGAGAAAAACATTCTCGTCCATTTGGACAACATGAACATTCTTATCGTTTTAAGACTCACTTATACATTCTTATGTATTGTATTTGTTTTTGTTATATTAAAGGCCTATTTGTTATTGCCCTGTAACTTGTCCTTCTTTTTACTACACGTGCATCGGCAGTGTATTAATGATTCTATTAGTATCGCGTAACTGGAAATATCAACCGAATACTAATACATGTTTATTCCGGTTACTTTGGCGTCTTCGTTGTTTCTAATTTCCTGTGTCATGTGTCTGATTAATTATACGTTGTATCGAATCTTAAATATAAATATTGTAATGGACCTGGAATTAGCGGATTCCAGGTTCGTTACACTATCATGTTGCACATTCTTTTTTCCTCTACATCGGCTCGTGCCGCCTTTTAAATGATTTCCTTTCTCTGTTTACCCACAGTTTTTTTTTTATTTTATTCGGGTACCAGTAAAGAAGCCCAGGCTCCCATGACCCGATGCCACCGTCCCCAGGAGTGACCCCTGCCTTAAACGCTTCTCCGCAATACCCAGTTCACTCCTTGCACTACATTTCCTTCCAGCGCGGACCTCAATACCTGCTGCTCCACTACTTCCATTGGGAAGTCATAGATCAACAAATGCCAGAGTATTCTTGGGAGCACAGCTTGTTGATATAGCCATTCATTAAAACGGCTTTGTATTCCAGATTTGTTTATCTTGGCAAGCCATGGATCTAATTCGGAAATCGCCACTCGAATGGACGCAGTATCCTTTAAAGATCTATTGAAAACTTTCCCCCGGCCTCTTCACCGGTCTTCTGTCAATGTGAAGATAGTAATTCCCAATATGGAGAATCTGAAATTATCCGCCACTTTTCCCTTCTTCATAACGATTGACCTCGACTTCGCAGGCTTGAAACTCATTCTCGCCCAAGTTATAAGGCTTACAAGTCTGGGAAAGCCCAACCTACTTCCAGTAACCAAAGATGTCGTAATGGTCATCTCGTTCATATACGCTCTGATTAATGCACATCTGTTTTCATCATAGGTCCCCGACAATCTGCTTATATCATTAGTTACAAATTGATGATAACTGTTAATGCCTTGTTGGAGAAATTCAAAGTTTATTCTATCCGATATGATTCATTCCTAGTAAACGCAAAAATCACCAAAGTTTCCAATAAAAAGAAAAAGAAATATGATGAAAAGAAATACTAGTAAAAGATTTCTAATAGCAATGCTTCATTCAAGAAATTCAAAGACTATTCCATATAATTCTACTCTCAGTAAATTTACAAATAACCACATGGTTTTAATAAAAAGCAATCAGAAATAAAAATAAAAAATAATAGTCAAAATTAATAATACATAACAATGTTCTAGATTTGAAAATTCAAATGCTAAACACTGACTCATTGATTTTGTTAGAAATAAACGAATTTTCTCGAATTTACAAACTTTGCTTGGAACACACAAAACTCGTGAAATTTCACACCTCGATGCGAAATGTTTTTCGCCCAATGGAAAACTAGGAAACATCTAAAAAAACAAAACTCAAATAATCTTTAATTATCAAAAACAAATTCTTTTTACGGACCCTTTTTGCAAGCCGACGCGAAGTTTGTTTGTCGTCCAATGGAAAGGCCAGAATCACATCCGGGAGTGAATTGCCAAATAACCTTTTCGCCCCAAAAACTAAATAAAAGACAGAGCAAATTCGCTGTCGCCAGAGAGAAAAGAAGACGAGAGTGATTAACACGTCCCCCGACACACGTCCTCCGACACACGTCCCCCGACGCACGTCAAGCGATCTTTATTATTATCATCTTTATCTTTCTCCCTTTACCTCCTTATTCTCACGGTTCACCCGTTTGCCTTTTCTTATACTTGATAACCAGATGGAACCCTTAAAGACTGAGCGAATACTTCAAAGACACTCCTACGCAACAAACGCTCATACATACATACACACTTACGTACCTGCCTACGTACACATAAACTCATTCTACGAACATTTTAACAATTTTGTATCGACCAAAATACATTACTTTTATTTGTAAAAACCTTAACTGATTTATATGTATATAAATTGTTGTTTTTATTTACAATTTGATTTTCTTGTTTTATACCCCTCTTATAGTGGGCTATCTAAGTAACAAACCAAATCAAACTAATCTGTTTCATACACTTCACTATAACAACGCTGTTTTAAACAAATTTAACTTCTCTGAAACTCGAACTTATAAAGCAAACTTTTATGCTTAAAAGCAACTTGAACCTCTCTTCCTGCATTTCGTTAAACTAAATCTTAAGCTAAGCTTCCAAAGAGAGTAGTGGTTTTACCTCTTAGTCACTTACCTGACGACCAATTGACAGCTGTTTCTTGATTTGAATACTTTATGTAAGGGTAAGGCTGTTGAATGTTGTATTGACACTTGGTAGGTCCATTAAGTATTACCATCCACCCTTTACTGCTACAACAGCAATTGTCATTTTGTTCAGAAAGGAAATCCATATTGCTACAGAAAGAAAATGAAACATTTTGTTTATATTACATCTGTAGAATACCTTCCAAAAATATCGGGTTTGTTTATATATAGATCCACCGGTTACTTTATCAAGTACACTTGTGGAACTCCGTTAAATCATTGTAGAAACGTACAATGAATTTTAGTGATATCCCTAAAAAGAAAATTCTCCACTAACTTTAGCCCCTAGAATTTTTGCCTCATTTCTGTACATTTTGTCGGCTCCAAATTAGAATTTCTGTACTCGTCTTTATTAACCAATCAGCGACGTCATGTGAAGCGCGCGATTATCTTTGCATTCGCAGACGATTAATATTTGTCGTCTGCAATGAAATTTTGAAGGATCACTTTAGATAATGATCAACAATATTTCCCCCACTTAAGATGAATAATTATAAATAACGAATATATATTTCCTGCTTCTATGTGCTGTGTCCAACATGGCCCTCCACATCTTCCTATTCCTTTTCGTGTTTAGTACTCCTTCTCCTGTTCTTCTTCCCAATCCCAGCTTCATTGTTCATCTGCTCGAGTCTATGTTGTGCGTGGCTTTCCCTTGCCTCTCTTTCCCTGTATCCGTCCCGTGAGTAACGGTTTCTCCAAACCCTCCTTCCTCATTATATGTCCCAAAAACTTCAGCTGTCTTTTCCTGGAGTTAAGTTTCAGTTTTGTTTTTTGGTTTTGTTTTGTTTGTTTGCATTCGTGTGTGTGTGTGTGTGTGTGTGTGTGTGTGTGTGTGTGTGTGTGTGTGTGTGTGTGTGTGTGTGTCTTTCCTCTTCAAAACCTCATCATTGCTCGCATTTTCCGTTCATGGTATCCTCAGCATCCTTCTGCATAGCCGTATTTCGCTTGTTTCAAGTCTTCCTTCCATCTTTGATGAGATTGTCCAGCATTTGCTGTCGTGTCGAAGAACAAACATCACGTAACAATCCAGTACTTTCTTTTTTGTTTTCAGTGAAAGTTTCCCGTCTCTTAATACTCAACTCAGCTTCTGGAATGCATCCTTAGTCATGCCAATAGACTTTCGGGTCTCCTCACCACACTTTCCGTCCTCTGTTAGGGCACTTTCTAGATCTTTAAAATTCTTCGCCTGTTTGACTTTGGTATCACCAACCTGTAGTTAGCATAATGGGCTCCTCGTTTTACTTGTTACCATGCATTCAGTTTCCTGATTTAATATTCGCTCATGTCTGTCCACAGGAATATATATATATATATTAGCCAATAAACTCGGAGTTTAGTAAAATCTAACTTCTAGATTTTTGGAGCCTATGGTCATCAGCAAAAAGAGCAACCCAAAATGCCAAATACAGGTGTGGGATATTAAAATCAATCAGGTATAAAAAAATTTAAATAGCTGGAAAGTGTTCTAACAGAAGACGAAAAGTACGACATAAAGATCCGAAGGCGAATTGGCATGGCGAAAGACGCGGTCCAGAAGCTGAGTAAAGTAGTAAGAGACAGGAAACTTTCACTAGAAACAAAGAAGAAAGTAATAGATTGCAACGTGATGTCAGTTCTTCAACATAGCAGTGAATGTTGGACAATATCAACAAAGATGAAAGAAAACTGAAATGTGATTCTACAGAAGGATGCTGTGGATATCATGGACCGAGCATGTCAGCAATGATGAGGTGATGGAAAGAATGGAAACAAAAAGGAAATTAATACTGGGCATCAGGAAGAGACAACTAAAGTTCCTGGGACATGCAATGAGGAAGGAGGGCTTAGAGAACCTTATACTAACAGGTCAGATAGAGGAAAAAAGAGACAGAGGAAAGCAGCCGAGAACATATTTGAAGGGCCTGAGTAGGTGGATGACAGAACGGGGTTTGCGTGGTGTAGCAGGAGAGGCCTGCTAAGAGCAACCAGGGATAGGGAAACGTGGAATGCCATGATCGCTTACGTCCTCAAATGACAAGGCACATAGAAGAAGAAGATATTTTGTAATGTTAAGTTAAGAAATCAGTTTTTTCAGTTAAACTTTGACCAGGGTCGTTCGTCCGTTGTACAATTTTATTCCAGTATACTATACTACGATAAAGGTTTAACGATGATGACATAAAAAAAAACATACGAACCAGTTATTTGTCAACACAGAAATTTAGTAGTAGTAGTATTAATAGCTGCTGCTACTATAAAATTAAACGCGTACATAAAACAACATAAAAAAAATGCAACACATTCTCATATACAGACGCATTCTCTTTCTTCTATATTAACGCACTTGTTTCGGTTGTATTGTAAACACAACAATTTTTTTTTTGTGTGAAGTTGTTTCACAAAGAATCTTTGCAATTTGTTTATTTCAACTTGAAAGAAAATTAATATTTAATAAAAAAATTAATAATAAATGATTTAAATTTGTAGGACGGTGTTTGAAGATTGTTTAATGTTTATCATATTTTACCCACGCCTATTCCTCTACACTTTTTTCTACTACCTAAGATAGACACACTTTTACGTTTAGAACCACATCATTTCTTTCCGAAATGGATTCCATATTTTGAAAGCAGTCTTTCGAAATTTAGGCTCATGCTGTTATTATGACATCCCACAATCTTTTCTACATTTCTTGATAGCACATCCAGGGTTGGAAGTTTTCTTCCTATTGCAAACCAAAGGTGTTCTATTAGATTTAAATCCGGGTGTGTGGAAGTTATTTTAACACAGAACACTGACCGTTATACCAATTTTTCACTATTTTGTTTTTATTTATTAGTATCAACCGGGGTAAAACGCAATAATTATGTAAGCCTTTAAACGAACTGTTACTGGTACCAGGCGTGATAGGCCAAAATAATATGGAATTTGAACGATTTTTTATTGGTACAAAGTCTGATAGGTCAATATAACTAGACAGCTATGGAAACAATCTTTTTATTGATACGAAGCATGGTAGACTACGACACTTTATTGGCACAAAGCGTGATAGGTTAGTATAACTAGGCAGGCATTGAAACGATCATTTTATTGGTACGAAGCGTAGTAAACTACGACCCTTCATTGGCGCAAAGCGTGCTAGACCACGACCCTTTATTGGCACAAAGCATGGTAGGTCAATATGACTAGGCAGGTTTTGAAACGTTCTTTTTATTGATACAAAGCGTGGTAGGCTACGATCCGTTTTTGGCACAAAACATGGTAGCGAGTTCCTATATCTCTCGTCAGTATATGATTTCCAACCACAGAATTATCATTCACATATTTTTTCTTTCTCTAAACGTTCCCCGAAACACAATGTCGTACGATGTTATAACTCGCTTCTATGGGTTATAATATTATGCGTCGCTTAGATTACTTGCCGTGACTTCATTAGAAGTTCTCCTCGACTGACTCCAAGGGGCTTTTCCTGACTCAATTTGAGTTTTTTTGTTTGAGGCGTCTGGTCTAGTTCATTTGTGTTACCAGGGGATGTGTTATATACTCCACATCTCCATTTTTGAGTTTGCTTTCTTTTCACTAGTAATTTTTTTCTTAGTATTGACTCCTATTTCTGAAGAGTTCGCTACGTACTGAACTTTGTATTTCTTTCGTTTTGAATCAAACTCTTGTTTTTCTATACGTTTTCTTTCTCAGGTAATTATACTCGTACGTTAAACAAATTTTTAGGGTGCTGGTACGTCAAAAATATCATTCATTACGTGCATAGGTTCTTCCTTTCTTGCGGGCTTTTCTTCCAAAAATCTTTTCTTTAATTGATTCCAATGCCTTCTGCGTTCCCATTTTTTCTTTCAGCATATAAATCATTTTTACAATTTCTTCGCCATTTTTATATCTTCTGGAAAACACGTTTTTGCTAATTTTGAAAAGTTTTGTGTCCTTTTTATTATCTGTTTGTATTATTCTGGGACTTGGTAATAACTTGTCGAACACCGATTTAACTCTTCTTTCAATCATCAATTCTGTCGGTGACATGCCTGACGATGTATTGGGATTCGGCGTTATCCGATATGCTCTCAAGAATTTTTGTAATGGTTCTTCGCTCACTTTTTTGTTATTTCCTTCAGATACGAATCCTGTCGTGGCCGGGAGGAGGCATGAGTAAATTATTAATATTTCTCCAGTGCACAGTCCGGTAGACAAAATAAACATTGTTTATAATAAGCGGAGCGTCTACTCAAATGTGGGTATCAAATAACGCTTAAAGAAATAAAGTAAGTGGGATTAAAAAATAAAATACTGTAATTGGTTAGAAATTGCTTTTGTTTAGGTTTCAGATACTAAACAGTTATGCCTTTCGAGACAATCTGAATGAATCTGCTTTTTTCTTTTTTTTTTTGTCGGGCGGAAAATAATTTTTAAAATTTTCAGTCTTGAGATACTTACGAATAAGACACATTGTAAGACGGGAATCCCCATTGTAAATCCACCCAGGACGACTGAACGATTTTTTCCATGGAAAACCAATCCATTTTGTTTGTCCGAGTGGCATTAAATATAACGAAACGAACTTCGTTACCATTTACTAGTAAAGACAATTTAACCTGTAAGAAAAATCAGAGAATATGTTTTAATAAAGAGTTCTATGTGGTACAGTGGATATCGGCTCGGAACGAGAAGCCGGGGAACCGAGTTCGAATTCCGGCTGAATCCATTGTATTCACTTACGCGCAAATACCCTTGGGAAAGGTATTAATCCGTCTCTTCCTTCCAGTTATGGATTAAATAGCAAGACAGACTGGGTTCAATAGCCTTGGTCGGCAACCAGTCTACCGCAGAAAGCAATGGCAACCTACTGCGGGATAATATTCTGCCCAGTCAGTCATGTCTCTTTCGAGACATGATCGCTCAAGCGTGTATCACGTATGGCACCTAAACTGACTGACTGATTGCTCCATAGCTCCTTTTTTATCATTTCATCTAATGTAAGGTAATAAAGCCACTAAGTTACAAGGGGTTAGTGGGAAAAAGGAAGAAAAAGAAAACATTATTAAGGAGAGAGAACAATAAAAGAAGAAAAATGAATAAAACTAGATAATGATTGAGATTGCATTTAAATTTCAAAAGATCAAAGTTCACTGGAGAGCAAGCAGTTGGAAGAGAGTTTCACAGGCGAGAAGTGCGAGATACGAAATTGTTAGCAAAAAACTTACATGTAGCCAATTCCAATGTGAAAGGATGAAACTTTTTAGACAATCAAGTATTGCACTTAAATTCATAACGTTTAGGAACCATAAAAAAATCTCGTCAGAGCAATTACCATAAACGCATTTATAGAAAAGGCACAGGGAAACTACATTACGGTGGTATGAATGTAAATGAAACCAAGATGCCAGGTCAGGACCAATAACATTGCAGAGTCTTTGGATTTTTTCAAACATTTCTAAATATATAGCAGAAGCACCGGACCATATGTGGCAGCAATATTCTAAGGATGGACGTAGTCTGACTTATAAATATGTAAGATCTTTGTTTATAATCATTTCACCCCAAGTAAAGAAGTATTGTCACGGGTGCGCAGTAAACAGTATAATATTTATATCTACTGGCCGGATTATTTACGATAAATTGTTATTACGAAAATGTGTGCCATTAATAATGTTCAAACAATTCATTTCATATATATATATATATATATATATATATATATAAACAGATTTTTATCTCAAATACGAGTATCCAAAATAATAATAATGTTAAATAAATAAAAATATTCATATATAATTATAAGAGGTGAGTGATGAGAAAGAAGAACACGTTACAGGAGGTGTCAAAGAATGCATAAGAGAAGGATAAGAACACGTTACAGGAGGTGTCAAAGAATGCATAAGAGAAGGATAAGAACACGTTACAGGAGGTGTCAAAGAATGCATAAGAGAAGGATAAGAACACGTTACAGGAGGTGTCAAAGAATGCATAAGAGAAGGATAAGAACACGTTACAGGAGGTGTCAAAGAATGCATAAGAGAAGGATAAGAACACGTTACAGGAGGTGTCAAAGAATGCATAAGAGAAGGATAAGAACACGTTACAGGAGGTGTCAAAGAATGCATAAGAGAAGGATAAGAACACGTTACAGGAGGTGTCAAAGAATGCATAAGAGAAGGATAAGAACACTGATGTGAAGAGAGTTGCATGAAAATAGAGTGGAATAGAGGGAGAAAAACATGATACAAAGGTCGTCAGGGAAAAGATTCGAGTCAAGGAGATTTAAAAGCCAGAAGGAAGTACTTGTGTACACAAGTTATTTATCCTGTCATGCTTATGGAGAGAGCGGTGAGGCAACGTCGGCTCAGTTCATTCTCTTCTTTTTACTGCCAGTTATGAAAGCTCTTTTTTAGTTTTAACGTGTATTCGCACTTTAACAGTGCCTTATCTTATTAACAATATGTCGTCGAGTAGTGAAGAATATCTTAAAGACTGTTATGTATTTATTTGTATGCAAGTATACCTGTCATGCTCAAGAAGTGGGGGTGTATTTCATTTTTTTTATGTCTTTCAAATTGGAGTAGATAGATCTATCTATCGCCCGGTTCACACTCCACCCACGTCTATTGAACAGCTGTAGAGGCTCATCCCTTGTTCCCTGTTTAGGATGTGGTTTCCGGCTTTCTCTTTTCCTATCTTCTCACTTTGTTTTTTTTTTTTGTTTTTTTTTTCAATTAGAGTAGATAGATCTATCTATCGCCCGGTTCACACTCCACCCACGTCTATTGAACAGGTTAAGAGGCTCATCCCTTGTTCCCTGTTTAGGATGTAGTTTCCGGCTTTCTCTTTTCCAATCTTCTCACTTTGTTTTTTGTTTTTTTTTGTTTTGTTTTTTTTCAATTGGAGTAGATAGATCTATCTATCGCCCGGTTCACACTCCACCCACGTCTATTGAACAGGTTAAGAGGCTCATCCCTTGTTCCCTGTTTAGGATGTAGTTTCCGGCTTTCTCTTTTCCAATCTTCTCACTTTGTTTTTTGTTTTTTTTTGTTTTGTTTTTTTCAATTGGAGTAGATAGATCTATCTATCGCCCGGTTCACACGCCACCCACGTCTATTGAACAGGTTAAGAGGCTCATCCCTTGTTCCCTGTTTAGGATGTGGTTTCCGGCTTTCTCTTTTCCAATCTTTTCACTATTACGTAGCCCCCTGCACATCAGTGGCGTTACCGCCTTGCTCGGGGTGATACGATTAAAAAAAAAAGTAAAAAAAGATGGCAACTGAGATTCATTTTAGAGAAAAATTGTCAAGCAGTGAACCAATTTTCTCAGTCGTAATAGATTTCCACTTCGGTTCAGCCGAGAATGTTAGCCCAAGAAGCTGCAACGGATCACTCTCCCGGATATTAGAATCAACCATGTTGACAAAAGGCAGAGAGGGGTCTTTCAGTTTATTAATATAGAGAAGTTTTGAAGACGTAAAAATTAACAAGCCACCCTTTGCTCCAGATGCTGAAAAGAAGTTTCACAAGCAAAACACACGAGGGAAGAAACTCTTAGCATAGAACTTACGGTTACACCTGGCAATTTCAACTGTAAAATGAAGAGACTTAACAGTCAATCTAGTACTGCACTTAAATTCATAAAGCAGAAAATAATTCGATATATCCTTAGCATTTTGCATGAAATAACTATCATATATTAGAAATGTCACCTGTTTTTGTTTTTGCTTTTTTTCATAGTAAATCATTATAGTAGTATTTTTAGTATATATAATTATTACGGAATGATACGGAAATTTACGAAACTAGCATTAGCCGACATATTTGAATTTTTTATTTGTTTAACATAATTATGTTTTTTTTTTATTTTGTTTTAATACTCTTATATGAGTGGAAAGTTTATATATACATATATATATATATCCGCAGACATATCTGTTTCGCTGTATCACAGCTCGTCAGTACGGTTAAACAGCCGATTGCTTTTTACCCTGGATCGAAACCCGACCGAATATATAT
Source organism: Ascarosepion bandense (assembly GCA_037127315.1). Lineage (NCBI taxonomy): Eukaryota > Metazoa > Mollusca > Cephalopoda > Sepiida > Sepiidae > Ascarosepion > Ascarosepion bandense. The sequence goes on from JBBBDQ010030380.1 coordinate 132,634, forward strand.
ATATATATATATATATATATATATATATATATATATATATTGTCATCCGCAGACAGATCTGTTTCGCCGGTTACGGTTAGACTCCGATTGCTTTTTTTACCCAGGATTGAAACCCGACCGAAATGGCGTCAGTCGGCGACTCTACTCTGGAAGTAGGCAGACTTTTTAGCGCATATCATTGTACGCGCCCAATAGCTAGAGCGCTCTAATTCATTTCAGTGAATGAGCGATGCGTACATATATATATATATATATAAACAGTACATTATAATTTAATGGTAGACAAGATTAAATTGAATCTTGTCTACCATTAAACTTTTTGTAGTCTACTGGTAAGACACGTCTGGTCTAAAGACGGCATCATCCTGGTGTTGGAAGTATGCAGGTTCAAAACCTGCCGAAAAACAGATATTTTTCATACGATTTCTCAAAATGATTAAGGGCACTGGAAATTATAATGTACTGTTTAACTATATATATATATATATATATATAAACCGATTTTTATCTCAAATACGAGTATCCAAAATAATAATAATGTTAAATAAATAAAAATATCCATATATAATTTTGTACATATCCAGAAGTTTTGAGACTTTTTGGCAATCATGGCTACAAAGCTCAGACTCCCCCATTAGTTACCCAGAATTGATGGGTTTGATTTCACTGTTGTTCTTCTTCTAGACCGGTCGCCAACCATTTCTGCCATACAATTTATCCATAAGAGAAGGTTTTGCATTCATATTTGTTCTAGACCGGTTGCAACCTAAGTTTGTTCCATGCTATCTACTCGCCACTGGAGGGAAAAGAGAGGGATTCATTCCTTTCCCAAGGGTAATTGTACGTAAGTGAATTTTTACGAACTCGACTGGCATTCGAACACGAATCTCCAATTCCTCAACCTGAGCCGCTAGCCACCGGGTTTCTACTAGATTAGTGTATTTTTAGTATATTATTACAATACTTTTTATTTTATTTTGTTATAATCTTTTCACTCCAAGCAAGGCAAGAACTCTACCGGTACGCATGGGGTTTCATTGAGAAAAAAAGAGAGGGAAAAAAGGTACAGGGGATGTCGAAGAAAGGATAAGAGAAAGATGGGGATCATAGAGATAGAAGACTGCAATCGAAGTAGTTGGCTGCAGCAGCTGTTTGAACCGCTAAACCCTGTTTTTCACAGCTGAATACTTTGAAAAAATAGTGTTAGGATGTGTTTTTTTTTGGGGGGGGGTTGTTTTTATTTTTTTGTTTTTTTCCTTTATAATCATTTCACATCAAGCAGGTGCTCTGTATCATATATGGCAGCAATATTCAAAGCATCGACAATATGCCAGGTCAGGAGCAATAATATTGCTGATTCTTCTTTAGATTTTATTAAGAATCTCTAAATATACAGCAGGAGCACCAGACCATATGTGGTAGCAATATTCAAAACATCGACAATATGCCAGGTCAGGAGCAATAATATTGCTGATTCTTCTTTGGATTTTATCAAGAATCTCTAAATATACAGCAGGAGCACCAGACCATATGTGGTAGCAATATTCAAAACATCGACAATATGCCAGGTCAGGAGCTATAATATTGCTGATTCTTCTTTAGATTTTATCAAGAATCTCTAAATATACAGCAGGAGCACCAGACCATATGTGGTAGCAATATTCAAAACATCGACAATATGCCAGGTCAGGAGCAATAATATTGCTGATTCTTCTTTGTATTTCATCAAGAAACTCTAAATATACAACAGGAGCACCAGACCATATGTGGTAGCAATATTCTAAGGATGAGCATCCTAGACTTATAAATATGTAAGTTTTGGGCCTTTTTTTATAATCATTTCACCCCAAGCAAGGCAGTACTGCCACTTGTGTGCAGGGAGTTACATAAGAGGAGAGTGATGAGAAACAGGAACAATTTATAGTGGGTGTTAGAAAATGAGTAAGGGAAGGAAGAGAACACTTGTGTAAAGAGAGCTGGAGAGAGTAGAATGGATAGGGAAAGAGCACGAAGGAAAGGATGCGAGTCAAGGAGATAAGAGATTGTAATTGACCTTACATTTAAATTCTTGGAGATTGTAGCTGTCAGAGAAGCAATTATAAAGAAGGGAATTCCGCAGGCGGGAAGTGCGAGAAAAGAAGCTGAGAGAGTAGAAGTTGCGGTTACATTTTATTGGTTTCACTGTAAAAGTGTGGGACCTAGTTGCTAGGCAAGTAGCTCGAGTAAGTTCTTGCAGAGGGGTCACCAGGGAGCTAAGCTCGCCGGGGCAGAAGGCGTGTCAAGACCATTTGGAATCTTGCTATATATTCTTACCTTCTTTATTGGCAAACTATCCCAAACGTCAATCAAAAAGCTCCGAAAGTAACCTTTAGTCCCCGATGCGCGTCTATCTGTGGAATTGTCCGCTCCAAGAAACGACTGACTGATATTGATTCCGCTCCCAGCTTTCACAAAATATATTTTCGCCCATTCGTCACCTGTAATGTATAAAAGAAAACAATGGCTTTTGCTGTCAAAATTTACATTCTCTTTACATTTCATTTAAATTTCAAAACTGGCCCTTTAAAAACCTAATTTTAAAAACGTTGGCTCGATAAGAACAAGAAAATATAGCATCGAGTATCCCAAAAAGAGATTTGAGAATAAAATATTGCTACAAAGCATGGCCGGTTAAAATAACTGGGTAGACATTTAAACGATGCATTATTGATAGCAAGCGTGGTAAGCCATAATATAAAGCAAGGCAAAATCCTAAATCGTCCAACAGTTAACTGAAACGCAAAAAGTAAAATTGCACACCCAAGGATCAGAATGAATGAAAACATCTTGGAAAAAACCCAGACCAAGGCAAATTTCACAAGTCGGTGTGAAAATTAAAATCTTGGATTCTGATTGGATAGGAAATAGCAAATTGAACTATGACCCCCTATCAATTTTCTTAACACCTAAAAAATGGGTATGCTGTTCGATCCAATCACGTGACTAAATTTCACTCCTTAACCACGTCTCTTGACCGGCAAAAAGAGTCCGATGGGAGCAGTAATCTGATAAGGACCTCGTAACAATGTAAGGAAGAAATTTTAAGACGCCAACCCTGTCATATCTCATCGACATATATTCGTTCTTACTCTCCTCTGACCCCTAAAAACTAACGTCCGATAGGTACAATTACCTTTATTGCTTCATCTTCCTTTTCACTTTCTCGCCGGCCATAAAAAAGGAAAGGAACACAGACTTTATTAGTAACCTTTTTAATCTTTCTACATACACGCATTCTGCTACTATCAACTATAAAGATTCATTTAACTCTTGACTACTATTTCTCTGGAACATTTAACTACGTACATTTTTCTCTTTAAAAATTTTCTTCTTATAAATTTGTTATTCTGTTTAGTTAATAAAATTTTACTTTAATATACAAAACTACATATCTTATTCATCGACATTCCAACATTCAGCCATCAACCTTCTGATATTTTAAATTGTGAGGACTTCGGTGGTGTTTGGCATAAAGCCAATTTGGCAAACATCACCGATGCCACCTACAAGGCTTTTAAATGAAGTTTTAATGGAGCAAACTATGGTCGATCACAATACTGAGGTAGGAATTTAAACAATCATTTATTAGTACCAACCGTGATAGGCTGCAATACCGAACTAGTGTCGTAGGCCACAATACCTAGGTAGGTATTTGAACGAGATTGTATAAAGCGTCAGTCAGTTAAGTGCCATACGTGATACACGTTTGGGCGATCATGTCTCGAAACTGACTGGCTGGGCAGAAGATTATCCCGCAGTAGGTTGCCATTGCTTTCTGCGGTAGAGTGGTTGCCGTCCAAGTCTATAGAACCCAATCTGTCCTGTTATTTAACCCATAACTGGAAGGAATATACGGATTAATACCTTTCCCAAGGGTATTTGCGCGTAAGTGAATGCAATGAATTCGACTGGAATTCGAACTCGGCTCCCCGATTTCTCGTTCCGAGCCGATATCCAATGCACCACAACGCACATCCGTGTAGTCGGTTAAAATACCTAGGAAGGCAATACGAAGATATTTTATTCGCAACTAGCGTGTTAAGCAGCAATATATATATTTTTTAATCATTTCCCCCCAAGCAAGGCATTCCACTGCCACTATTGCGCATGGGGTTATATAGGGGAAGGTAAAGAGAAAGAGTGGTTAGATATAGGAAATGTCAGAAGGAGGGTGATAGATGGGTAAGGATACCGAGGCTGAGGGTTGGGTAGATGGGAAGAGTGTTTGAGAGAATGGATGCGAGTTAGGAGGTGTCTATTGACTTTACATTTAAACTCCTGGAGATTGTAGCCGTCGGGGAAGCAATCATGTGGAAGGGAATTCCACAGTCGGGAAGTGCGAGAAAAGAAACTGTTGTAGTAGAAATTGCCGTTACATTTTATCGGTTTCACTGTAAAAGGGTGGGATCTAGTTGCTAATCTAGTATCTCGTGCCAATCCGTACCTAGGGGGCACCATTGATCTAAGTTCATCGGAGCAGAAGCCGTCAAAGTATTTATAGAAGAGACACAGGGAAGCCACGTCGCGCCGGTGAGAGAGACAATAGGAAGTTATTTTAACGATCTTAATTTCCAAGTCCTAGAAAGAAATATTCAAATTCGCTCCCAGTTTCGACAAAATATATTTTTGACCATATTGATTTGTTTGTTTAACTAACAGCCTATCAACTCCTTCTGGATTATTTAATGCCAAAATTTAATTTTCTTGTGAGCTTTGAAGTAATAAAAATATGATTTGTTATTCTGCTTTCACAATTGAATACATGGTAGCTGATACTCAGCTTTTGTCCATATACATGTTTGTTAACATTACTAAAAATTATAGAATATATAGATTAATGTCATGAAAGTTCTTTCATGTTGACTGATCCATTGTAAATAAATACTGTTAGTAATTTTTCTTATATACAAATGTATTGCTGGTATTTTTACTATGAAAATGTATTTTTATAGTTAGTGTTTTATTTTTGTTTTGTTTTTTTGTGGGGGTGGGGGAGAATCCCTACTTGCCCATAGCTGTGAACCTATCAGGTGCTATCACCCAGAGTGTGAGTGGACCTAGAAACAACAGCAATTAAGATGTAATTTCTCAAAACCTCTAATCTCTCCATTCAAAGTTCTTGCTGCTGGATATAGTTATCATCATACTCAGGACTATTTTTTGCCCATTCGTCACCTATGGTGCAGAAAAGAAAACAATGTCATCTACGTCTTCAAAATTTCAAAATTTACATTCACTTTCAAATCTCGGTCCCTTTAAAAACCTAAGATTAAATACATTGCCTCGATAAGAACATGGTTTTAAGAGATTTCAGGAAAATTCGGGATGATGTAAGGAATATAAGCGGAAAAGAGACAGTCAACATTCACCAGGGTCCTCTCTCCGATTTTCGCCAAATGGACAATGAAACCCAACGTTGCGTTTCTATTCTTACTTTTGGCGATGTGTGCTCATAAGCCCGCTGCACGGTCACAAAAAAGCAATAGGGGAAAATAAACGACAGGCGAATTGGCATAACGAAAGACGCGTTCCAGAAGCTGAGTAAAGTATTAAGACACAGGAAACGTTCACTAGAAGCAAAGAAGAAAGGTCTGGCTTGCTATGTGATGTCAGTTCTTTAATATGGCAGTGAATGTTGGACAATATCAACAAAGATGAAGGGAAAACTTGAAGCAGAAATGTGGTTCTACAGAAGGATGCTGCGGATCTCTCTCTCTCTCTCCCTCTCTCTCTCTCTCTCTCTCTCTCTCTCTCTCTCTCTCTCTCTGACACCTGGTAAAGAGTAACCCGGCACTACCTTAATCCTGTAAATAAAATACTCTGACCGGAAGTCTCCAATATCTGGTTTGTTGTCACTTGTTCCCCTTTCATTTATTTATCTATTAATTCATTCTCTTTTGGTAAAGTGTGTGACCGCTTTGAAAACGGTACTTCATAGACCTTATTGCTGGTCATAAAACGTGAAACACTTAAGGTTGAGACAAAAATGAAAAAAATATCCTCTTCTATGTCGGTGTCTTAATCATCTTCTATGTGCCATGTCTCTTCAGGGCCTTAGCGATCATAACTCTCCACAACTTCCTGTCCTTTGTAGCTCTTAGGTAAGGGTCTTTTTGTCTCTCATAAACCCTGTTCTGTCAGCCATTTACACAAGTTTGTTAGGTAGATTATGCGCTGTTTTCTTCTCTCCATCTTGCCTTCAATATGTCCTGTGAGTGTCAAATTTTCCAAGCCCTCTTTCCTCATTATCGCTCTTCACCACCATGGCTCTCAACAACTTTCTATATTTTGTAACACTTATAAATTTTTTTTACCGTTACTCCCACTCCTTGTTTTGTCATTTATTTACGATTTATGTTAAATTTTTCAAGACCCTTTTTCCTCGTTATAGCTCTATACGATCATGGCTCTCCACAACTTCCTATTTACGATTTTAGGTAGTTTACACGCTGTTACACTTTCTCTCACTATATCCAAGCCCTCATTATTTGTCCTTGAAGTTTCAACTGTCTTTTTCTGATGTTAATTATGAGTTTTCTTTTTGTCTTCATTTTTTATAAAATCTCCTAATTGCTCATATATCCAGACCAATTTTTTCGTAGCATCTTTCCGTAGAACTATATTTCTGTTGTCTCAAGTATTTTCTTCATCTGTGATGAGATAGTTCAGATTTTACTGCCATACAAGAGAATCGATATTACCATAACTTTTTTCTTCAAACGAAATTTTCCTGTTTCTTAATACATTGCTCAGCTTTTGAACGGCATCTTTCCATATTCCAATGCTTCTTAAATTGCGATGTCACCTTTTTTCCGTCATCTGGTTAAACATTTCATAAATATTCAAATTTATGTACTTTCTTAATCTTGTGATGTTTCTAGTTCTTAGTTTGACTTTTTGAGATATTTCTGTTGCTGACAACTAAACACTCTATCATCTTGTAATTAGGGTTTAGGCCTTCCTTTCCACTTTCCTTTACTGTCTTCTGTCGGGCTTCTTGTCTGCGTCAGTTGGATACTATCACCCATTTCTTTCCTTCTTTTCCACCCTACATCCTCTTTCTACGTAGACTCTGTTACAAGCGTCTCACTACTTTATCGCTATTTCAATGGCAAATGTTCAAATGAGCTACACTCTTTAGTTCCACGAGTTCAGACCTTTTCAGAAAATTATTCCCCTATAATGGCTATTTGGAGAGAAAATGTCTGTGTTGTTGCTTTTCTGAAGACTACAATATTAATTTCTTCAGATTAAGTGTCAAACGCTATCTATCCTCATAATTTTCACTTCTTTCTATTTCTTATTTAGCTCTTATCACACGCTGTTACTTGGATGGCTCTTTTATTAAGTTTTATATTATGTACAGGGAACGAAACTTACCTTGCTGGGTTTCATAATAAATTTTGATTTTCTTGGAATTGTCTGTCTTCACGCGAATACTGTCCTTTGTAGAATGGAACAGCTGACAGCGCCTGTGTATATATTTCCAAACATTGCAGAATTTTTCCAAAGAGCAGAACATCCCGCAATTATTTCGATACTTCGTGTTAATAACTTTGAAGGTTGCGTCAGAGAGATTGAAAATATTATAATTGGCCGGGAGTCGCCGAAAATTCTTCACAATGCAATCCGCAGAAATGTGACTGGTGCCGGTGACTAAGGCGAAAAGCGTTACCGATAACAGAATTTGGTTAAAAAAGGCCATATTCACATCTGCATTGAAAGAGAAAAGAGAGGGAAAATGAAAAAAAAAAAAAAGAAAAAATAACAAGGTACAGGTGATGTCGAAGAAAGGACAAGAGAAAGATGGGAATCATTGAGATAGAAAATGTCAGTTAATGTATTTAAACTTTTGGAGATTCTAGCTATCAGGAAAGCAAGAATGTGAATGGAAGTTACAGAGACGGGCAGTGATAGAAAATAAACTTAACGCAGGGGTGGTGATTACGTTTTACACTGTATCGAAGAACGGAAACCGAGAAAGGCAATCGCCAAAAACCCAGTTACCATAAATGAAATAATATCGTCTGTTGAATTATTTTCAAAATATTATTAAGAGAAATATTTGTAAGATAGGGATTTGTCTAGAAAGAAAGAAAGAAAGAAAGAAAGAAAGAAAGAAAGAAAGAAAGAAAGAAAGAAAAAGGAGTGTTTACATCTCCTACCAATACCTCATAAATAATAGACTATTCCCTTTTGATTGCGTAGAAAAACAAGGAAAACTCACGGGTTAAAACTACTTATTATTAATACTACTACTACTACTGTTATTAGTACTAGTAGTACTAGTAGTATTTCATTGGATTTATGTTGTATAAACTTTTCCTGTCAGATCCCAACCAGAGGCCTATAGTCCGAAATAGCTTTATGCTATTTTCCATTGACCACAGAAACAAAAACAAAACAATGAATTAAGATTGCACACATTTTACACAGATTGCACACATTTTACACAGATTGCACACATTTTACACAGATTGCACACATTGTAATGTGTGTACCGTATTTGCGAATAGAATCTTTTCTATTTCTTTACAGCATGGTTTACCATGGAGTCTTAGATGCCACTCTAGTCAGTCAGTTAAGTACCATACGTGATAGACGCTTGGGCGATCATGTCTCGAAAGAGACATGACTGACTGGGCAGATTATCCCGAAATAGATTGCCATTACTTTCTGCGGTAGAATGGTTGCCAACCAAGACCCAATCTATTTTGCTATTTAAGCCTTGGTTGGAGGGAGAAGATACGGACTTTATTATTATATTAATAAATATTAATTACTGGGGGATCTGTTTATTACTTTATAACAATAGAAAACAAGTCCTTCACTTTATGACCAGCAGGCTTACTTATTCCTTCAACTATTAAATTCAGTCAGTCAGTTAAGCGCCATATGTGATACACGCTTTGGGCGATCATGTCTCGAAGATAATCTCGCAGTAGATTGCCCTTGCTTTCTGCGTTAAAATGGTTCCCGATCAAGTCTATAGAACCAATGTCGGTACGGTTATTTAACCTGTAACTGGAGGAAAGACAGATTGCAGAGAGAAAACTGAGTGCATGGTCATCAGCAAAAGATACAACCCAAAATGCCAAAATACAGGTGGAGAATAACAGAATCAAACAAGTACAAGAATTTAAGTACCTAGGAAGTGTTCTAACAGAAGATGGAAAGTGCGACACGGAGATCCGAAGGCGAATTGGCATGTCAAAGGAAGCGTTCCAGAAGATGAACAAAATACTAACACACAGGAAAATCTCAACAGAAACGAAGAAAAGAATTCTAGACTGCTACGTGATGTCAGTTCTTCAATACGGCTGTGAATGCTGGACTATATCATCGAAAATGAGGAGAAAACTGGAAGCGGCCGAAATGTGGTTCTACAGAAGGATGCTACGGATATTGTGGACTGAGCATACAAGCAAACGACGAGGTGTTAGAAAGAATGGCAACAAAAAGAAAATTGATGCTGAGCATCAGGAAGAGACAACTGAAGTTCCTGGGACATGCAATGAGGAAGGAGAGCCTGGAGAACCTGATACTGACTGGACAGATAGAAGGAAGGAGAGACAGAGGAAGGCACCGGATAACATATTTGCAGGGACTGATCAGGTGGATGACGGAACGGGGGTTGCCAGGAGCAACAGGAGCAAACATACTAAGAGCCACAAGGGATAGGGAGACGTGGAGAGCCATGATCGCCTACGTCCTGAAGGGACAGGGCACATAGAAGAAGTAGGAGGAGGGAAGAGATGGATTAATACCTTTCCCAAGAGTATTTGCGCGTAAGTGAATGTAAGGAATTCAACTGGAATTTGAACTCGGCTTCCCGATTTCTAGTTCCGATCCGATATCCACTGCACCACAATGTACATCCAGTCAGTCAGTCAGTTAAGTGCCTTACGTGATACACGCTTGGGCGATCATATCTCGAAAGAGACATGACTGACTGGGCAGAAGATTATCCCGCAGTAGGTTGCCATTGCTTTCTGCGGTAGACTGGTTGCCGACCAAGTCTATAGAACCCAGTCTGTCCTGTTATTTAACCCATAACTGGAAGGAATAGACGGATTAATACCTTTTCCCAAGGGTATTTGTAACCGAGTTCCAATTTCATTAGGTGTTCATTATTTTAACTTACATGCAAATACCGTTGGGAAAGCTATGGTGATTTTCTAAAGTAGCTTAGATGGAGCACAAGTTCGAAAGTATGAGGCACCCAGTGAGGATCGAATTCACTAGTCAGTCGTAATTATTGTAGAGGGACAGGCTTGCTAACCCTTGCACCACGTCGATGTACTCTATGATGATTTACTAAGCGTAGTTTACATATGATACAAAGTCGAAACTACAGGACACCCAGTAAAAATCAAACTTGTAGTTGTAATTGTCATAACTGTAATATTTACAAGCTCGTAATAGTCGTAATTGTAATTTTTGCATCTTATATAGACAGAGGATGTGCGGTGTGGTACAGTGGATATCGGCTCGGAACAAGAAATCAGAGAGCCGCGTTCGAATTCCAGTTGAATCCATTGTATTCACTTACGCGCAAATACCCTTGGGAAAGGTATTAATCCGTCTCTTCCTTCCAGTTATGGGTTAAATAGCAGGACAGATTGGGTTCTATAGCCTTGGTCGGCAACCAGTCTACCGCAGAAAGCAATGGCAACCTACTGCGGGATAATCTTCTGCCCAGTCAGTCATGTCTGTTTCGAGACATGATCGCCCAAGCGTGTATCACGTATGGCACTTTAACTGAACTGATATAGACTGATGTGTAAAAACAAACATTTATTTTACAACATAATCTTTTTCCTTGTCAATGTGCTTAATTCAAAAGATCGAACATTATACAGTGAGTACTTCAGAACAAATCTCTCCTTATAAGTACATTCTAGCGACGTACTTAATGATACAACTTTATTGACATGCATAACTCTCTCCCTCTCGTTCGCTATCTCTCATTCTCTCTTATATATATATATATATATATATATATATATATATATATATATATATTAATCATTTCACCCAAAAGGCAATAAAGCCACTAAGACTCAAAGATTTAATGAGAAAGAAAGTAAATGAGAAAATTGTGCAAAAAGAAAGAAGATATCAAATGAGGTGGCATTTAAATTTTTGTATATCGTAGTTTAGAGGAAAACAGGCTGGAAGAGAGTTCCACAAATGCGTAGAAATTATTAAAATAGACCAGATGTTAGCAGTAATATTTCGTACACAGACGAAAGTTAGAATTTAGACTTATAAATATGCAACTAATCAGGTAAGTGCCATACGTGATACACGCTTGGGCGATCATGTCTCGAAATAGACATGACTGGCTGGACAAAAGTTCTTCCCGCTGTAGATTGCCATTACTTTCTGCGGTAGAATGGTTACCAACCAAGGCTATAGAACCCAATATGCCCTGTTATTTAACCAACAGCAAGAGATAAAAGAGACGGTAGTTCTTCCAGCAGTAGGTCGCCATTATTTTCTGCGGTATAATGGTTAACAACCAAGGCTATAGAACCCAATATGCCCTGTTATTTAACCAACAGCAAGAGATAAAAGAGACGGTAGTTCTTCCCGCAGTAGGTCGCCATTATTTTATGCGGTAGAATGGTTACCAACCAAGGCTATAGGACCCAATATACCCTGTTATTTAACCCACAGCTAGAGATAGCAGAGACGGTAGTTCTTCCCGCAGTAGGTCGCCATTATTTTCTGCGGTAGAATGGTTAACAACCAAGGCTACAGAACCCAATATGCCCTGTTATTTAACCCACAGCTAGAGATAGAAGAGACGGTAGTTCTTCCCGCAGTAGGTCGCTATTATTTTCTGCGGTAGAATGGTTACCAACCAAGGCTATAGAACCCAATATGCCCTGTTATTTAACCCACAGCTAGAGATAGAAGAGACGGTAGTTCTTCCCGCAGTAGGTCGCCATTATTTTCTGCGGTAGAATGGTTACCAACCAAGGCTATAGAACCCAATATGCCCTGTTGTTTAACCCACAGCTAGAGATAGAAGAGACGGTAGTTCTTCCCGCAGTAGGTTGCCATTATTTTCTGCGGTAGAATGGTTACCAACCAAGGCTATAGAACCCAATATGCTCTGTTATTTAACCCACAGCTAGAGATAGAAGAGACGGTAGTTCTTCCCGCAGTAGGTTGCCATTATTTTCTGCGGTAGAATGGTTACCAACCAAGGCTATAGAACCCAATATGCTCTGTTATTTAACCCACAGCTGAAGGTAGAAGAGAAGAGAGTTCGAATTCCAGTTGAATTCATTGCATTCACTTACGCGCAAATACCCTTGGGAAAGGTATTAATCCGTCTCTTCCTTCCAGTTATGGGTTAAATAGCAGGACAGATTGGGTTCTATACCCTTGGTCGGCAACCAGTCTACCGCAGAAAGCAATGGCAACCTACTGCGGGATAATCTTCTGCCCAGTCAGTCATGTCTCTTTCGAGACATGATCGCCCAAAGCGTGTATCGCGCATGGCACTTAACTGACTGACTGACACATTAAAATCTCAATGTTTTTATAACACAGATCTTTAGATTAAATTATCAACGTATGTACAGTTTATTCTCCGTAAAGTCTGACGTCAGAAATAAATTGCTTATGCATGCTTCTTTGCAATTTTTATTACTCATCTGAAAATATTTTGACAGGGAGTTCTTAAAAACCAGATGAAAGAGAGGAGTAGTCCGAAAGATGAATTTGTTTATACAAAAATATTTACAACGACAGCTTCTTCTTCTTCTTCTCTGTGCCCTGTCCCTTCAGGACGTAGGCGATCATGGTTCTCCACGTCTCCCTATCCCTTGTGGCTCTTAGTATGTTTGCTCCTGTTGCTCCTGGCAACCCCCGTTCCGTCATCCACCTGATCAGTCCCTGCAAATATGTTATCCGGTGCCTTCCTCTGTCTCTCCTTCCTTCTATCTGTCCAGTCAGTATCAGGTTCTCCAGGCTCTCCTTCCTCATTGCATGTCCCAGGAACTTCAGTTGTCTCTTCCTGATGCTCAGCATCAATTTTCTTTTTGTTGCCATTCTTTCTAACACCTCGTCGTTTGCTTGTATGCTCAGTCCACAATATCCGTAGCATCCTTCTGTAGAACCACATTTCGGCCGCTTCCAGTTTTCTCCTCATTTTCGATGATATAGTCCAGCATTCACAGCCGTATTGAAGAACTGACATCACGTAGCAGTCTAGAATTCTTTTCCCTTGTGGCTCTTAGTATGTTTGCTCCTGGCAACCCCCGTTCCGTCATCCACCTGATCAGACCCTGCAAATATGTTATCCGCTGCCTTCCTCTGTCTCTCCTTCCTTCTATCTAACCAGTCAGTATCAGGTTCTGCAGGCTCTCTTTCCTCATTGCATGTCCCAGGAACTTCAGTTGTCTCTTCCTGATGCTCCGCATCAATTTCCTTTTTGTTGCCATTCTTTCCAACACCTCCTCGTTGCTTGCATGCTCAGTCTACGATATCCGTAGCATCCTTCTGTAGAACCACATTTCGGCCGCCTCCGGTTTTCTCCTCATTTTCGATTATATAGTCCAGTATTCACTACTGTATTGAAGAACTGACATCACGTAGCAGTCTAGCACTCTTTTCTTCGTTTCTATTGAGATTCACCTGTGTGTTAGTATTTTGCCCATCTTCTGGAACGCGTCCTTTGCCATGCCAATTCGCCTTCGGATCTCCGTGTCGCACTTTCCATCTTCTGTTAGAACACTTCCTAGGTACTTAAATTTTTGTACTTGCTTGATTCTGTTATCCCCCACCTGTATTTGGCATTTTGGGTTGTATCTTTTGCTGATGACCATGCACTCAGTTTTCTTAAAGTTTATTTGTAGTCCCTTCTTGTCACTCTCCACTGCTACTTTCTATATGAGGTCTTGTAGTTTCCTTTCCGTGTCCGCAATCAGCACTGTATCGTCCGCATACCTTATGTTGTTCAAGTTGTGGCCTCAAATAACAAATCCTGGCGTGTCATCTAGGGTCCTCAGAATATTCTCGCTGTATAGGTTGAACAAATCCGGTGAAAAGACACATCTAAATATCTATTTACAATATTTCAATGAAAATACATTCATTTTATTCTGTACAGGTAAATGTTTTTTTGTTTTTTTTTAAGTCAGTGGGAATCGTCAATAAAATCTGAATTAGTCAGGAACATGTATGTACATATAAATTATTTTTTCAGGACTATAGTCAACACTATTTACATTATTCGGACTATTGTCCTCATCTTCGTTGCCATTTTTACGACGTTTCAGTTGTTGTAGGCTCCGTCCTTCTTCAGGTGCTAGAAACTTCGAATTACGATTACTGTTGTATATCATTCACATTCCTTTTGTGAAGCCGCTTCTGGTAGTCATGAGTTATCTCTCTTTAACCCGACTCTCTAAGTTATTTGCTCAGAAGGTCAGGTTAAACGGAGATAACTCATGACTATCAGAAGCGGCTAAGCACAAGGAATGAGAATGATATATATAAGGGTTCGGTTCGAAATTCCTAGCACCTAAAGAGGGCCGGAGCGTACAATGGCCGAAACATCTTTAAAATGGCAACGAAGTGAGGACACTAATCCGAATAATGTAAATAGTGTAAATACTACCTCAGAAATATAGACGGATTATAAGCAAATTTAAAGAAAACATTCTCGACTATAACAGTGCATCGTCAGGTGTGTCCTTTGCTAAAAGATAAATGTAATTCCTGCTAGATGAATGTACTGATTTAATGTATAAGAGTAGACTTATCGTTATATTGTCAATATTCATTCTCTTCTTTCTTTTTTTTTTTTTTTTTTTCATATTTTTACCCGTTACATTTTTGTGTCGGGTTGGGACCATAAATCATCTCTCAGTTGCGTCTCTGTACTCGAAGACAGAGTACGACTCAGTTGTAACTCCTTCCGCGAGTGGGGAGGGTTGCATCTGAAAAAAATTACACTGAGTCCCGGGGAACAGTGTCCCGCGGCCGCGCTGCGCAACTCCATTGCAGCAGAGGGGTGGACTAGGTGCTCGTCACCGGGGCCAGCTCAACTGGCGGTTGAGGGGACTGGGGAATTTTTGTTCCTTCGCCCGTCTACGCTCGAGTCCCCACCTTAATAAAAAGACCTTGTGTCACATCCCGCTCCAGTGGGGGAGTAGGATAAATCCCATATTAATTCTGAAACAAAACAAAGGCAATATGGACAACTATACATTACTGACTTTGATGACGCGACAAGGACAAGAATGTTTACCAAATATCATGTCCACCAAACATGACATAATTAGTGATTGCAGTCCTTATGTTCTAGCAAACAAATACATGCACTCACTATTAAATTAAATCATGTTTTAGCCCAATTTCAATTACCTAAGGTTTGGGCTAATAATAGCCTACCGTATGTTTGTGAGTTGACCTATATGATAAGTATAGGCCCAACTCAGAATTTTTGCACTAAAAATCTTTAGATCAGCTTGTATGTTGCAATTTACAATAATCTAAACTTATTTATAAATGGAACTTTGTGTGTGTGTGTGTGTGTGTGTGTGTGTGTGTGTGTGTGTGTGTGTGTGTGTGTCCGTTACCTATAGACACCAAAACGGCTGAAGCGATTTTCTTGAAAATTTGCACAGTTGTACTATAAGCGTCTGCGAGTGTTCTTAGCTAGGTTTTGTGTCGAAGTACCCCCGCGATAAATATCGGAAATCGATAATCAAAAAAATCGAGTTATAGAAGGAGTGGTCCGATTTTAATCAAATTTGACACACTAATAGCCAAAGGCATAAGAAACAATATTTAGAAGTTTCAAGGTTGCAGTTCTTACAATAGTGCAGAAAATCGATAATATATATATATAAAAGGCAAGATGTTTGTGTGTGTGTGTTTATCTGCCTGTATGTCTGTATTTTTTCAGCCCTTTTATTTTAGGTCTTGCTTCGGGTTTGGCTCTAAGTAAGTATAATTGTAGTTCTTAGTCTCAGTCATGATACCATTTACTCAGAGGACTTAGCCTTCAAAATTTAGTTTACGACGAAAAAAACTCATTTGATATCGATACCAGGAAATCAAAATTTGACTTACATCCATTCATTTTTCTTTTAGTCTACGGTTTTGCTTTAACTGGAAACAACTATTGCTTTTTAGTCTTTCGTGCCAACGTCCAAAGAGTCTGAGCTCCAGGACCATGAATTAGTTTTAAAGCTTTCATTACACCCGAGCAACGCCTGGCTATACTGCTAGTTTATAATAATAAGTTTTCAACTGAAAAATCTTTGAAAATTTCCTATTTCTATTCTTCCAATTTTCCGTTCAAATTTACAGTATGACTTCATATAAAAAGAAAATGATTTAAGAGTCGATATAGATTCACTTAGAATTTCGAATCGAATGAAAAACAAACATTTCAATTATGAACACAAAAATTAAGTTATGTTTTCGCAAAAGAATGATGAATATCTATGATCTGATAATTTACAGTAAATAACTTTTTTTTTTAAAATGGAAATTGTTTAAAAAAAAAAAGAGTGTGACCTATTTCAAAATATGGAAGACAAAAGTTTGAAGACTTGCCCATTTCAACGCTCGATTTCTTCGTGTTTTCAGAATCGGTCCTTAGGGGAGTCAACCTGACTGCAGAATGCCAATAACTCTGTTCAAACTCCAAATGAGAAAAAATCCGACAGCATTTGCACATCGTATTCATAAGTAATAATCGATAATAATGGTAGGTATATTCATCGACAGATATAAAGCACAGGTTATAACATGTTTTACAAGTTAGGCTGATTGACCAGTCCCTCAAAAAAAAAAAAACTCTCCAAAACTTTTAGTTGTATAACTAATGCACTAACAAAACAATTTACTCATGAGTAAATTAGATACAAAGATAGATACCAAGGTAAATTGAAATGGTAAAAGAATGATGTAATAAGGGAAGGAGCTGTAATAGTTGGGAGTCGGAAGATCACGTTTGAATTTGCAATTCTTTTTCATTACATTCGGAAAATGTGAATAAGTAAAAAAAGAAAGAATATCAATATTCGATTGCAATGCAAGGTCATAACATTAACAAACAAGTTAGGGCTTTAGAATTTGAGCGGAAATTCGTTGAACCCAGAAAAGAATACAGAAACTGACAGTTGACATTTGGTGGCAAAGAATTTTATCGGCTTTTTAATGATATATTGACACTCACAGGACAGAAAGAGGAAAAGAGAGACAAGGGAAATTAATACGTAACATAGCTTGAGCAAATGAATGGCAGAGCAGTGTTTTTCAGCTACAAGGGATAGATAGATAGATAGATAGATAGATAGATAGATAGATAGATAGATAGATAGATAGATAGATGTGGAAGAGCATAATGATTTATGTCCTGAAGGGACACGGCACATAGAAGATTATCAATCCATTTCTTTGGTTTTGGTCTAGGTAACAAGAGAAAAGGTGTGTCAAGAGCTACAAGGGATAGATAGATAGATAGATAGATAGATAGATAGATAGATAGATAGATAGATAGATATGAAGAGACTAGCATAGATAGATAGATAGATAGATAGATAGATATGAAGAGACTAGGATAGATAGATAGATAGATAGATAGATAGATAGATAGATAGATAGATAGATAGATGTGGAAGAGCATAATGACTTACGTCCTGAAGGGACACGGCACATAGAAGATTATCAATCCATTTCTTTGGTTTTGGGATAGGTAACAAGAGAAAAGGTGTGTCAAGAGCTACAAGGGATAGATAGATAGATAGATAGATAGATAGATAGATAGATAGATAGATATGAAGAGACTAGGATAGATAGATAGATAGATAGATAGATAGATAGATAGATAGATATGAAGAGACTAGGATAGATAGATAGATAGATAGATAGATAGATAGATAGATAGATAGATAGATAGATAGATATGAAGAGACTAGGATAGATAGATAGATATGAAGAGACTAGATAGATAGATAGATAGATAGATAGATAGATAGATAGATAGATAGATAGATAGATGTGGAAGAGCATAATGATTTATGTCCTGAAGGGACACGGCACATAGAAGATTATCAATCCATTTCTTTTTTTTTCTTTTCACCCTAAGCAAATCAGTAAAGCTACTATGACACAAGTGGCTACTGACTTTGAAAAAGAGATACATTATTGATATAGAACAATAAAAGAAGAGCAATCAGGAAAACAGGAGATAACGATAGACATTGCATTTAAATTTTTGAAAAGAAAAATTTGCTGGGAAGCCTGGAGCTGGAAGAGATTTCTGTAAGCAAGAATTGCGATAAAAAGAAACTTGGCATAGATCTTAAATTACATTTAGCCAATTCAACTTAAAGAAGTTGTTTATAATCTACTCAGTCAGTCAGTTCAGTGCCATACGTGATACACGCTTGGGCGATCATGTCTCGAAACAGACATGACTGACCGGGCAGAAGATTATCCCGCAGTAGGTTGTCATTGCTTTCTGCGGTAGACTGGTTGCCGACCAAAGCCATAGAACCCAATCTGTCCTGTTATTTAACCCATAACTGGAAGGAAGAAACGGATTAATACCTTTCCCAAGGGTATTTGCGCATAAGTGAATGCAATGAATTCAGCTGGAATTCGAACTCGCCCCCCCCCCCGATTTCTCGTTCCGAGCCGATATCCAGTGCACCACAACGCACATCTAGTACTTGGCTTAAATTCATAAACTCTAGGTACCATATCGAAGAACACATCAAAGCAATTACCATGAAACACAGGGAAGCTACATTAGAGCAGTGGGAAGGTGACTGAAGCCAAGACACCAGATCAAGACTATTAATATTGCTGATTCTTGATTGTAGTACAACAAGAATCTCTAAATATACAGGGGATCACCAGATCATATGTGACAGCAGTATTCATAGCACCGACGATATGCCAGGTCAGAAGCAATAATATTGCTGATTCTTCTTTGGATTTTATCAAGAATCTCTATATATACGGCAGGAGCACCAGATCATATGTTGCAACAATACTCGAAACATCGACAATATGCCAGGTCAGGAGGAATAATATCGCTGATTATTCTTTGGATTTTATCAAGAATCTCTAAATATACAGCAGGTGCACCGGGCCATATGTAGTAGCAATATTCACAGCATCGAAAATATGCCAGGTAAGGAGCTATAATATTGCTGATTCTTCTTCGGATTTTATCAAGAATCTCTAAATATACAGCAGGCGCACCAGACCATATGTGGTAGCAATATTCTAAGGATGAGCATCGTAGACTTATAAATATGTAAGTTTTGGGGTTTTTTTGTATAATCATTTCACCCCAAGCAAGGCAGTACTGCCACTTGTGTGCAGGAAGTTACATAAGAGGAGAGTGATGAGAAACAGGAACAATAGTGGGTGTTAGAAAATGAGTAAGGGAAGGAAGAGAACACTTGTGTGAAGAGAGCTGGAGAGAGTAGAATGGATAGGGAAAGAGCACGAGGGAAAGGATGCGGGTCAAGAAGATAGGAGGTAAGTAGCCATAATATTGCTGATTCTTCTTCGGATTTTATCAAGAATCTCTAAATATGCAGCAGGTGCACCGGACCATATGTGTGCAGCAATATTCAAAGCATCGACAATATGCCAGGTCAGGATCAATAATATTGCTGATTCTTCTTTAGATTTTATCAAGAATCTCTAAATATATAACAGGATCACCAGACCATATGTGGCAGCAATATTCAAAGCATCGACAATATGCCAGGTCAGGATCAATAATATTGCTGATTCTTCTTTAGATTTTATCAAGAATCTCTAAATATATAACAGGATCACCAGACCATATGTGGCAGCAATATTCAAAGCATCGACAATATGCCAGGTCAGGATCAATAATATTGCTGATTCTTCTTTAGATTTTATCAAGAATCTCTAAATATACAGCAGGTGCACCGGACCATATATGGTAGCAATTGTAAATATTTACATTATTTACATTTTTCGGACTGTTGTCCTCATCTTTTTTGTCAAATTCACCTTTAATCACTGTCTATATTTATGAGATGAGGTATTGTAATTATTTAGATTTGTTCCGACTGTCGTCCTCATCTTTGTTTCTTTTGATTTTGCATATTTTGACGTCATTTTTGTCGTCTAGATCTGCGCATTTGTTTCTGCTCATGCTAAGTCTCGAAAAAAACCGATGAAATATCCACTATGTGTTATCCATAATGTCGAACGTGTTAAAATATTCATCTTTTTTTTTTATAACAAGAGAAAGCTTTGAATCAGATATAATCTATAAAACTATTTTACGTTTTTGTTCGCTATACACTTCTATTCAACTTAGGTCAGCCCAGAGACATGACAAATAAAACGCGAGAAAATTATTTCTCTTCTATTTTTGGGAAGAGAAGGTATCATTATTCACTGTCAATTTTTCCAACAATCAATGTCTTTTTTTTCTCGACCAGATCTTTTTATATAATACTCGTGAATAGATTAATCACACTCCGCTTTTCATGTTCTGTTGGCGCACGCAAGTTAGGCTGGCGGATTTGTACCCTATCCTTGGCACTGGGATATATTTTCCCGCTGTGAAATAGGTTATTCATATTAACTTAGTCATTTAAAAATTCGAATTTTTTAACATGTCCTCAACAAGCGAAGATTAAGTAAAAAGTAATTAAAAATTCTTGAGTGCCTGAAACTTAATAAAATATTAGACTAGTTACAACTAAAGAAAGGCGATACCTAAGTTTTAAAATGGTATTTTTAAAACGTGACCATTCCTGAAGAGTTTTAGTTTTAATTTCGAACTAACAAATTAGCGCCATCTATCAACACAATCTAATTCTCTTTATTAAATCTTAAAAAGACACTCTGAAACTGAGAAATAATAAAGGATTGGAGTAATCTTTCAATTCAGATTGTTTAATATGTTGACAGAAAGAACTTTATTATGATTTAAATTTAGATTATTTTAATTGAAATTTTTAAATGAAAATAATTCTTACTATACTAGAGAAAATCATTAACATCAAAAATATTAGAGAAAACCATCAACATAAAAAAATACTAAAGAAAACCATCAACATCAAAAATACTCGAGAAATCTATTAACATCAAAATACTAGAGAAAATCATTAACATCAAAAATACTAGAGAAAACCATCAACATCAAAAAATACTCGAGAAAACCATTAACATCAAGATACTAGAGAAAATCATTAACATCAAAATACTAGAGAAAATCATTAACATCAAAAATACTAGAGAAAATCATTAACATCAAAAATACTAGAGAAAACCATCAACATCAAAAATACTCGCGAAAACCATTAACATCAAAAAATACTCGAGAAAACCATTAACATCAAGATACTAGAGAAAATCATTAACATCAAAAATACTAGAGAAAATCATTGTTATCAAAAATACTAGAGAAAAACATTAAAATCAAAAATACTAGAGAAAACCACTAACATCAAAAAGACCATACTAGAGAAAATCATTAACATAAAAAATGCTAGAGAAAACCTTTAACATCAAAAATACTAGAAAAAAATCATTAACATCAAAAATACTAGAGAAAATCATTAACATAAAAAATACTAGAGAAAACCATTAACATCAAAAATACTAGAGAAAATCATTGTTATCAAAAATACTAGAGAAAAACATTAAAATCAAAAATACTAGAGAAAACCACTAACATCAAAAAGACCATACTAGAGAAAATCATTAACATAAAAAATGCTAGAGAAAACCTTTAACATCAAAAATACTAGAAAAAAATCATTAACATCAAAAATACTAGAGAAAATCATTAACATAAAAAATACTAGAGAAAACCATTAACATCAAAATACTAGAGAAAATCATTAACATCAAAAATACTAGAGAAAACCACTAACATCAAAAATACTAGAGAAAACCATTAACATAAAAGATACTAGAGAAAACCATTAACATAAAAGATACTAGAGAAAATCATTAGCATCAAAAATACTAGAGAAAACCATTAACATCAAAAATACTAGAGAAAACCATTGACATCAAAAAATTGCAATATGAACTCTGGTAAAAAAAATAGTTGCTAGACATTAAATTTATAAGTCCCCAAAATTCAGTTGTTCTTGTCCTTAATGACACATGGATATAGAAGTTGGTTAGTTTCTGTGACTTGACCCAAAACAGCTGTGAATTCAGTACCAGGCTACATATTGAACTCACAACAGTGATGAACAAGTAACTTCTAGCGTTGGAGGGAAATAACTAATGACTTCCAAGTGGGGTATTACTACTACTACGCAATACCCCAGTGATTATAATAAAGGGTTCGGTTCGAAATTCCTAGCAGCTGAAGAAGGCCGAGACCTCAAAGATGATGGCAACAGTCCGAATAATGTAAATACTGTAAATACTACCTCATCTCAGAAATATAAACACTGTAAAAAAGACACTGTCGGATTTTGCACAGAAAAATCTGAGCTTAAACGCCTATACCTTTTCCTAAGTCAATAATAAAACAGTCAATTATATATATTAACCGATAAAAAGGCGCTTTTCATAAGTCAATTGGTTCACTAAATTTTACCATGTCTGTAAAACAAAATAAATGCCTCTTACTTATCGGCCAATCAGGAGGGAAAAGAATCTAAAAGTTGATCCAATTCTGTTTTCCCCAAACGTATAAATACGCATGATTTTGCCACAGGTCGTCAAATTTAAGTGAGCTGCATTTTCTTGCTGTCTTACTTTCTCCTTCTTTCTCGTTTACTGTCAACAAAGAAAGAAAGAACATTACAGAGACCTACTATTAGTCTGACGCTGTCCAGACGGCATACTTTTTCCACTCTCTCTCTCTCTCTCTCTCTCTCTCTCTCTCTCTCTTTCACACCGCACTAATTGATTATTCCCTTTCCTCATTACTTGTCGCTAACAAAAAAGAAAGAGGAACAAAGATATCATTTCCGTTTCATTCATACTCATGACGAACTTTCGTCTATTACAGTTGTGCACAATCAACGAGATCAGATTTGTCTTTCCTTCACAAATCCATTTCGACTGACTTTAAGAAAACTGAACTCTTAAAAACACCTTCAAAAGAAAAAGTTCATGCAGAACTTTCAACCATAAATGTTATTTCAAAACAACAAAATTGATGTCATTTTTCTCGTAAAATAAATTTATACTTATTAATACAGACGAAACTCTTATCTTTTGTTCAACCTTCTGATTTTTTCAAATGTGGTGGGCTCGGTTACATTTGACACAAGGCCATTTTACAAGCATGGTCAACCCTCTCTACAATCCAGTATTTATCTAAAAAATATTTTTCTTAACACAGTAGCGTCTACGATGTTATTCATATAAGGAATTCAAAGCATTTATAATTGAAAGTCTTAATTTTATTGCATTTTATTTTACGATACAGAACAGACTTTTAGTAAATGAGGACCTGTTTTATAAAAAAAATGATCTAAATTTTTTTAAGAGCTGTAATAGAAAAATCCAAATCCGTGTGCCGACACAAATTTCACTCGCAGATCTTATGTGACCAGTCCAACAAATAATATAGTAAAAAACGGAGTCAGAAATTCAACCTTCCCCACGAAACAGCAAAAATTGCACTTTCGCTCACCAAGCCCAAAAATCGTGCTTCGCTCTCAAAAGCTCAAAAACCCTTCTCCTCCCATGATGCAACAAAAAAAATAACGGCCATTATTCAGCGAACTATTTTTCTGACTGGCCATGCCAGATACGGAAAGAAGAAAATTAGCATAGCTTCTGATGCTCATAGCAGTTCTTTTTGTGCTAACAATTCTCTATAATTTTTCTTCGGCAGAACACGAACTCTTTATCGAAGTAGGCGATTTCCTCTTTCCTTTGAAGAGTTTAAAATTTAAAACGTTATTTGGAACAATTTAATTTCTCAAAATTTCATAAAATTAAGTGGCGGGTAACAGATTTAGGAAATATTTTACGAAGATTTTCATTAAAAAAAAATTATAAAATTATTGTTACTCATTTGAAATTGAAAGTTTTATTAAAATCCGAAAAATATTTGATTTTTGTAAAAATTTCCAAATCAATGTGTTTGTCACGGGCGCAAAAATTTCCCATTCTAATACCCCCACTAACGAAAAAAAAAGATTTCAAACGTTCTTCAAACGACTTTCATATCTCTCTCTCTCTCTCTCACTCTCTTCTCTCTCTCTCTCTCTCTCTCTCTCTCTCTCTCTCTCTCTCTCTCTGTGTCCTGCGTATGAGGAGCATGGAACCACCTCTTAATTGTTGTTGTTCCCACGTCCACCTTGACCCGAGGTGGTAGACCCTGTTAGGGTCTCACCTATGGGGAAATAGTTAACCCCAAAACTGGGGTCAAAACACTATGAAAGTATAAAAATAGATTTTTATAGAAAAATATACATTTTTGAATGAAAAATATTACCAACAATACAGTTTTGAAGAAAAAAAAATTTGCCATAAAAGTAAAAAAACACACTTTTATATATATATATATATATATATATATATATATATAGACTTTTATAGAAAAAAATATACATTTTTTTAGAAAAAGTTATTACCAGAATACATTTTTGGAAGAAAAAAATAATTCTCAGCAAAACATTTTTGAATACAAAGTTAGAAGACATTTTCAGTTTTCTAAAATAAAAAAGAATAGAAACAAAATTTTCATCAAAATCTGACTAAATCAACCTCCTCAGTATAACCTAGCATTAAAAAAATACCTTTAACCCCCCACCTTTTTGGCATTAAATAACTCTCTCTCTCTCTCTCTCTCTCTCTTCTTTTTTAAGCGAATACACTTTTTAGGTAGTGCCTATATTAGAAGGCTTAAAATATTTTAGTTTTAGTAGGTAAGTTTACGTTGTATTCATCATATAATTTTATTATGTACCCTTTTATATAAATTAGCAGAACCTTAGGCTGTTGATAAATGCGTCAATACCCACCACAATGTTTATTTTTTTAACGTTCGTCGGGCGTTGTCAATGCAGTTTACATTATTGTTTCCAAATTTGTCTTGAAAACAAACTAAATGATGAGTTTAACCTTGATTAATTGATTTTTGGTCGCCAACATAAAGAGGATATCAGTTAATATTCACCAGTTTTAACCTTTCCGGACTTTTCGTCTTCATTCACTTCGCAAATTTCTGAGTCAAACTGACAATCTCCTCCACAAGAAAGTGGGCACCGTGAGAGGAAGTACTGTTTCTTGAAATTAAAACTACTGATCTGTTAAATTGTTGATTGCGCACAGATTGTAGCTGAAATTAAGGAAGTGCTGAAAAATCTTCTACTTTATGAAGTTTTTTGTTTATCATTTTTTTTTTTTATTTGAGACTGAGGAGGAAGATGTCGACACAAAATCGACAAAGCATATGGCATATAGATTTCGGGAAGTGGGTCATGCAGAAGATGTCGACACAAAATCGACAAAGCATATGGCATATAGATTTCGGGAAGTGGGTCATGCAGAAGATGTCGACACAAAATCGACAAAGCATATGGCATATAGATTTCGGGAAGTGGGTCATGCAGAAGATGTCGACACAAAATCGACAAAGCATATGGCATATAGATTTCGGGAAGTGGGTCATGCAGAAGATGTCGACACAAAATCGACAAAGCATATGGCATATAGATTTCGGGAAGTGGGTCATGCAGAAGATGTCGACACAAAATCGACAAAGCATATGGCATATAGATTTCGGGAAGTGGGTCATGCAGAAGATGTCGACACAAAATCGACAAAGCATATGGCATATAGATTTCGGGAAGTGGGTCATGCAGAAGATGTCGACACAAAATCGACAAAGCATATGGCATATAGATTTCGGGAAGTGGGTCATGCAGAAGATGTCGACACAAAATCGACAAAGCATATGGCATATGTGGGTCATGCAGAAAATATGAAGGTCCAGTGGAATAATGGCTAAAGGCACAGATTAAGGAATCCGAGAGCAAAGTTCAAATTCCAATCTAGTTACATGCTTATACCCTTGTAAAAAGGTATTAATTCATCTTTACTCTCCCTTCAGCTATGGGTAAAATAGCATGACACTCCTTGGGGTCTAGAAGAATGAATCTCTGTATTCAAACCGGATTGTACTATCCTAAATGTCGATATGTGGCTTGTGAATCCTAATTCCCAATGAAATTCCTATGGATTTGCGCGTCCGAAATAATGCGACCTCTGCTACTCACTTCGGAAGTGATGAGTTACTTTGACGGATGAATGCCGACAATACAGAATGTTACAAGTTCCACTATCCGAACAATGGAAGTTTTTTTTTTTTTTTTTTTGTCGGAGATGCCAAAAGCTTAGTTGTTAACAATCTTAATGGTTTTATTTTGTTTGGTTTTGTTTGTTTAGGTTTGTTTTTACGGCATATCAGCCTCAATGGGTTATTTAATGCCGACAAGATTTTTACAATAGATTTGGATGAATAGAGTATATATTTTTAAGAAATAACTTCGTAAAGCAGCTTTTTTGACGTAAAGTGTGTGTGTTTTTTCTTTTTCTTTTCTTTTTTTTTTAGAATCAGATTTATTGTTGGTAAGTTTTTTCTTTCAAAAATGTATTGCTGGTAATACTTTTTTCCTTCAAAAATTCATAGCTTGTTATATTTTTCCTTCAAAAATGTATTCCTATAATTTGACGATAAAAATCTATTTTTTTACTTTCATAGCGTTTTGGTGATAAACTATTTGCCCATAGCTGGGAACCTAACAGTTACTACCACCCCCGATCAAAATGAACTTGGGCACAACAGCAATTAAAGAGGTGCTTCAATGCTCTCCACAACCTCCCAATCAAAGGCCTTCCTACTGGATGCAGTTTATGGTCATACCCAGGATTAATCGTAATGGTGAGATCAAACCTTTCGATATATGTTAACATTCTGCATTCTTTAACCGAGTGTTACGGTCGGTTGAAATGCAAATCTTTATATTTTTTCTAAACAAAATGGTTTCTTAAATTACCGCTCTTTCTACTGCTGACTGGAGTTTCATAACTTTTTTGTTCTAATTAGTGTGGACAGCTCTGCATACAATTAGCATCTACTTCAATTTTCTATTTTTCTTCTTTTTTTTTTAATTCCTTAAATGATTTGACTTGTCAGTCGTAAAGAGGGACCTTCCTTAATGAGTCGGTTGAAAAAAAAAATCGCATTTTTAGTTAAAGAATATATTGCTTTTCTAAAGAAAAATGAAGTGATATGAAAAAGAATTTCTAGAAATTTAAAGAAATTAAAATGCACAAAATCAAAAAAAGATTTCATTTGTGAACAATTCCTGAGAGTTCCTTTTAAAAATATCCGACACTATCAGTCAGTCAGTTAAGTGCCATACGTGAAACACGCTTGGGCGATCATGTCTTTTTCGAGACATGACTGACTGGGCAGAAGATTATCCCGCAGTAGGTTGCCATTGCTTTCTGCGGTAGACTGGTTGCTGACCAAGGCTATATAACCCAATCTGTCCTGCTATTTAACCCATAACTGGAGGGAAGAGACGGATTAATACCTTTCCCAAGGGTATTTGTGCGTAAGTGAATGCAATGGATTCAACTGGAATTTGAACTCGGCTCCCCAGTTTCTCGTTCCGAGCCGATATCCACTGTACCACAACGCACATCCTTAGCTTTTATTAAATTTTGGTCATTTTTTCCCCATTTATAATTATTTTTAGTGAAGATTCGGAATTATATGTATATTACTGACAATTTTTTTTTTTAATGAAACATATTTACATTGTTCGGACTATTGTCCTCATCTTTATTGCCATGTTTACGACCTTTCGGCAGTTGTACGTTCCGGCCTTCTTCAGGTGGTAGGAATTTCGAATCGAATCCTTTATTACGATTACTAGAGTATATCATTCTCATTCCATGTGTGATGCCACTTGCGGTAACCATGTCTTTATCCAACTTTAACTGAACTTCCTAAGTTATTTGTTAACCACTGCTGTAGCCTGGTATTGAAATCACAACTCTTTAGGTCAAGCAACTGGAATTAACCAACGTCTATATTCGCTGGGCAATGTGTTCTTGAGGAAAAAGTATGTAAGTTTTACAATTTCAAATATGCAAAACAAGTACGGGCTTTACTGAACACGTTTATTAAATTTTTAGATTTCAATGCATTGGTTTACTGAAGGTGCGTACGTAAAATGTGTGTATGTTAGCATATTTTGAATTTTTATTGCAAGGTCTTTCTATTGATGTGGGGGGTCAGTACTTACTGGGAAACAAGAGCTTCAGCTAGGGGAAATCTTCATCTACTTGACCCGCAGCCATACTCGATCTTTGCTGTAAGAGCAGACCAAAATAATTACGCAGACCTGTGTGTGGTGAACTTTTGTCCCACAAAATAGGTTTCTCGTCTCTATTGCTAATAATGACATAATGTTCTGTGTGGTATATCAGTGATATATACAAGAGTGACGTATCTAAACTTATTTATAAATGGAACTTTGTATGTGTGTGTCTGTGTGCTTGTGTCTGTGTGTGTGTGTGTGTCCGTTACCTCTAGACTCCGAAACGGCTGAACCGATTTTCTTGAAAATTTACGCAGTTGTACTATAAGCGTCTGCGAGTGTTCTTAGCTAGGTTTTGTGTCGAGGTACACCCAATAAATATCGAAAATCAGTAATCGAAAAAATCAAGTTATAGAAGGAGTGGTCCGATTTTAATCAAATTTGATACACTCATAGACAAAGACATAAGAAACGATATTCAGAAGTTTCAAGGTTGCAGTTCTTACAATAGTGCAGAAAATTGATTATATATATATATATATATATATATATATATATATATATATATATATATATATATATATCTCCGAGTGAGTACAGAACGAAGAAAGTTTCCTCCTGTCGAAATGTTGGAAACCCAACGTTGAAACAAACATATGATTGTAGAGGAGAGGACATATATAGAAAAAAGTATGTACATGTTCTAAAATATAATATATATATATATATATATATATATATATATATATAAGGTAAGATATTTGTGTGTGTGTCTGTTTATCTGCCTGTATGTCTGTATTTTTTTCAATCCTTTTATTTTAGTTTTTGCTTCGGGTTTAGCTCTAAATAGGTATAATTGTACTTCTTAGTCTCAGCCATGATACCATTTACTCAGAGGACTTATTTAGCCTTCAAAATTCAGTTTACAATGAAAAAAACTTATTTGATATCGATACCAGGAAATCAAAATTTGACTTACATCCATTCATTTTTCTTTCAGTCTTTCGTGTTAACGACCAAAGAGTCTGCGCTCCAGGACCATGAATTAGTTTTAAAGCTTTCATTACACCCGAGCAACGCCGGGCTATACTGCTAGCAATGACATAAACCAATGTTGATAATCGGCTTGAAATATAACGACGGACAACGTGTGTATAAAACATATGTATTCCGTTTATTCTCTGCAATGTAACCATTGTGTGTAGAAGGGTAGTCAGATGCATACGTGGGAGTGACGGCTGGAGTTGTCTTTCCTTGAGTTCTTTTTGCGTCCCGAGCGTGTCTGCTCTCTCGGCTCACTCTGTCCTTGTCCGGGAAAACCAGGTTTTACACATAAGTTCAGGCTCTGTTGAACTTCACCCAATTACGTCATTCCCGGGCAGACCTAATCACTAATTGTTTTCTTTGGCCAGTAGCATTGTAACGTAATCACATTACTGTTTATTTCGCTGTTCATTTTTTTTTCAAATTTGACACGCTGACGCAATGCCTGTTTATTTCATTGTTTTTGAAATCCGAAACATATTTCTTCTTAATAAAATATAATTAATTCCTCTATTCATTGTTTTATAATATCGAAATAATTTAATGTAAATTATATTGTCTTTGAACGTTGTTTCTGCATTTTTTTACGCTTCTGACCAAATAATTTAATTAAATTATGTTTCATTATTTATATTTCGTAGCCCCGAAAACCGCCGTTTTTGACACAATACACTTTATTTTTTCCGCATTCCAGCTTCGATTGAAATTATCGCGTTTTTTTTGTTTTGTTTTTTTTTTTTCGCCTTGGACAGGAATAAATTCTTTTCAAGTTTAATTATCTGGCATGTTACATTTATAGACTAAACTATCGCCCCGTTCACACTCCACCCACGTCTATTGAACAGGTGAAGAGGCTCATCCCTTGTTCCTTTGTTTAGGGTGTGGTTTTCGGTTTTCTCTTTTCCAGTCTTTTCACTTTCACGTAGTCCCCTGCACATCAGTGGCGTTACCACCTTGCTCGGGGTGATATGATTAAAAAAAAAAAAAAGATTATGCGTTCACAACTAGGATCCACGACGCTATGCTGTTAACAAATTATTATGAAGCGCAAGTTCTATTCAGATATATTCTTCCTCAGATCAATATTTTGTACAACAATTAGAAGTGAATACGTCCCTGGAAATTATCTTGGTCTTTCCATGTCCAGGGTCAACCGATATCTCATATCCTTAATTTGTATATTAGTCATAAGTCCTTGAATAATTAACGCTATTTTGTTGTGTATACTAAATTCCTCGTTCACCACGTCGCTAATAAGACTTAGCGCCTGTTTGGTGGAATACCAAAGACACTGAAGTTGTCCTTTCATGACCTGCAGGAAGACGAGCATAATTAATTTTACACGGGTGCTCTTGTTTGACAGATCTATCTGGAATTCGGTTGGGCACCTCGAGGTGGTGTAATGGTTAGCAAGCTTGTCTTTACAACTGAATAGTGAGTTTGATCTTCACTGGGTGTCCCATATTTTTGGCCTTGTGCCACATCTAAGCTGCGCTTAGAAATTCATTAACTGGAATTCGGTTTATATGCACTATTCAGTACACCTGCCTATTCAGCTGCTGTAGCCTACAGGAACCGCTTCTTGTGGCGATAACTCATTTCAAAGCAAATAAATATTTGTGTTCGCTCGCAATAGCTGCATGTGTGTCTTCAGTGAGTCTAGGTCGCTAATAGTGAGATACCAGATAGCCGCTCACCAGTTGTTTTTTTTTTTTCTCGTAATTACTCGCGGCTCTATAATAGTGTGCTAAACAAGGGAAAATCTTCAATCTCTCTTTTCAGTCAGTTTCAGCTGTAGATCTCCTCAAGGCATATGACTTGATGGTGTCCATGTAATTGTCCTAAAGAAATATGTTCCTGAATCGGCCCGCTCTTCATAAGGTGCCTTGAGGTTTCTTGCTTTTCAACTTGTCGGAAGTCGTCTTTTGTAATTCCTGTTTGTAAGAATTCTCGTGAATCGTCTGATATTTCGAATTATCAACCTTTCTTCCCTTATTTTCGACAATATACACCAGGCTCTAATTTACTACGTATCAGCAAAACATCTAACTACGAACTTCTTTCATACAGGCAATATATATATATATATATATATAAATATATAGCATTTGTTTCACGAGCTCAACCGCCAATGTGTTAATCTTTGCGGTTCTTCAATATGGCAGTGAATATTAGACAATATCTTCGAAGATGAAGGAAAAACTTGAAGCAGCTGAAATGTGGTTCAACAGAAGGATGCTGCGGATATCATGGACCGAGCATGACGTGATTTTGGAAAGGATGGAGACGAAAAGGAAATTAATACTAAGCATCAGGAAGAGACAACTAAAGTTCCTGGGACATGCAATGAAGAAGGAGGGCTTGGAAAACCTGATACTAACAGGCCAGATAGAGGGAAAAAGAGACAGAGGAAAGCAGCGGATAACATATTTGAAGGACCTGATCAGGTCTATGACGGAACGAGGGTTGCATGGTGCAACAGGAGAAAGCATGCGAAGAGCCATCAGGGATAGGAAGATGTGGAAAGCCATGATCCTCCTACGTCCTGAAAGGACATGGCACATAAAAGAAGAAGATTTAATGACTGTCAAGCGTAAGATCAGAGCTGTAGCCTTTTTAGATATCTCGAAGCGTTTGAGAGGGTTTGGCACGCTCTGTCTGTAACAAAAAAAAATTTAACCAGTCTGTCCTAATATATGGAGTTGAACGGCCACTTTTCTTTATCATATAACATTAATGTGGGTGTCCTTCATGTATCTCTGCTTGGACCTGCTGTGATATCTTCATTTGAGATCTTTCCGAATTCATCAGTACTCATATCCAAGCTGATGATTCCTGTCTTAATAGTAAGTGATGTGGACCGGTAATGGGACCACAAAATGATAACTCGAAACACGGTGATAAGGTTAACAACATATCTCGTCTCATCCTTTATTCACCCAGTGGTGTGTAGGGCAGTAAGTTTTTGTTACTGTTTCCGTAACAAACTGTTTTTTATGGGGCAGGGTTGTTAGTACTGCGCCCAACCCCCAAACCTGGAGGACCGGTGGACCATTATTCCCAAACAGTCACCCATCTAAGTACTGACTAGGCTCGATATTACTTAACTTCGATGACCGGACGAGAACCGGTGTATTCAACACGATATAGCCGTAGACTAACAACATATATTAAATCAAAAATAGATACAAGAGAAAAGAGTAAATATAAGCTTGGCTTACTAATGACTGACAGACAGACAGACTGTGCTGAGCTGAACTGAAGCCACGAGGGTGATTAACTCTCAGTTAATATACTGGTAGGAAGAGTCTATAGTTAAGTGGGTCACGCCCCACAACAGTAAGTTTGATGGATTTTTCTCCCCAGAATCTCTTAGGAACCCTTTAATTATCACCTGGTTCATCATTTATCCATCACACCCAGATGGTGCATAGGGCAGCAACAAAAAGTTGCTGTTTCTGTAACAAACTGTTTCTTACAGGATAGAGTTGTTAGCCCTGCACCCAACCCCCAAACCTGGAGGACCGGTGGACCATTCTTGGTCCTTACGTTTACAGCATCTGGTATTCGCAAATGGTCACCCATTTAAGTACTGACCAGGCTCGATGTGGCTTAATTTCGATGTATTCAACACGATATAGCCGTAGACATCACCTGGTTAGTCTATTAATACTTGAAAATCTTATATTATGCGTAGGGTGGCAGAATAAGGAAGAAACGTCTAAGGTTTTGGAAATAAATGTATTAACAAAAAAATACAATACGGTAAATCGGTGTGAATGTCTCTCGTTGAAAGAAAGAGATGAGTAGAGTCATAAAAGTCGTTCGTACGGTGGGAGAGTGAGTTGTGAATTACCATGGCGACAACCTCTAGTGGGTGTCATTCGAAATGGAAGGCCGCTGTCGACGAACGTTGTGAATCGTGGCTGGTGTGCCGGCCGACTGCCCGAGAAGTCCATTTGATTGGTTTTATATATTTTTCTTATGCTCAAATTGGCTTTCATTTTTCTTTGTTTCTTTAGGCGAGAGAGAGTGCTATTGGTGAAAATTCTGGCTTGTTTTTTTTCTTTTTCTTTGAGTATGTCAGTAAAACGGAAACTATGTGCGGGGCCTATGCGCAGTTAACAAAGTTTTTAGTCCAGCTTTTGGCTTTGGAGTGTTCACATCCGGTCAGTGGTGGAAATTTGTGTAAAATGAATCAGAAGACGTTTTGTTTTTAGGAAGATTATCTTACATTCACTTACTCACAAATACTCTTGGGAGAGGTATTAATCCGTCTCTTTCCTCCAGTTTTGGGTAAAATAATAGGACAGATTGAGCCTTGGCATGCAACCAGTCTACCGCAGAAGGCAATGGCATCCTACTGCGGGATAATCTTCTTCCCAGTCAGTCATGACTCTTTCGAGACATGATCGCCCAAACCGTGTATCAAGTATGACACTCAACTGACTGACTGATAACAAAAATTAACTATTCAAATTATGGCCTGCAAGTTATATTGAACCTGAAATTTAATAAAATATTAAAATGCTTAAAACATTTGAGATTTAATAGGCAGTTGAAAAAAATTATGAACGTTTAAACTAATTATTTAAACTAGTGGAACCCGTGGAATTTTCACGGGAGGATAATTATGATTTCTTGGAAAAATTTTATTTTGTCATCCTACAAATAATAGTACTGGATAATAAAATGGTATTGGATAATAAAATTACGATAACACAGAGTGTAATTTTATTAAAATATCTATAAAAGTAATGTCCATAGAAGCTACTTTACTGTAATCTTATATTATATTAAGCGGCGTATGCACAAACCATAACCAAGATACTGTACGCTATTTTGTGAGAGATTTTGAAAGAGAAAATGTTGTTTTTTTTATTACTGAAAAATCATGGTTCCTGTGTCCATT
The DNA here is from genome assembly GCA_037127315.1 of Ascarosepion bandense. Lineage (NCBI taxonomy): Eukaryota > Metazoa > Mollusca > Cephalopoda > Sepiida > Sepiidae > Ascarosepion > Ascarosepion bandense. The sequence goes on from JBBBDQ010030380.1 coordinate 166,927, forward strand.
GTAAACAGAAAAGACCAACTGAGTAATAGCCAAGGGTGTAGAGACCATAAATTTCGTTATTGGTCGCGGGATACGACAACAAACCTACCTATTTTACTATATTGTACAATACACACACATATATACACACACAATTACTCTACAACCACCAGCTTAAGCTACTGCTGCTACGGTAATGCTATAGGCTCTCTCCTCCTACTCTCTCATTCTTTACTACCCTTCCGTTTGGCAAAGGTGAGAGAAAGGCTGAGAAGAGTAAAACGATAGCGGGGAAGGAAAAGCTTGTGGAGTGAGTAAGTGTGTAACGGACGGAAGAGCTAAGTAACTAACTAAGGAAGGAACAAGCAGAATTATTATATAGATATTGTCGAGCGTTGCATATTTTTTCCGGTTTCTTCATTTCGTGTCAACAATAATCTCCAAAACTTTAAGTGTATCTCGTGTCTTCGAAAAGTTTGACCATATCATCCATTAAAATCTCAATGTCATCAGTTTATTTCACGAAAACATTTAATTTTCTACGATATGTTTAGTCATTTTTTTAATCGTATCACCCCAAGCAAGGCGGTAACGCCACTGATGTGCAGGGGGCTACGTAATAGTGAAAAGATTGGAAAAGATAAGGCCGGAAACCACATCCTAAACAGGGAACAAGGGATGAGCCTCTTAACCTGTTCAATAGACATGGGTGGAGTGTGAACCGGGCGATAGCTAGCTCTATCTACTCCAATTGAAAAAAAAAACAAAGTGAGAAGTTTGGAAAAGAGAAAGCCGGAAACCATATCCTAAACAGGGAACAAGGGATGAGCCTCTTAACCTGTTCAATAGACGTGGGTGGAGTGTGAACCGGGCGATAGCTAGATCTATCTACTCCAATTGAAAAAAAAAAACAAAGTGAGAAGTTTGGAAAAGAGAAAGCCGGAAACCATATCCTAAACAGGGAACAAGAGATGAGCCTCTTAACCTGTTCAATAGACGTGGGTGGAGTGTGAACCGGGCGATAGCTAGATCTATCTACTCCAATTAGATCTATCTAACATGTCTTTTGTTGCTAGGTTTTTTATCACTTCAAACGTAATTTTTATGGATACGCACATATGAGTCGATGCACCGTTTATTTTAAACAATATATTTATTCCCTTCTACCGACCTTAGTTTTCGGGAAATCTTGACGAAATATGCGCTCTCCAGCAGGACTTGAACCTGCTTATGCGTTTGCACGATAAGTCGTTGTTAGAATCAACGTACTTTAACCAACTCGGCCACGGTGAAGGACGTCATCGATTAAGTAATACTGAATAGTGCATTTAAGTAAAAGCCTTCTCGTTTAAAATGATAAACCTGTCGGATTATTTATATTTTTAAAAATTCATTACTTAAGAAATGTGTGTGTGTGTGTGTGTGTGTGTGTGTGTGTGTGTGTGTGTGTGTGTGTGTGTTCTAATAGTTTTTGTGTTTTTTTGTTTTTGTTTTTTTTGTTTATTTTGTTTTTCTCGCATATAGAACACTGCTTTGGCCTCTTTGCATTTAAGTGTTTGGAAATAATTGTCAGTCGCTAACATCGATCAAAAACCCTGTTCTTTTATTGTCCTCACTCCTTAACGTATTTTCTTTTCCCACATTCTTTCACATTCGATAACTTCTTGCGTCTTGGTGGCTTTATTATCTTGCTTTAGTTGATATCATTTCGTAACGTTTATATCATTCTGTCAGAATATTTATTGCCTAAGTATATACAAATACGCGGTTACATATCCTGAGAATTACACAAAAATGCTACTGTTGCTGTATATGTATGTATAAACACATACACACGCACACATACACACATCTACCAAACTGCAACATACTGACAATACAAATATAAAAGCTTAATCCACGTGTTAAAAAGCATGAAAGCAATATTAATTAAAATTAAAAAAAAGGTCAAGACTCAATACTAACTATGAACACGACCAGCAAATTGTGGCCGTGTTTGGAAAATAAAATATTCTTATAACTTTTAGATTAAAAAAACGTACTTTCAGTTAAAATTAAAAGCATCCTTGATAATGGCTAAAGGAATAGCCGAAAGCGCTTGGACAATACAGAACATTTGGATAATCTTTATTTAATTTACGTCGACAAAAATTATAACATTAACGAAACATGTATAAATGAGGGATTGCTGCCCAAATACACAATAACACGCGCACGAGTGCGATTATCAACCTCGCGTGTCAGGGTTCGAAATAGCTTGGGAATTGTAAGTCTTTAGTGATTCACAATACAATCTGCTGTACTGTTCACCTTTTCAAAAACCTTATTTATTTATTTATTTATTTATTTATTATTCGGTTGACAACACAAACGAATTTACCATCAATGCATGTTTCTAATGATGCTTTTTGTATTCTTGCTCTTGTCGGGTCACTTACTTTAGGGATAGTTTAACATATGACCTTTCAAATTACACACGCAGGGTCATAGAACGAAAATGTTGCCAATACGATACTGCTTCCTCCTTCGTGATGTTAACCGCCATTTTCCCTTTTGAACTCTGTAGAAGCACTATCTACAGATGCAGCAAACCTTTCATGAAGACAGAATTGAAGAGAAGGAATGATCCTTGACTAATATTGATATTTTTTTCTCATACATGGGGATTTTCAGTACAAGACTCACTGAAAGCCGTTTGTTACTGTTTTTTAAACCTCCAATTAAAAACAAATGCTAAACTCTAAAGAACGCGTAACTGCACATGTAAATTATATGAGCATATGCACACACAGTTTGTCCAATCGAAAACACTCTCGTATATATATATATATGTGTGTGTGTGTGTGTGTGTGTGTGTGTGTGTGTGTGTGTGTGTGTGTGAAAAGTGTATGTATATAATTATAAATACCAATATATATATATGTGTGTGTGTGTGTGTGTGTGTGTGTGTGTGAAAAGTGTATGTATATAATTATAAATACCAATATATATATATATATATATATATATATATATATATGTGTGTGTGTGTGTGTGTGTGTGTGAAAAGTGTATGTATATAATTATAAATACCAATATATATATATATATATATATATTGTGTGTGTGTGTGTGTGTGTGTGTGTGTGTGTGTGTGTGTGTGAAAAGTGTATGTATATAATTATAAATACCAATATATATATATATGTGTGTGTGTGTGTGTGTGTGTGTGTGTGTGTGTGTGTGAAAAGTGTATGTATATAATTATAAATACCAATATATATATATATATATATATATATATATATATGTGCATTTTTTCATTAATGCAGGTTTCATTGAATAATATAGACAAGTTTTGTCTATTAATTTTGTGTAGGATCCGTTCATACCGTCTGATATACTTGATGGTGATGTCGTTAAAAGACAACAAAAAATCACAGTATTTGTTGAATTTTTTATCGGGTCTAAGCTTCCAACAACGTACTCAAATGTCTGTAATCAGACCAGGGACCACAACACCACTATTTTGTCACTGTCTTCGGCCATCCGCCACGTTAGGGATGGACTTATATTTTCAATTCAATTATCTTTATTGTTAATAGCTTAAATGTTCTATGTTTACTGTGTGTTAATATTTACTCTTTGATAATGGCTTATGTGAGCCGAAAGCTTAGACCCGATAAAAAATTCAACAAATACTGTGATTTTTTGTTGTCTTTTAACAACATCACCATCAAGTATATCAGACGGTATGAACGGATCCTACACAAAATTAATAGACAAAACTTGTCTATATTATTCAATGAATCCTGCATTAATATATATATATATATATATATATATGCAATTTGTTATATATATTATATTGTTTACATATTATATATGCGTGGTACTTATTTAAAAGCGCTCAATATCAGTGATAGAGCAGACATATTCATATAGATAGGTGTGAGTTAACTCACACTTATCTATATGAATATATATATATATATATATATATATATATATATATATATATATATTAATGCAGGTTTCATTGAATAATATAGGCAAGTTTTGTCTATTAATTTTGTGTAGGATCCGTTCATACCGTCTGAAATACTTGATGGTGATGTCGTTGAAAGACAACAAAAAATCACAGTAATTGTTGATTTTTTTATCGGGTCTAAGCTTTCGGCTCACTGTCTCATTTTGTCACCACTGTCTTCGATCATCCGCCAAGGTAGGGATGGACTTATATTTTCAATTCAATTCTCTTTATTGTTAATAACTTAAATGTTCTATGTTTACTGTGTGTTAATATTTACTCTTTGATAATGGCTTATGTGAGCCGAAAGCTTAGACCCGATAAAAAAATCAACAGTTACTGTGATTTTTTGTTGTCTTTCAACGACATCACCATCAAGTATATCAGACGGTATGAACGGATCCTACACAAAATTAATAGACAAAACTTGTCTATATTATTCAATGAAACCTGCATTAATGAAAAAATGCTGCCAAAATACACACAATATATATATATATATATATATATATATAACAGTGTGCAAAAAGACCCTAAAGAAAACCAACTACACTGGCGGCTCTAAAAGATGAAATTGAGAAAACATATGTAGCAATCACACTGGACACTTTGGTCCATGTTGCCCAAGCAATAGTTCGCCGAACTAATAAATGTTTGAAATCTAAAGGCCACCATTTTGATTATCATTTGTAATTACAATGTCCAAAGGTAACTTGTATTAATCTCATGATGTCTGAATAAATTTAGTATTAAACTACAGTGGAACCTGTCGTATGCGACCATCTTCGTCAGCGACCACCTGTTGCTAACGACCGTTTTTGTATGTATGGTCGATTTGCTAATGTTAATTGACCCTTAGTGAACGACCACCTCCAGAACGCGACCAGCGACTAACATCGATGAGTGAAAATCACTGATCAAGCGACCGCTTTAAAAAATCCATTTTGGTCGTTCACTGCGAGCTTCTAAATTAGGAGAATCTAAATGAGTAAATTATTTAATTTTGCTTTGATCTAAGCCAGGGACACTTCCTCAATGTTTTGTTATTTTAGTGTTGTATCAAACTATTATTTTTTGTTGAAATGTACATTGCCTAAGTTCACGTCACGGTCAAACATCGGCTGTTTTGTACAGCATGTATTGCAACTGACATGTTCAAGGGATTCATCGCAGTCTCTGTACTGACTTGGATAAATTCAGGGATTGGGAAAATCACAATTATGTCCCTTTCTCAAATGTCTATCGCTTTCGTTCCTTTATATTTTTTGTTTATCTATCTAAACTTATTTATAAATGGAACTTTGTCTGTGTGTGTGTTTGTGTGTGTCCGTTACCTATAGACTCCGAAACGGCTGAACCGATTTTCTTGAAAATTTACACACTTGTACTATAAGCGTCTGCGAGTGTTCTTAGGTAAGTTTTGTGTCGAGGTAAACACGATAAATATCGAAAATCGATAATCGAAAAAATCGGGTTATAGAAGGAGTAGTCCGATTTTAATCAAATTTGATACACTCATAGACAAAGACATAAGAAACGATATTCAGAAGTTTCAAGGTTGCAGTTTTTACAATATATAAGGCAAGATGTGTGTGTGTGTGTGTGTGTGTGTGCGTGTGTGTGTGTGTGTGTGTTTATCTGCCTGTATATCTGTATTTTTTCAGCCCTTTTATTTTAGTTCTTGCATCGGGTTTGGCTCTAAGTAAGTATAATTGTAGTTCTTAGTCTCAGCCATGATACCATTTACTCGGAGGACTTATTTAGGCCTTCAAAATTCAGTTTACGGCGAAAAAACTTATTTGATATCGATACCAGGAAATCAAAATTTGACTTATATCCATTCATTTTTCTTTGAGTCAATGGTTTTGCTTTAACTGGAACAACTATTGCTTTTTAGTCTTTCGTGCCAACGTCCAAAGAGACTGAGCTCCACGACCATGGATTAGTTTTAAAGCTTTCATTACACCCGAGCAACGCCGGGCTATACTGCAAGTCTACAATATTTCTATCTGGCTATATCTATCTCTATCGCTCTGTTTTTCTGCTTCCACCCACGATCGCTGTCAGTTTTTGTATGTTTTGTATGTTTCTTTCCATGTATTATCGGAGATTCTCTTTTGCTATCACTCACTTCTAAGAAAAAAATTGAAACCGTATACGTCGCGAATTTTTCCAACCTGCATATTTTATAAGAAATGGCTAGAAATGGGTACGAAAAGGAAAGCAATAAAATACTTTTTTTAGGTACACTTCATAAATATATATATATATATATTTTTTTTTTTTTGTTAATAATTATTTTGGTCTCTTGTTGACTGTTGTAAATACGATTTTTTTAAATTTTTAAATGAATTATGCTGAATAAATTTTTTTAAAAGTTGGGCCATTTTCTTACGTTTTCATTCATCCATTATCAGATTACATGGTAAAATTCTAATATGTACATTCTGATGAGTGGAATATACGTTCCTGGTGCAAATAGGTCATGACTATTAGCCTTTAATAAGCGACCACTTACAGTATGCGACCAGTTTTGATGGCAATATGGATGGTCTCATACGACAGGTTCCACTGTATTTACAAAAAAAAATTCTCTAAAAGAGTGCATACATCTTTCTTTGTGTCGTGTTTATGATATCTCTCTCCCTCTCTCTCTCTTATATATATATATGTGTGTGTGTGTGTGTGTGTGTGTGTGTGTGTGTGTGTGTGTGTGTGTGTGTGTGTGTGTGTGTGTGTAATTTAAGGTATGCTATATTTATGGGTTAACGTGCTCAATATCGGATAGAGTATATGCAAATATAAAAGTAGCCTGACAACATCCAGAAGCAACAATATATATAGAGAGAGAGAGGGAGAGGGAGAGAGGGGGAGAGAGAGACAGAGACAGAAAACTCAACACATAATTAAATGGTTATAAATCCAGAATTTATTTCGGCAGTTGTAAAAATACAAGCTGCTTCATCAGACCTGAAAAATAAAATGTTTTAATTTAACACAGAATATCAAAGAGAGAAAAATTGCTTAACACAGAGAGAAAATATTGAGGGTAGTTGAAGGGTATCTCTATACAGTTTAACATTAAAACAGCGATCGTACCAGAAATGTCACAAAGATTAAAGAACACGTGATATTGCTCTGGATAATATCGACTGAGCTCTCTATTTTTATCTATTAAATATTTTATATCAATAATTATTAATAACTTTTTTTGATTATCCTCTTCTTTTTTACGGGTTTGTCATTATTTCCTATATATATATATATATATATATATATATATATATATATATATATATCTCCGAGTGAACAAGGAACGAAATCAAATCGGATATAACCTCGAATTTCTAATCGGATAAAACCTCGAAATCCTATCGGATAAATCAAATCGGATAAAACCTCGAATTTCTATAAGATTGACCCCAAAGAGTACAAAAACTAATTAAGAAAAACCTAACAAAAAACTGCAAGAAAATTAACACGGAGCACCAAAACCACAAATATAGAATCAACATACTTTCATGGCTTCTGCTCCGATGAACTTAGATCACTGGTGCCCCCTAAATACGAATTTGAACGAGATACTAGATTAGCAACTAGATCCCACCCTTTTACAGTGAAACCGATAAAATGCAGCCGTAACTTCTACTCCAACAGTTTCTTTCTTCGCACTTCCCGACTGTGGAATTCTCTTCCACACGATTGCTTCCCCGACGGCTACAATCTCCAGGAGTTTAAATGTAAGGTCAATAGACACCTCCTAACACACTAACCTGCTCCCATTCTATCAAACACTCTTCCCATCTGCCCAACCCTCATCCTCGGTATCCTTACTCATCTGTCACCTTCCTCCTGACATTTCCTATGTCTAACCACTCCTTCTATAAAACCTTCCCCTATGTAGCCCCATGCGCAATAGTGGCAGTGGAATGCCTTGCTTGGGATGAGATGATTAAAAAAAAAAAACAACTCAGACAAAAAATTACGGATAAACTGAAAATAAGCGACAGAGTCCCCAAAATTACAACAAAGGAGGCAGACATATTTTTAAAAGACCATAAGCCGGTATTCTACCGAAAACTATCTACTAGAATAACAAACCCTACAAAATAAGAAATAGGCAGAATTAGTAAGGTAATGCTAGAAATATTTAACCAACAAATAAGAAAAAAAAATCCACCTCATGCAATAGAGGGGTACAATGGATGTAATCAAATGGTTCGAGAACCTTGGCGAAAAAATAATGCCACTTTTCTACAATTTGATATCGTGGATTTTTACCCATCGATATCTGAGGGCCTTTTTAATCTTGCCCTGGAATTCGCGGATTTCTATTCGAACATCTCAAAGGATGAAATCAAAATAATTTTGAACTGTAGAAAATCAGTTCTCATTAACAACAACGAACAATGGACAAAAAATTCAACGGATAATTTTGATTTATCTATGGGAGCCCTGGATTCTGCAGATTCTTCGGATCTAGTCGATTTATTTCTATTGTACAACCTCACAGCGTATAAAGAAATTGACACTAGCCATATAGGACTCTATAGAAATAACGGACTTATGATAGTAAATAAATCTACTGGTGGTAAGGTTGATAAAACTAGAAAATTAATTCATAAAGTCTTTAAATCTTTTGGTCTTAACGTTATACCTAGGAAGTTGACTTCCTAGGTATAACATTAGATTTAGTATCGAACACTTTCCAACCTTACATGAAGACTAATGCTAACGCAATCTATATAAACCCCAATTCTAATCACTCACCATCCATTGTCAAGCATATCCCATCATCAGTGGAACGCCGCATTAACACACACTCCTCAAATAAAGAAATACTCGATAAACACAAAGGAATTTATGATAGAATTCTTAAAGACAGCTGATATCAATCATCCAAAATTAACTTTGTGGAAAAATCCAGGGGCTCAAAAAAAAAAAATAGAAACTGGAAAACCATATGGTATAACGCTCCTTTTAATCAGTTCTTCTTCTTCTTCTATGTGCCCTGTCCCTTCAGGACGTAGGCGATCATGGATCTCCACGTCTCTCTATCCCTTGTGGCTCTTAGTATGTTTGCTCCTGTTGCTCCTGGCAACCCCCGTTCCGTCATCCACCTGATCAGACTCTGCAGATATGTTATCCGCTGCCTTCCTCTGTCTCTCCTTCCTTCTATCTGTCCAGTCAGTATCAGGTCCTCCAGGCTCTCCTTCCTCATTGCGTGTCCCAGGAACTTCAGTTGTCTCTTCCTGATGCTCAGCATCAATTTCCTTTTTGTTGCCATTCTTTCTAACACTTCGTCGTTGCTTGTATGCTCAGTCCACGATATACGTAGCATCCTTCTGTAGAACCACATTTCGGCCGCTTCCAGTTTTGTCCTCATTTTCGATGATATTGTCCAGCATTCACAGCCGTACTGAAGAACTGACATCACGTAGCAGTCTAGCACTCTTTTCTTCGTTTCTATTGAGATCTTCCTGTGTGTTAGTATTTTGCTCATCTTCTGGAACGCGTCCTTTGCCATGCCAATTCGCCTTCGGATCTCCGTGTCGCACTTTCCATCTCCTGTTAGAACACTTCCTAGGTACTTAAATTCTTGGACTTGTTTGATTCTGTTATCCCCCACCTGTATTTGGCATTTTGGGTTGTATCTTTTGCTGATGACCATGCACTCAGTTTTCTTAAAGTTTATTTGTAGTCCTTTCTTGTCACTCTCCACTGCTACTTTCTGTATGAGATCTTGCAGTTTCCTTTCCGTGTCCGCAATCAGTACTGTATCGTCCGCGTATCTTATGTTGTTCAGGTTGTGGCCTCCAATAATAAATCCTGGTGTGTCATCTAGGGTCCTCAAAGTATTCTCGCTGTATAGGTTGAACAAATCCGGTGAAAAGACACATCCTTGTCTTACGCCTTTTTCTATCTTTGTGTATCTACTGAGGTCGTTACCTGTCCGTATAACTTTAAACTGGGACATAAATTTCTTTAACTGATAGATAAGCATTTTCCCAAAAATAACCCTCTAAGCAAAATCTTTAATTGCAATACAATGAAACTAAGCTATAGCTGCTCCAACAATCTAGAAAAAATAATTAAAGAACATAACAGTAAAATATTAAAAGCACACAACAAAAATAACTCCAACACTAATCCCAGTCTGCCCCATAATAACAACCTTTGTAACAGTAGAAACCCAAACCAAAGCCCCATTCCTAATAAATGTTTAACGAAATCCCTGATATATATGTGTTCGATTTCATCCATGGAAAAATCACAAAGGTGAAAAACTGTATATGGGAAACATCATGAACGTATTTAAAAAGCGCTTTTACAATCACCTCTCATCCTTCAATAACAAAGAAAAACAAAATATGACTTCTCTTTCCTAATACTTTTGGAAGTTTAAAAACGAAAATAAAACACCTAAAGCGAAATGGAAAATATTTAAACAACCAAGAACATCTAAATCAATAAAAGAACTATGTTTCTTTTGTCTTCAAAAAAATTGAAATCATTAAATACATGAATAGCAACAAACTTTTAAAACAGAAGCATGAAACACATTAAAGAACTAACCTTACGATCATGCTAAAAAATACTACAAAAGTCAAAGCTTAGAGACGATAAACCTTTATAGTATTAACAACAATCTTACATCAAATTTTACCTATTACACACCACAAACTGTGATCTAATATAAAGTTTTATAGAAAAAAATGATTTCCTAAAATCAAAATTAAGGTTAAATCTACAAAATTAGATTAAGTATAAAAACTGTGTTTAAATACAAAAATTTTATATACTTGTACAAATAAACACTAAAGATAGGTTCAATTCTATCCCTCCCCAACGTTACACTTCCTTACTCTCCCCCTCTACTAAACCCAAAGAATAAAGTCTAGCCATGAGGCCATAAACCTATACCCAATCTTATAATGTTAAATCTGTATACAAAATTCTCGACACTATCATTAATCAACTATTAACCTACCCACCCGATTTTTCCAAAATTCTAACGGACAATTTACAAGACGTATTCCCTTATCACTAACCCCCACCAACATCCCACACACAACTCGCCAAATATATAAAAGAGGCTTTCCATTCCTTTCCACACCACCTGATGAGACATTGTAATTTCAATGTCGAAACAAAATGTACACTTTGTAGTGAATAAAAAAAAAATTGTACATGTTCTAAAATAAAATTTATATATATATACGGAAATTAACGAAGATTAACGAAACTTGGTTGTAAACAACCGGCAATTTGAAATGATTTATTTGAACATTATAGTTTATCGATACTCGTATTTAAGTAGATAGTCTGTTTTTAATTAAATAGTATTATATCCTCCCAGAGAGTAAAATATTACGCCTCCTTGACCTTACACTTTCGAAGGACCTCAAATGGAATGACTATATCAAATCCATTGCCAAATCTGCCGCTATCAAAGTCGGCTCTCTGTGCAGGGCCCGGAAGTTTTTCCCACCTGAATCTATTCTGCACATATACAAATCTACCATCCGCCCGTGTATTGAATATTGCTGCCATATCTGGTCGGGTGCCCCTGCTGCTCTCCTTGGACTTCTTGACAAAATACAAAGGAGGATCTATAACGTGGTTGATACTGACTTGGCAGACCGGCTGCAACCACTCTCTCACCGGCGTGATGTGGCTTCCCTGTGCCTCTTCTACAAGTACTTTCATGGCTTCTGCTCCGATGAACTTAGAGCACTGGTGCCGCCTAAGCAAGAATTTACACGAGATACTAGATTAGCAACTAGGTCCCACCCTTTTACAGTTAAACAGATAAGATGTAACCGTAAATTCTACTCCAACTGTTTCTTTTCTCGCGCTTCCCGCCCGTGGAACTCCTTTCCACAATCTGCTTTCTCGACAGCTACAATCTCCAGGTGTTTAAATGTAGGGTCAATAGACACCTCCTATCACTCTAACTCCCAATTATTCTCAGAACACTCTCATCTACCCAACCCTCGTTCTCGGTATCCTTACCCGTCTATCACCCACCCTCTGACATTTCCTATATTTAATCATCCTTTCTCCACTCTGTGTAGCCCCCGGCGTAGAAGTGGCAGTGACATGCCTTGCTCGGGGTGAAACGCTTATAAAATATATATATATATATATATATATATATATATATATATATATCTACTGGTCTGATTATTTACGATAAATTTTTATTACGAAAAGGTGTGTCATTCATTAAATTACACCTTTTCGTAATAAAAATTTTTCGTAAATAATCAGGCCAGTAGATATAAATATATAATACTGTTTAATTAAAAACAGAATATCTACTTAAATACGAGTATCGATAAAAAATAATGTTCAAACAAATCATTTTATATTTATATATATATATATATATACAGCTACACAAGCCGGAAGACTTCATTGTTTTTGCTTTTTCTTTTGTGTGTGTGTGTGTGTGTGTATGTGTGTGTGTGTGTGTGTGTGTGTGTGTGTGTGTGTGTGTGTGTGTGTGTGTGTGTGTGCGCGCGCGTGTGTGTGTGCCTTAATTTCTTATTTTTGTCTTTCATTCTAATATGAAGCCGAAAAGCAGCAGAAGTTCTCGGCGGAACGCGTCTTTTAACACTTTACTTTCCCATTATTTTCTATTTTCTATTATATTGTATGCATAGGGCATGAGTAATTATGGCTCACCACAACTTCTCGTCACTTTTTGCTCTTAGCAATATTTTATTCATTATGATACTTTTATTTATCTTTGGGATCGATGTTTCTGCATCCATATGCTTCAACTGAAGTTGATGACACTGTACTAATGTTTCCCTCTGCTTTTCTTGTTTTGAGTGTTATATTCTCCAAGCCTTCTTTCATCATTATGTATTTCAGCTATATTTTCGATTGTTAGCAGTTTTTTCGTAGTTCCTTTTCTTACTAAAAGTCAGTCTGAGAGGCGGGGGTACCATCTGTAGTGTAGTAAAGTAGAGAAGGGTGACTGTGAAACCAGGGTATGCAGACGAATCGCCAATTAGTGAAGCTTTATTCACTCTCACCATGGTTTCACGTGAATGGAGCATGCAGGTCTTAGGGAAAAATCCTCCTCCTGAAAACTCATTACGCGAGGACTGAAATAAACACCAAAACAATCAGAAAACATTTTTGCAGTCGAAGGATTCGTACATCCTTCCGGTTAATAAATTAATAATAATTGAAAATAAATATTTAACATTATTTAACCAAAACGTCGCGTTCCCGTCGACAAAAAAAAAAGAAAAAAATATGATTTGTGATCTCTTTGAAGAATATTTAAGCAAAGTCTCAAGACAAGGAAAAACAAGGAGATAATAGATATGCGACTGTTGTAACCCGTCAATGGAACGATGATTATTAATTCGACGAGGGAGTCCCAAAACTTATCTTCTCTATTATAAAATCGAATGTCTTATCACAATGATAAAATCAACGAACATCAAAAATGGTTTAAAAATAAATGTATACAACATATTCATTCTTCAGGTGACGTAACTATGGAGAAGAAGCTGGGATCGGAGAGGTCAGCACACACTCATCGAGCCAGCCAGAGGCCGTGGACTTGTCCACCGTTCTCCCTGTATCTTTCTCGGTATGAGATTCGATCTCAACTGCCGACTGACTGACTACTACCAATAATAATTTTTCTCTTATAAAAGTGACTACGTCATCTTTTAGGCACATTGTTTACAACCATTTCGAGGCCCTCATTATCTGACTTTCGCTACGCTGGTTTAATGCCTCATTGCTTTACGCTGAAATTTAGTTGAAATAGTTACATGAAAGAGGTTATTCTACTGGTCATGAAGTGGGGGATTGGTTTTCTATTGTTATGAAGTAATAAACTGATCCCCCACTAATTAATACTTATTAATATAATAATAAAATCTATCACTTCTCCCTCCAACCATAAATAGCAGGATAGATTGGGTTTTATAGTCTTGGTTGGTAACCAGTCTAACACAGAAAGTAATGGTAACCTACTGTGAGATAATCTTCTGCCCAATCAGTTATGACTCTTTCAAGACATGATCACCCAAGCATGTATCACATATGACAATTAACTGACTGATTAAATAGTTGGAGAAATAAGTAAACCTTCTACTAGTCATAAAGTGGGGGATTGGTTTTCTATTGTTATGAAGTAATAAACTGATCCCCCACTAATTAATACTTATTAATATAATAATAAAATCTGTCTCTTCTCCCTCCAACCATGGATTAAATAGTAGGACAAATTGGGTTCTATAGTCTTGGCTGGCAACTAGTCTACTACAGAAAGTAATGGCAACCTACTGCAGGATAATCTTCTACCCAGTCAGTCATGTCTCTTTCGAGACATGATTGCCCAAGTGTGTATCACGTATGGCGCTTAACTGACTGACTGACTGACTGACTGATTGACCACCATTTGGCAAATAAAGCCAAAAAGTATACTTTAAAAAGTTTTCATGATAAAACAAATTCAGATATGAGTAAAATAAAAAGGCTCAACAAAAACTCGACTGTTTCCAGAAGAAAATGTCATGCCTTTTAAACACACATAAGAAAATGTGATGCCTTTTATACACACATAAAACAGCATGTCTGGGTGTTTGAGAGAGACTTTTATTGCATCACCGGAAGATACAGCAATAATTTTTTTTTTAAATGTCAGGGTGGGATTAAACGAAAAATAAACTATTATGATTACCTTGTCTGCCAAATAAATTCTATCAGTAACTATTAAATGGTGTTCCAAAAATTTGGGGTTTTTTATTATTATTATTATTATTATATTTTTTTATTATTATTTCACCTCAAGCAAGACGGGAATACCACCAGCATGTAGGGGGCTACAGGGAGTAACTGTGAGAGAAAGACTGAGTATAGGGAGGATTGAGTAAAGGACAGAAGATGAACCAGAATGTTAGAAGTACAGAGGAGATTACAATGAGTGAAAGTGAAAGGAAAAGACTGACAGTAGGGAGGCTTGACAAAAGGACAAAAGATGAACGAGAATGCCAAGAGTAGGCAGGAGATTACAGGGAGGGAAAATGAAAGAGAAGACTGAGGATAGGGAGGATTGCCGAAAAGACAAAAGATGAATGGGAATGCCACGAGTACACAGGAGTTTACATCTCTCCCCTCCAGTTATGGGTTAAATGATAGGACAGATTGGGTTCTATAGCCTTGGCTGCAACCAGTCTACCACAGAAAGCAATGGCAACCTACTGCGGGATAATCTTCTGCCCAGTCAGTCATGTCTCTTTCGAGACATAATCGCCCAAAGTGTGTATCATGTATGGCATTAAACCAACTAACTAATCATTTCACCCCAAGCAAGGTGGGTATGCCACTAGTGCACAATGGGTTACAGGGAGAGAAAGGGAAGACTAAGAATAGGGAAAATTGAGGAAAGGACTAAAGATGAACGAGATTCAATAAGATAGCAGATGGTGTTTGATGTTGCTTTTAAATTTTTAGAGATTGTCGTTATCAAGGAAGAAAGGAAACAGGAAAGAGTTCCATAGGTTGGATGCACGAGAAAATAAATGTTTCTTTGCGCTGGCAAACAAATTTGAAAATGGTGAAGGAAAGAATTATTTTTATTCTGTATTCATCACAAGTGTAAGTAGTCTGTAACACTAATGAGCTGAAAATCTTACAGTATGTACATTATTCGGACTATTGCCCTCATCTTTGTTGCCATTTGTACAACGTTTCAACTGTAGTACACTCTGGCCTCCTCAGGTGCTAGGAATTTCAAACTGGACCCTTTATTAAAATCACTAAGGTATGTGAACTCCATTCTTTGTGGGAAGCCTCGATTGGAAGTCATGAGTTATCTCCCTCTAACCCTGCAAATTACTTGTTCACTACTGCTGTAGTCTGGTATTGAACTCCCAACTCTAAGAGTCAAGTCAGGAACTAACTAACATCTATATCCACTGGGCCATGTGTCCTTAAAAGTGGGCAATAGTTTGAATAATGTAAATACTGTAAATACTACCTCATCTCAGAAATAAAAACAAGCTGAAAAGTTGTTGGATGGATATTATGCATTGACTGAAAACAGAGTTCTTGGTAAAAATGAAATAAAACAAAGGCTTTTTTTTTTTTTTACTCATCATAATTCAAATTTTTATTGCAACATCTTTACAGTAAGATAAGTGATTTACAATTAAGAAAAACTGGAAATCATTTTTTTATGAAGTTGCTTTTTAATTTATTTTTTAAATATCTGGTTGGTTGTTCTCATCGGGTTAAAAAAAATTGAGGATAACCATCTATTAAAAACCATTGTCCTTGTTTATTTGAAATAATGGTTGGATGTTTAAGATATTTCATAAGTCTTTTCTTTTTTATCTTTTGGTCTTTCTCTTTTTTATATATTAAGTTAATAGTATTAACAAATGATAATTTCTCTTCAGTATTGTTGAGCAAAAAATAAAAAGTTACTATACACCTGAGGATGGCCGAAAGAACTGGCCAAAATGTTTAATTCGAAAAAAAGTTGGAAAAAAAATTAAAAATTTAATGAGGACAAATGTCCAAAAATATCAGTAATACAAACAAGTCGTCATATACCTCGTTTTTTTTTTAAATTTTTTTAATTTTCAAATATGAAATTACGAAAAATTACAATTTCTAAAATTATGATTACAAGAATGATTCTTTAATATTTTTTTCTATTCTTTTTTTATTTATTTTTTATAATTGCTAAAAGAGGGTTAGCAGGAATTTGTTTAAAAACAAAATGAAAAAACAGGACTCATTTGTCGAACTTGCTTTAGCTGTAAAGCAATTTTCTACACATTTCACAAAATCTAGTATAAATGATCAGTTTCTTCCCACCCCCCTCAAAGCAATATAGTTTTATTTCTCCACAAAATACTACGCATTTCCCTGTTTTTTATAAATATTTTACATTCATGCTTTTTTATTATATACATCCTTTCCGTTTTATAATCCCCAAAAGAACGGTTAATTTTCAAACATAATGAATATTATCAGAGATAATGCATGTGGATTTCAAATGATTTATTGCTAGAAAAGCGTTCCTTTTTACTCAGAAAAAAATTCTTTGAAAAAAGACTTCATATTTTCAATTTATTTGTAAGTTTTATTTTTCATTTTTTTTTTTTTTTTGGTCTTCAAAACAAGTTTTGAATGTCCATTGATTCTGGTTGTTGCGAATTTATTTCAAGGGAGATAATAAGTATGAGTTATTTCCCTTGAATCAAAGTGATCGAACTTACTAAATGTTTTTTTTTTTTTAATTATTTTTGAACAATTACAATTTGTTCATATCGAAATGTAATTTCAGGCTGTCTTTTGAACAGCGAACACAGCTAACTAAGATTCGATAAAAGTTGAAACAGAAACAAAGCCACATTTTTTTTCTTTTTTTACAATATTTCACAAACACATTTAGCACATGTCAAAATTACATTTCACTGCTATCAGTACAATAAGTGTACAATCAACATATATATTTGCAGCCAATTCTTCTTTTATACAGTATTCTTTGAACATCAGGCAATATTGCTTGTTGCTTAAATATCATACAGATATTTTGTATAAAGAAAATTTAAACTCAAATAACATTTCAAGTTGAACAATGTTTCCCCATTTTTGTATTGGAAATGAAAATGAAGCAGATATACACATAAAATATTTTTTTCCATCTAATTATAAACTTTTATATGACAGTTTACTAATATAACCTTGACACTTTAAAGAAAATCAACAAGCGATATTGCTGCATTGGCAAACATGTACAGTATATACATACAGATATGTCATTATACATACATACCTATATATATATATATATATATATATATATATATATATATATGTAAGTGGGTAGGTTTTATTGTTTTTTGACTATTTACAAAGACATTCTTAAAAAATATTAGAATTGTTTTTAAAATAATAAAATTTCATAAAATAATAAAACAGAAATTAAAAACAAAATTTAATGTGAGCAATTTGTTGTGAATAGATATTTGGTTGAGTTTATACATTTTATATACAATTTGCTACCCAAAATTTCCAGGAATTTAAACAATCTGCTAAATCAGTCAGTTATATTATTTCACACATCTGTTAAAAACACTTCATTACGAAATAGAATCTATAGAAAAAATTATTCTTTTCTTCAGAGAAGCTTTTACACAATTTAATTTCCAAAGAAGTTTTGTGTAGGGCCTTGTATAATGTTGGCTATCTTTATTTTCTTCTTTTATGAGAGAAGGATCATTAAAAAAAATATTATCTACTATTAACAAAAACTAAATTGTAAAAATACCAATATGCAAAATACAATTTATGTGCACTTTTTTAAAACTCCACTTGCTTATCCAACAAATATTTTATTTCCTTTTTCTTATTTCTGACATATTAACACTTATAATTATCTCTATTTGATAAAATAATAATCATCATGCTCTTATTTCATTTTAAGTTTTTCTGGTGAAAACATATTTATCATGGCCAATCAAGTTTAGGTTTAATGATTTCTATTCCTTTTTATAATCTGCGATGAACATATTTTAAATATTCTAGTATGAAGGGCATTATTTGTTTGAAATTAAAACTAAAGTTAGCCACCTTTTGGCTTTTATTATATCTTCATCCATACACAAGTATTGACCAATTATCTCCCTTGAATTAAAACACATTTTTTGACCAATCAAAACAAAGCAAAAGTTTGTCTGGAGCAGGTCAGAATTGTATAAGTATATTCCAAGTTATTGGGGAAGATTGAAATTGTATTATTTATTTATGCAAAGATAATTCTTGTATTATTGCTACTCATACTTTCTTTTTGAATTCTTTTCTATTGAAAGTTTAACAGCTACATACTTTCAATTTGCATTATAAATTTCATGTTCCTTTTGTTGAAAGTAAGATAAAAGACTTGGAGTTAGGATTAATTCATATTAGCTACTGCAAAGGCAAACATGAACCTTCATGAACACAAAAAACAGAATGGCAAAAGGATACCTCCCCACTTGACACTACTATTATTTTAACTACCTTCACCCCTCAGAATTGTAATAAAATCTAAACATATGATGGAAGAGAATTTAACTTTTTTCTTTTTGTTTTTTGTTCTTGAGAATTTACAACAAAAATATTGAACATTAAATATTTGATTATTTCTAAGAAGAATTTTATATTTACAACAATCTAAAGACTAATACAATTAAAGCAAATGTAATATTTATCAGTTACCAATTTATAAAGAAATGTGAAAACTTTTTTATTCATCTAATCTAAACTTATTTATAAATGGAACTTTGTCTCTGTGTGTGTGTGTGTCTGTATGTATGTGTGTGTGTGTGTCCATTACCTATAGAATCCGAAACGGTTGAACCGATTTTCTTGAAAATCTACACACTTGTACTATAAGCGTCTGCGAGTGTTCTTAGCTAGGTTTTGTGTCGAGGTACCCCCGATAATTATTGAAAATTGATAACTGAAAAAATCGGGTTATAGAAGGATATTCAGAAGTTTTAAGGTTGCAGTACTTACAATAGTGCAGAAAATCGATAATATATATATATAAAAGGCAAGATGTTCGTGTGTGTGTGTCAGTTTATCTGTCTGTATGTCCTTTATACAAATAGGTTAAGAAACTGCAAGCACATGAGATCCCATCTGAGTAGACATTCAGATGTAAATTCCACCAAAAACTTATTATGTGTTCTGAAGCTATCCCAGTTTCTAAAATTTAAATAAATTTAACAAGAACCTTCACTTCGTGATGAGGACGCCAAAGACATCTATGTAATTCACCACGTAACAAACAGGAACACAATTACCCACTTCATTTGCAATGTGATGCAAAGCAGAATCCTCGATTGAAAAATTTATGCTTATCAAGTTAAGTGATATTCTTAACATATATTATCCGTTCAACTCACTCACACACTTTTCGTATCACTGCTACAGTTATCGTATATTATTATATAAATGTTACATCATCAAAGTCTTACAGAATTTTGTTGGATTTATTTTGTTTTGTCAATGCACAAATTATAAATATTGTGAATTGGATTTTGAATACGTTAATGAGTGAATAGCAATTAATTAATCACATTGAATATGTGATCAGTGATGAGGTTTGGGAAAAAATGGAAACAAAAAGGAAATTAATACGGAGCATCAGGAAAAGACAGCTGAAGTTCCTGGGACATGTGATGAGGAAGGAATGCTTGGAGAATCTGAGATTCACAAGTCAGACAGAGGGAAAGAGAGACAGGGGAAATCAGCGGATAACATATTTGAAGGGCCTGAGTAGGTGGATGGCAGAGCAGGGTTTGGGTTGGGTAACAGGAGAAAGCGTGCTAAGAGCTACCAGGGATAGGAAGATGTGGAAGGCCATGATCACCATTGTCCTGAAGAGACATAGCACATAGAAGAAAAAGAAGAAGTAACTACACATTTACTACAAAGCAATAAATATTGACGAAGAGTGAAGGTAGTTAAAATAAAAGGGGTGTTACAGGAAAAAAACCCTACTTTTTGATGCTTTGTTTTTTTTGGGGGGGCAATTTTCTTGCAGGTACAAAGGCCCATGTTTGCACTGTAAAGTTTAGTAATATTTTTAGTTATTTTTTTTTTTTATACATTTTGTGCTAACAAGTAAACTAATGTTAATTAATAAAATCTTCCCACACTTTAATCTATAAGATTTAATCTTTAGATCTTCACTTCATTGCTTGGTTTTCTGTAATAAAATTTAATAAACGTTGCACCATAAGAGTTTCAATACCAATAGTATAATGATTTTTTATGTCTTTTTGGAGTTTAAAACCTTATTTTGATAATTCATGCAAAAATCAAATAATTGTCAATTTTTAATGAAATTTTCAGGACTAATTCAAAAGTGAATTTAATTACTTTCTAAATTGCTTTTAGAAAATCTTTTTCTTTTGACATTTGTTACTCGCAAATATTTTGTTTTTCCATATGTTTCTCCCACTTATTTAATTTTATGAAATTTCAAGAAATTAAAATTTCAATATCTTCATATCTATATTAGTTAAAAGTAGAACACCATGAAAAATTTAAACCATAAATTTGTCAAACAGAAACACAATTTACTGATAATTAGCTTTGATAATTTGCTGATAATTTGCTGATAATTTGCTTTGATAATTTGCTGATAATTTGCTTTGATAATTTGCTGATAATTTGCTTTGATAATTTGCTGATAATTTGCTTTGAATCATGAAATAAAAAAATGCAATCAAACTATATCATTTCTTGGTTAAAAAACTATATTTACTTTAAAAGAATTTTGAATTTTTTGTGTAAAACTGTGCCAATTTTTGTAAGTACAGGTGACCATACACAACATTATCAAAAAATAAAAGCAAAAAATATAGTAAATTTAAAGCCAACATTTCTAAAATTCAACAAAACATTAAATTATGGAGAATATTTTCCGAAATTTTTAAGATTACAGACTACTTAAAAATTATATAAAAAAGGTGTGTGTGTGCCATTCTCTTCAATTATGTTTTACAAATAAAGTCTCCATCAAAATTACAGCTGTCATTAGGCTGTTAACACATCAAAGTAGCTACTATCAGACTAAAAACACAGCTACAGTTTGGTTCAAAATACATTTCTGCAATATTTTAAACTTGAAGTAAATAACATTTATCTGAAACCGGATTAATTATATTTTAGATTAGCTAATATTCCTCAAATAAAGTTTAAGAAAAGTATGTTTCAAATTTAGAAAATTTTTTTAATAAAGTGATTTACATTGTAATGAAAGATGATTTAAAATATTCATCAACCTGATTTAGCACGGGATGGATGCGTAAGACATACTCTTATGAGAGTGAGTCTGTAATTTGTTTGAATTAGATGCATTGACAAAGTGTTTACCATATTTCCCACCAAATTAGACATACTCCCTCTCCCCACAAAAAGTTCGGCTTGCATTGTATTAGATAAACACTCTGGCTGGATACACTAGTGATAACGCACAGCCTTGTGAGTGAAACTGGGTAGTTAAAACTGTCTATGGTTGAACTAGCACGAAGTTGCAAGTCATCATGACTGAGAGTTTAAGCATGCTGGCATTGTTTAAACTGTCGATCCTGCTAGATAATGCGCTTTCTCCCAGAAACTGTAACTAAGGTCTGCTCAGAATAGTTGTAGTATAAGTGATATGTGGACTCTGTGAATGTTGAACAAATATGTGGCTGAGCAGGTGTCTACAACTCAGGGATTGGCTAACTGCCTTAGCAGACAGGCATACTTGGATATAAATGGCCAGCCATTATATATAATTCACACACACACACACACACACACCACACACACACACACACACACACACACACACACACACACACACACACACACACACACCTCCCCCCTCTGGAGGAGAGCTATATCTGAAAAATAAAAGTTATATCTGAAAAATAAGGTTTCTAAGGCAAAGTCTTTGTAATTACGCTACTTGATAATAAAATATAGACCATTAACATTAATTAATAAAATTAAATGATCACTTATCTTTCCCCTATTCTGAGTATTGTGGATATTATATCCATCCTTCAGCTTCATTTGATTGAAAAACTGAAATTATTTTTTCAGAAACACTTTCTTTTTTAAGATTTCAGAAAAATGTTTGCAATAAAATTATCTGCAGAGCGGAAGTAATTTCCACTCCAAAATGTTTGTATGAATGTGTCTGCATGTGCTCCCTGATTTCTCAAGATGGTCTGCATCTTCATCTCTCTCATTCATTCGTACTTGATTGCCTGCTCACTCACTCGCTTGCTCATTTGTTCATTCTCGCTCATTCATTCTTTCATTCTTTCTTGCCCATTCATTGTCACTTACTCGTTCATTCATTTGTTCATTCTCTCTCACTCATTCACTCTTGCTTGCTCATTTATTCATGCGCTCCTGCTCATTCATTCATTTTTGCTTGCTTACTCACTCACTCATTCTTGCTTGCTTGTTCATTCTCCCTCACTCATTCACTCTTGCTTGGTCATTTATTCATTCGTTCTTGCTCGTTCATTAATTTTGCTTGTACTCACTCACTCATTCTCGCTTGTTTGTTCATCCTCCCTCACTCATTTGCTCTTGCTTGCTCATTTATTCATTTGTTCTTGCTCATTCTTTCATTTTTGCTTGCTTTTTCATTCCCCCTCACTCATTCACTTTTGCTTGACCATTTATTCATTTGTTCTTGCTCATTCTTTCATTCTTGCTTGCTTTTTCATTCCCCCTCACTCATTCGCTCTTGCTTGCCCATTTATTCATTTGTTCTTTCTCATTCTTTCATTTTTGCTTGCTTTTTCATTCCCCCTCACTCATTCGCTCTTGCTTGCCCATTTATTCATTTGTTCTTGCTCATTTATTCATTCTTGCTTGCTTTTTCATTCCCCCTTACTCATTCGCCCTTGCTTGCCTATTTATTCATTTGTTCTTGCTCATTCTTTCATTCTTGCTTGCTTTTTCATTCCCCCTTACTCATTCGCTCTTGCTTGCCTATTTATTCATTTGTTCTTGCTCATTTATTCATTCTCGCTTGCTTGTTCATTCATTCTCGCTTGCTTGTTCGTTCTCTCTCACTTGCTCCTTACAGTAGGCATTGGGCAACTCAATGAAACTAGATTTGGTGCATTTAAATATTGTTTTCTGTACAGGTGTCAGTTTATATCCCACTTAGTGACCCTGAGGCCAATGTAGATAATTAAGAAAAAAATACTCAGGAAACAGTTGCTTAACTTTGATCAAAACAGATTCAGAATAAACACTGAAAAACAAATGCTTTTAAATTCAAAGCCCAAAATTTGAGCCAAAAGCAAAATATCTCAAACTCGTTTGCTTACTTCCTGTTTACTACCAAAACTGTTATCTAAATGCTAAACTAGTTACGACTTTCAAGGTAGAAAATAGATTTATTTGAAGAATGAAGCAAATTAATTTTAAAATGCAATTAAAAATGAAGTGTGTTTGTATGTTGTGTTTTACCCCGACATAAAAATGTTCATGTTTCAGAAAAATATTGTTCTTTTTCAGGTGATATTTTGAAAAAAAATGGTGAAAATGATTTATTTTAGAAAATATAAGATGACGACTTTTGACAAGCAATACTAACACACCCACAATCATATCATATAACTTCCTCCAACCACCCTTAATCTTTGAAAAACCATGAATTCATCCTATATTTTCTAAAATAAACCATTTTCACCATTTATTTTTAAAATATCACCTGAAGAGGAACAGTTTTGTTCTGAAACATGAAAATTTTTCTGTAGTGATGTAATGCTTTTATAAACCATTGTAATAACAAAATTACAATATTAAGCTCTACTTTGTATTGAGCACTCTTTATAAAAGTAAATGCATGAACAGTTGGTTTTAATCTATCTGTTATTTCACATCCTTATAATATAATGTATATATAATATATATATATATATATATATATATATATATATAATTAATTAAATATGGTGGTGTCATGTTGGTCAGATATGGCTATATTTTCATTTGCACTAGACGTAATTACCTGATGCATGGGAATTTATTTTCTCTAGGCTAACACAGTGTGTTGTACTTGAGGGCTAAAAAAACACCAATTTCTTTTTTATTTTCTCTAGACTTTTTTGTTTACATTTGAAAAAACTTTTCTTTGTCCATGTGAAGAATGTCAAATATTGAAAATAAAGCTGGATGAATTTTGAACAAGAAATTGGAGAACCAAATACCCTTGGAAAAGATATTAATCCATCACTTCTCCCTCCAGCTGTGGGTTAAATAGCAGGACAGATTGAGTTTTAGAGCCTTGGTTGGCAACTAGTCTACTGCAGCAGGTAATGGCAACCTACAGCAGTAAAATCTTCTGCTCTGTCAGTCATGTCTCTTTCAAGACGTGTATCACGTATGGCACTTAAAAGAAGTTTTCTTTTGACATGGTAGAAAACTTACCTCAAATAAACTAAATGCAAAACAGTGATTTTGGGATATCTCTAACACTTTAATCTAAGAATTTATGTGAAACTTAGAAATACCTTCATTAATTCCAAATTTAACAATGCCATCTGTCTTTGGTAATTACCATTAGAAATTGCTTTACAAGACTCCACTCACATTTTATTTTAATCTAAATTCATACTTCACTGCCTTGTTGGATATTTGAACCCTTGCAAGATACTTTCTGTCTTTGTTTCTTATACTATTTTATCCATATTTCTATACTGGGTCAAATAGCCTAGGATGGCAGCCAGTCTAGGTGAAGGAAACTGAATTCAAACCTGCAGTATATCTGGTGCCTGTGACTATAATAGGTTATGGAACTTGTGATTAGATATTACTATGTAACCCTATTTTCAGATGGCTGGTATTAATTTTAGGTGATTTTCAAGATTTTTTTTTTAATCGTATCATCCTGAGAAAGGCGGTAACACCACTGATGTGCAGGAGACTGCATAAGAGTAAAAGATTAGGTAGAAGAGAGTGAAGAGAAAGAAGAACCAGTTAGAAAGGAGCAAGAGAAGGATGGGAATACAAGTGTGATGACAGTTGTAAAGGTGGAGAGAAAGGAAAGGATATCCAGGGTGGTCAAGAAAGAACTAAAGTCAATTGGTTAAGAGATGAGTATTGGCATTGCATTTAAATTCCTGGAGGTTGTAGCCATCAGGAAAGCAAGAATATGGAAGCGAATTCCACAGGCGGGAAGTGCGAGAGAAGAAGCTGCAGAAGTAGAATTGTTGTCTGCATTTGGTTGATCTGTGAATGGGTGAGACCCAGTTGCCAATCTGGTTGCACGAGTAAACACCTGTTGCAGAGGTACCAGTGACTTAAGTTTGTTGGAGGAGTAGAAGCCATGAAAGTATTTATAGAACATACAGAGGGAATCCACATCCTGTCAGTGAGGAAGTGGCTGGAGTCGAGCTGCTAAGTCAGTACCTATCACATTACTGATTCTCCTTTGGAGCCTGTCAAGAACACTGAGATGAACAGCAGGGATACATGAGAAGAGAATTCTCTAAAAGTCGGAAAGTACAATTATTTTTGTCAGGAAAAGTAGCCGAAATGATAAAAAAGTGGAAAATACACATTCAGAATACAATGAGTGCAGAATTGCTTTTGTTGGGCGAAGTCAGCAAATTTATCAAAGCTAGTTACCTCAGTGGATTTTGACGATATGTGAACCTAGGTCAAAATACTGCCTTGAGGAATACCTGTTTACTGGTTACTGGGACAGCTGATAGTAGCAGGCAAACAATAACAGGGAATAAGTTTTCTCCTCTTCTATTGGAATTCAAAATGTTTAAATGATATTATTTACATTTCAAGATGCTACAAAAGGAGGGGGAAATAGCAATCCAGTCCCTAACTTCAACACCCCGGTTTTTTGTCTTCTTAATAAAACTGGGGTGGAAAACGAAATTCAACGAGTCAGGAGCATTGATGAATTGAAGCAGACAAGCTGAAATAACCTGCCACGAGAAAGAAATATAGCAAGAGACAGTCAGTCCAAATTCAACCAGCTAGAAGTTAAATAAATCATCATCCTGTGGACATAATAGGACACGAATATTATCGTGCTACTGAAATACCAGCCAACTGGTATTTTTTCGTCACTTAACTTTGACTCACTTGTAATTTTGTATCTATTCAATATATATAAATATGTATAAATCTGCACCATGTCATTGCGGTCTTAAATCTGGTTTTCATTATATATCAATTCCTTGTGTGTCTGGGTCAGCCTCGGCAAGTGACAACAAGCAATCTTGCTTTCGCTAATTTGAGATCAACAACACAACATGAGCGGAATCAACCAAAGCTCAGAAAGGTTGACTGGACTAAGCCAGGGGTTGTGTTATAACTATGGCATTTATGGTAAAGATATAAACATTCTAAACTAAAGAATAGGTGTCATGTGACTCTTTAATACAAGTATTTTTTTCCTTCTCCATGTGTTGAAATTGTGTATCATAGTTGCCTTTCCTTTTGTTTTTCACCAACTCATGAAATTATTTCTAAAAAATTCCACTGAAAATTTGTATGTTGCAGTCACTATTCATATTACTTTATATAAAGTGCAGATGTACAATAGTAACATAAAAGATGTGCATTTGAATCGTTTAACAATAGGGTAAAATTTGGAAGCTAAATTAATCTGTTTATATGCAACAGGCATCTTTTCTCAAGTCATACATGGAGTGGTAAGCCTTTCAGGAGTAGCAACCCTTTTTCAGTTTTGGGTATATACAAAAAAGAAAAAACACTGAAAGTATATATGTGGCTAGCTCTCCTTCACTTTGGAGCAAGATTTTGATAGGATGCTAAAATTAGTGCCCAGTACAATAGACACACTTAGCTTAGCCAATGCAGATTATTCACTCTTTAACTCACCAGCAGTGTAAGTTCATTTTGTTCTTTATTATTTACAGAGATGCTCAAGAATATTCCTTGAATTTTCACTTTCTTTCAGGAACTATCCTAGAAGTTCTCTCTCGATCAAGAACTTTTTATCTACTTACATTTTGTTCACTCGTTTCTCTATTTTCTCAACCAATTCAACATTTTTAGTTTTTGTTCAACACCCAGTACCTCCACTTGAAATTTATGGCAATTAACCTAACAACAGATGACAATAATCAGTGGCATTATATATATATATATATTTTGTGTGTGTTTGTTAAATATTAACAGGTCTGAAAAATGAAAAAAAAAGAAAAATCAACATAAACCCTCAAATAAACTTCTGTCAAGGAAAACAACTGAAATTTATAAGATGTCTTCCACATGATGCAGCATTAAAAGATCACACCCTGATTCACAGCTTTCACATTGTCATCAATGATAAAACACCCCTGAATAAATCACTGGATAATGTTTATTTTATGGCCAAGATAACAATCACTTAAATTCCTCGTGTGTCTGGGTCAGCCTCGGCAAGTGACAACAAGCAATCTTGCTTTGGTTAATTTGAGATCAACAACACAACATGGGTGGAATCAACCAAAGCTCAGAAAGGTTGACTTCTCATGATTTAAATTATGGCATATTTAATGCCATAATTTAAATCATGAGAAGAAGTTGGGCGTTAGAGAAAGAAGAGATAGTAGAGAGATAGTAGAGAGAGACAGATAGACATGGTGAGGAGATTCAAGAGATAATTCCCTAGCCTGCGAGAGATGTTCACGGACATAAACTCCTTGGCCACGAGTGCAATCATTAGGGTGCTTTCTAAAAGAGGAAGATAGCTGCGCATTTCAGCCTGGATTTACTTACTTCCATGTTTGGATATAACTGTGAGGCAGTGGAGGTTTAAAACCAGGATTTTCCTTCCTCTAGATGGACTGCCTCCCTGGGTCATAAAGTTCCTGCTGCCAGAATAACAATGATAAAACAGCCCTGAATTCATCACTGTATTATGTTTGTTTTACGGCCAAATTAACAATCAATTAAATACATCTAATCTAATCTTATTTATAAATGGAACTTTGTTTGGGTGTGTGTGTGTGTATGTGTGTGTGTGTCTATGTGTCCATTACCTATAGACTCCGAAATGGCTGAACTGAATTTTCTTGAAAATTTACACAGTTGTACGATAAGCATCTGCAAGTGTTCTTAGCTAGGTTTGTGTCAGGTACCCCCAATAAATATCAAAAATCGATAATCGAAAAAATCGGGTTATAGAAGGAGTGGTCCAATTTTAATCAAATTTGATACACTCAGAGACAAAGACATAAGAAACGATATTCAGAAGTTTCAAGGTTGCAGTTCTTACAATAGTGCAGAAAATTGATAATATATATATATATAAAAGGCAAGATGTTTGTGTGTGTGTCTGTTTATCTGCTTGTATGTCTGTATTTTTTTCAGCCCTTTTATTTTAGTTTTTCCTTCAGGTTTGGCTCTAAATAGGTATAATTGTAGTTCTTAGTCTCAGCCATGATACCATTTACTCAGAGGACTTATTTAGCCTTCAAAAATCAGTTTACGACAAAAACATCTTATTTGATATCGATACCAGGAAATCAAAATTTGACTTACATCCATTCATTTTTCTTTCAGTCTACAGTTTAGCTTTAACTGGAAACAACTATTGCTTTTTAGTCTTTCGTGCCAACATCCAAAGAGTCTGAGCTCCAGGACCATGGATTAGTTTTAAAGCTTTCATTACACCTGAGCAACGCTGGGCTATACTGCTAGTATGCTATAATCCAAGTTACTTGAAATCAGAAAGGTCCTTCAACTGCAAGTCGTGTCCTGACATTAACCCAAGAACACTAACCATGTACCAAGCACAAATGACGCCATTTTAATTACAATTTAATTACAATTTTCAGTCCCTGATTTTCTTCCCTAAATAATATGTTTTTCAGTTCCTATTAATGTTAACTCAAAGTACAAATTTGGAAGTGTCTGCATGTAAAATATATAATTATAAAATACAATTTATATTTAATATTTTTTTGATATTTTCAAAATCAAGTATGATATACTCATAGTTAGTAGTGTTGTCATTTAATTGATGGTTAGTGTTCCAGGTTTAAACCTATTTATTTCAATATACAGACTAATACAGCATGCCTCTCTATCTAGACTACTAACAATAGTCAGTCAGTTAAGTGCCATACGTGATACACGCTTGGGCGATCATGTCTCGAAAGAGACATGACTGACTGGGCAGAAGATTATCCCGCAGTAGGTTGCCATTGCTTTCTGCGGTAGACTGGTTGCCGACCAAGGCTATAGAACCCAGTCTGTCCTGCTATTTAACCCATAACTGGAAGGAAGAGGGTATTTGCACGTAAGTGAATACAATGGATTCAGCTGGAATTCGAACTCGGCTCCCCGGTTTCTAGTTCCGAGCCGATATCTACTGTACCACAACGCACATCTTTCTCTTGTTAATGCACTTAACCCAATATTCTTTGGGCTCTGTCCCCTCAGGGCATTAGTGTTCATGGCTCTCCACAACTTCCTGTCCCTTAAAGCTCTTACTAAACTTTGTTTCTTCGTTATTTTTCCTAAGAGAAACATGACGTTTCATTAGTTGTTTTTTTTTATTTTATTTCAGTTATTTTTTTTTTCATTTATTTTACTAAACTTCTTCTTCTTTAAAAAACATTAAATACGATAGTGTTTAATGCATTGATATCCATTTAAGAGTCTAACGTTTTAAAGAACTAAGAAGAAAATATTTAGAAATTTGTTTCTATATCTTTTAATTTTATTTTCTGTCCTGGAAAAAAGAAAACGCAAAACGAAAGAAACTGTATTATCACGATTATCTCCCTTACCACCTTAATTGGTGTAATCAAGAGTTGCTTCCCCGCTGAGATAGGTAAACCTGTCAATGGTAGGTGTTTTGTTGGAAGCTTTATTTTGACAAAAATAAATTAAATCGTATTCAGAAACAAATAAAGCCAGCAGTGTAAATCTAATTTGTGCGTTTTTTTTTCTTTTCTTTTTTTTCTGAATTTCTTTTCCTATTTAAGTTTACAATAAAATATTTTCTCATTTTGATAATTTTAAAGAAATCTTGCATTAATTTTTAATTATTCTTATTCTTTTCCATTTTTTTTTTCCTAACAGGGAAAGACTGTCAAATATTATTGATAATGAATAGAAAAAACGGATTATTTTAAATTTCAGATATTTTGGCATGATAGAAGATTCTCAGAAAAATTACACTTGTGACATTCAAATGCTGTTATCAAAGCATTTATGTAGAAAAAATAAATAAATAAAAATGCCTGCTTTTATTGCAAATTTTACTCTAGAAAGTTGAACATCACTTAGGCATTATGTCACCTATAGAACAAATCTTTCAAAAATTATCAAATCAGTCAATCTTTATAGGGATATTTTGAAAAAAAATTGAAGCATTTTCTTTTCTGGTTATATATTTTGTATAATATGCTACTAAGTCAAAAGATGAGTATTTTTTTGCCATTTAAATTTACTAAAATCACAAATAAACTACATACCAAACAAAATAGAAAAAAAACTTGCATTTGGAATTTTTATTTAATACTAATGTATCTATTTGGTTTAATTTTGTTTTTCTTTCTTTTTTTTTTTTTTACATACACCAGAATATTTTTCAACAAATTAAAATACCTAAATTTTAACTTAGAAAACTTAGTTGCTCTGAAAGCTCATTATATAAACATGGTTAAAATTATTTAAAGATTATATATATAGTTTTAGTGCAAAAAATTAGTCACTTTAACTGAGCAGGTTCATGCCGACTTCAAAATTTCATGAGGGCATCATAACGGCGTTCTCACAAAACTTTAAAGTCAGCATGAACCTGCTCATGTAAAGTGACAAATTCTTTTCACTAAAACTATCAACACTCCATCTCCACCCCAATATCAAGCACTTTATGATAAAACCCCTGCTTTCCAAAATACCTTTTATCAGTAAAACTACTGAAAAAAACAACAAGCTTGCCACCAAACATTATCATAGCCCAACACATGCATATATATATATATATATATATATATATATATATATGTAGCTTAATGATGAAATAAAATTTATTTTACACAATATTTTCAACATAATCTTTCCTTGCTAATGCACTTAATCCAAAATTCCACTCCTTTAATCATGTTTGAAAAATTCATGAATGCTTTTTCATGACATTTTTTATTACTATAAATGTTATTGAGATCAATTTTTATTAATTTCACTTTTTAATAAAATAAAAAACAGGTGTAACAACTCAAAAATGTGCACCCATTAAAAATAGCACTTATTCCCTCTCTCTCTCCCTGTCGCTCTGTCTCTCTCTATGAGTCATCTTCAGAGAGGTTACAGAGACATTAACATAAAGACATCCACCATCAAAGATGATTTTATCTTGTGTTGTAAATTCGTAATGTGATTCTATGACATCACACCAGGTGAGAGACTGAAATGTTAACAGAACCATATGTTGAAATGCAATGTAATGTGTTATGACCAGATTGAAATGTGATTTTATTAAGTGTAAATTGTTTTGATTTTATGTAGATGGCCTCCAATATATGAAGGTTCTTTTTACTGTGTGTATGAGTGAGTATTATTGTGTTATCAAACTGTGTCTGCTATTCTGTGACTGTTGATGTGGCATAGCAATGTTTTATGTCAATACAAGATAAAATCATCTTTGATAATGGATGTCTTTATGTTAACGTCCCTGTAACCTCTCTGAAGATGGCTCATGTGAGCCGAAAGCTTAGAACTAGCATAATAAAAAATCATCCAAATGTTGGACAATTTTTGTCTTTATTTTCACATGAATTTAAAGCCAAAATACGATGTTTAGAATGGCTAATGATTAAACATAATAGACATTCATTGTCTGTTATATTTAACTGAATATGTTTAGAAAAATATATAAATATATAAATATTTATATATAAATATATAAATATTTATACACACACACACTTTAACCTTTTTGCCCACAAAAAACGTTTTGTTAAAAGAACTGTTTTTCCATTGACACTGTTATTTTAACTACCTTCACTCCTCAGCAATGTTTGTTTCAAATACTGAAGATTAGTATTGGAAGTGAATGTATACATTTTTTTTTTTTTTGTTCTTCAGAATTTACGACAAAAGTAGTTTGAGTTTAAATGGCAAAATAGGTTATGTAATGCCAAAAAGGTGGGATTTTAAGATTTCTTCTTAAATGTTCAATTATAGCGAGAAGATTGATTTAGTCAGATTTGGATGAAAAGTTTTGTTTTTATTCTTTTTTATTTTAGAAAACTGAAAATGTCTTCTAATTTTGTATTCAAAAATGATTTGCTGAGAATAAATTTTTTTCTTCAAAAATGTGTTATTAGTCATATTTTTCCTTCAACAATGTATATTTTTCTATAAATGTCTATTTTTATGAATATATTTCTATAAAATTATTTTTATACTTTCATAGTGTTTAGACCTCAGTTTGGGGGTTAACCCTAACCCATAGCTGGGACCCTAACAGGTGCTAGCACTCCGAGTCAGAGTGGACCTGGGAACAACAGTAATTAAGAGGTGGTTCTATGCTCCTCACAACCTCCCAATCAGAGGTCTTGCTGCCAGATGCAGTTTATTGTCATGCCCAGGTACAGACAAAAGTAGTGAATATTTATTTATTAGATTGTCTACTTACAAGAACAATTTTATATTTACAACATTGTAAAAAAAATAATACACTTAAAAATAATATAATGAAATATTTATCATTTACCATAAAGAAGTAAAGGTGGAAAAAATGTTATTCATCTAAAATTATTTATAAATGGAACTTTTTCTGTGTGTGTGTGTATGTGTCTGTGTGCATGTGTGTGTCTGTGTGTGTGTGTCCATTACCTATAGACTCTGAAATGGCTGAACTGATTTTCTTGAAAATTTACACACTTGTACTATAAGCGTCTGCGAGTGTTCTTAGCTAGGGTTTGTGTCGAGGTACCCCCGATAAATATCGAAAATCGATAATCAAATAAATCGGGTTATAGAAGGAGTGGTCCGATTTTAATCAAATATGATACACTCATAGGCAAAGACATAAGAAACGATATTCAGAAGTTTCAAGGTTGCAGTTCTTATAATAGTGCAGAAAATTGATAATATATCTATATATAAAAGGCAAGATGTTTGTGTGTGTGTCTGTTTATCTGCTTGTATGTATTTTTTTCAGCCCTTTTATTTTAGTTTTTCCTTCAGGTTTGGCTCTAAATAGGTATAATTGTAGTTCTTAGTCTCAGCCATGATACCATTTACTCAGAGGACTTATTTAGCCTTCAAAAATCAGTTTACGACAAAAACATCTTATTTGATATCGATACCAGGAAATCAAAATTTGACTTACATCCATTCATTTTTCTTTCAGTCTACAGTTTCGCTTTAACTGGGAACAACTATTGCTTTTTAGTCTTTCATGCCAACGTCCAAAGAGTCTGAGCTCCAGGACCATGGATTAGTTTTAAAGCTTTTATTACACCCGAGCAACACCAGGCTATACTGCTAGTAAACTTATAAACCCATTAAGATATGTGAACAAACTATAAGGAAATCCTTTTTTGCCATTTTATAAAGTTCAAATAAATTAGCAATTAGCCAGTGTTTTGCCAATCATTCTAATAGTGTTAATTATTTCTGTTATCAATTCTCAGGAACAAAGAAAATGCATAAATTCATTTTCATATATTTAGATTTTTTTTTTTTTTTTATAATCATATCACCCCCAAGCAAGGCATTTTACTGCCACTGTTTTTCAGGAGGTTACATAGGAGGAAAGTTATGAGAAAGAGTGACAGGTTATAAAGGGTGTCAAGAATTGAATAAGAGAAGGATGACCGTGGTCATAAAGTGAGGGATCAGTTTATATATTTATTGTAATATAAAATTGATCCCCCACTTTATATTTTTTTATTTGTATTATTTTTATTTTTTTTAATAACCATATCACCCCAAGTAAGGCATTTTACTGCTACTGTTTAGCAGGGGGTTACATAGGAGGAAAGTTATGAGAAAGAGTGACAGGTTATAGGGAGTGTCAGGAAGTGGGTAAAAGAAAAATGAGAATACTTTTGGGAGTGGAGTGGACAGAGAAAGGAGCATGAGAAAGAAGATGCAGGTTAGTGAGATACAAGATGACTACTGACTTGACATTTAAATTCTTGGAGATTGTAGCTGTCTGGGAAGCAAGTAAACGGAAGGGAATTCCATAGGCGGGATGTGCGAGAAAAGAAGCTGCTGGAGTAGAATTTGTATTTACATTTTATTGATTTCACAGTAAAAGGGCGGGACCTAGTTGCTAATCTTGTGTCTTGAGTTAATTCATATATAGGGGGCACCTGTGAGCTAAGTTCATTAGGTCCTTTTCAAACTCGGCAGCATAATTTTATTACAATTCTAATCATCACATTATTTACATTGTTCAGACTGTTGTCCTCATCTTTTTCGTACTGACTATGTTTTGGCTGTTCTACACTCCGGCCTTCTTCAGGTGATTGGAATTAAAACTTTTTAAAAGGAACATTTCTGTGGTGTGAAGGTAGCAAAATAATAGTCGTATCAAGGAAAAAAATTGTTCTTTTAACAATTTTATACCCCAGCATCATCAGTGAAAAGTGTAGATAAAAATCCATCGGTAAATGTTCGTTTTAATCCCCTTCACTTTTCCCCCTTCAAATTTATCCAAAATAGCATTATTTCTGTGCAAATGTATATGCTGAACTCAAATTAACAATTAGTTATTGAAGAAATTTACCTCTTTTGCTTTGAAAGCCCATAAAAAAAACGAACTATACCTCGCACTTTTTCTCTCCCGTAACTCTCATGAAGTCAAGTAATTAACTGCAGAATGATGTTGTGTGTAGGCAGAAATTTTGTTTGGAATTTTGGTTGATTTTCTTCATTTACTGAAACTTCCGGTGATGTTATTTCACTAATGAAAGTAATAAGTGTAGAAATACAATAGTGTATTGCTTTCATCACCGGAAGTATCAGTAAATGTAGAAAAATCAACAAAAAATCTGCCAAAATTCATTCAAATGCACAGTACGTCATTCTGCAGTTAATTACATGACTTCATGAGAGTTACGGGAGAGAAAAAGTGCAAGATACAGTTTGTTTTTTTATGGACATTTAGATAAAAAAAAAAGGTAAGTTTCTTCAATAACTAACACTTGATTTGAGTTCAGCATATCCATTTGCACAGAGATAATGCTATTTTGGATAAATTTGAAGAGGGGAAAAGCGAAGAGAATTAAAACGAACATTTACCAATCCACCTTATAACAATTTATATTTTACAAGTTAACTGTCTACTACATCTTCCAAGGATTCTATCACATGTAAAAACTGTTTCAGTGCTTTCCCCTTCTATCTGCAAAGAACCCAGTGTTGTTTCCCCACAGGTCATATTTTTGTCCTAGGTCTTTGTGGAACACTCTGTAATCTGTTTAACAAACAATTCTTCCATAGCTTGAGCTTTGTATTCCTGACATTTGTATCTAAGTAAACCCATCCAGTATCTAAATTATCAAGTAATATCAATAAATATATACAGTGGAACCTCTATTTATGAAATTAATTCGTTCTGGAAGTCATTTTGTAACATGAAAATTTTGTAAGTAGAAACACTTTATACACTATAAATGCCCTAATCAGTTCCAAGCCTCCACCTCGAACCCCTAAAAATATTGTTAGGCAGCATCATTGGGCCACAGCTGTCTCCAAGCAGCATTGAGTGTACGTCTGGTCACCTCCTGCCAAGCCATGTCGATTATCTTGAGGTAAACAACAATATCGAAGTGCTTCTTCCAAAACTCACAAAGGGTAAGCTGGGTGTTTTCAGTGATGTCGAAACACCTCTTGAACAGGTGTTTCATATAGAGTTTCTTAAAATTCAAAATGACTTGTTGGTTCATGGGCTGGAGGATAGAGGTGGTGTTAGATGGGAGGTACAGCACCTTAATAAGCAAGAACTCCTCTAGGATACCATCTTCAAGGCTGGGCAGGTGGGCAGAGGCATTATTGAGAATGAGGAGGCACTTGAAGAGGCAATGAGGTAGACTCTGGGAGCTGCCTGTAGCAGTGCGTATTTTGAAATTTTCACCTTTCATATCCTGAAATTTCTTTCGTAACAAGAGGCAATATTTTTCCAAAGATGCGTTTCTTAACCTGAAAATTTTGTATGTATAGCCTTTCGTAAGTAGAGGTTCCACTTTACTGGTCATCTGTATTAAACAATTTAGAGTTTGTAATAGAACAATGACAGCTTTGTATTCTGAGAACTGAATTCTTTGAAATTAGAATTGTTCCAAATACTTTTTTTATTTATTTCTTGATGATACTAAAAAAGTTAAATCCTGAGCCAATGCTTAAGGTTAAAGAGTTGATTTATTAGGTTTTAGATCTCATGTGTCTTGCAGAAAGTGAGTGAATAATGCTAAAATATGGCTTCAATCATTTACACAATAGAGAAACTGAAATTATTATTTGAGGTTTCTGCCCGTATCCACATTACTTGAGTGTAAACTTTGCTTATCTAACAGAGGAAAACATGGCTAAAAATATTTTAACTTTGTTTTATAATAACTGTTCAATTAGATCTCTTTAAAATTTTTTACCAATCAAAAAGCTTTCTAGTTAATTTTTATAAAAAAAAATTGTAGATAATACATGATACTTGATTTTTTTTTAGAAAATGGATTAGATCCAACATTATTAAATTTATTTGTTTAAAAATTATTTTTTAATATTAATTTTTAATATTTCTCTGTCTTTATTTTATTATTATTATTATTATTATTATTATTATTATTAACCAGTATATTTATTTACATCTAACAGCCTGAATAATTATAGAATCTGATATACCTTGACTATTCCACTACATAGAACCTCCTGATC
Source organism: Ascarosepion bandense (assembly GCA_037127315.1). Classification (NCBI taxonomy): domain Eukaryota; kingdom Metazoa; phylum Mollusca; class Cephalopoda; order Sepiida; family Sepiidae; genus Ascarosepion; species Ascarosepion bandense. Next base: position 204,350 of record JBBBDQ010030380.1, read on the forward strand.
AAACAAAGCCTGAATAGTGCTTTTGAACACATATTTCTCCCAATTCTTGAAACATACATGCTCTGTTTTTATTTTTAAACAGTATATCTATTCAAATATATTTATCTATTAAGGACAGATGTTTGAACAAATAAAAAAATTGTTAGACTGAATTCACTTCCTAAAAAAAATACCTTTGTTTACATTAGAATACGAAACAGAGAAGATATCTATATTTCAAGAATGTAGAGAAACACGTTCAAAAGCATTATTTGGGCTTTGTTTTCTCAGGAGGTTCCTCTTGGCTGAGAGATCAAGGCACATCAGATCTCCTGACTGTTTTACCTAGAGGACACAGGTTCAAATCTTGCCAGTGGTCACATATTTTTCTAACAAGATTTCTCGAATATTCAGGTGGATAGAATTAAATAAATAAATATACAGTTTCATCATAAAAAAACAGAGCATCTGATCAAATAGAAGTATCCATTAAAAATAACTTTTAAACAACTAAATTAAAAACATGAATGTCTGTTTTGAAAGAAAAAAATTATTTTCATGCAGTTGTTTACCATAAAATTTGTCTGGAAAATTCCTAAAATATTGTCTTTTATTTTATTTTGTTATATTTTTATTATTTTAATTTTTTATTTTCCTTTGATCATGCCACATTTTTGTTGGTCAATGTTTTCGTCTTTTTGTTTAATTCCTTATTGTATGTGTGTGGGTGGGTTAGCAAGCTACATCATTTATGACTGAATAGTGTTCTGTCCTCACTGAGTGCTCCCTCCCATACTTTCTGATATGCTTAAAAGGACTGCACTCCAGTGTGGTGTAAATGTTATCAAGCTTGTCTTGCTCAATCAATTGTGACTGAATAGCGAATTTGATCCTCACTGAGTTGACCACATATTCGGCCTTGTGCTACATCTAAGCTAAGCTTAGAAAATTACCAATGTGTGTGTGTGTGAGAGAGAGAGTGTACATGTAATTGAGAGTGAGTGTGCATGAGTGAGAGAGATTGTGTGTGTGTGAGTGAGAGAGATTGTGTGTGTGTGAGTGAGTGAGTGTGTGTATGAAAGTGAGTATATGTGAAGTTGAGTGAGTAAAAGTGAGAGAATGTGTGTATGTGTGAAAGTGTGAGTGAGTGAGTGAGTGAGTGAGAGTGTGTGTGTGTGAGAGAGAATGAATATGTATGAGAGTGAGTGAGTGACAGTGAGTGTGTGAGTGAGTGAGAGTGAGTATGTATGAGAGTGAGTGAGTGTGAGTGAGAGAGTGTGTGTGCAAGTGAGAGAGTGTGTGTGTGTTTGCAAAGTGAGAGAGTGTGTGTGTGTAAGTGATTGAGAGTGTGTGTGTGTGAGTAAGAGAGAGAGAGGGTGTGTGTGTGTGTGTGTGTGTGTGTGTGTGTGTGTGTGTGTGTGTGTGAAATTCCCTCAATTTCAACATTTACATTTAATGATATGTGAGTTTTTTTGTCATCTTCAGGGAATCTTCATTTCTTGAGCACACATCACTATAAGCTAGACCTAAGTTTATCAAAAATTTTCTGTCATTATATAAACATGAAAAGAAAATAATGGCTGGTTGAGGAGTGCTTAGCACGTAACACAAAATTTAAATGAATTTCGATGACACCGCATCTCACAAAGTGAACACAAGTTTATTAAAATCAAACAACAGAAAACACCAAGACTGATAAAATTAGTAGTAATCGGTATAAAAAAACAACACTAGTAGTATTAGTAGTAGCAGCTACACGGCAACAGTTAATTATAAACGTTTGACTGGGTTGGATATATCTGAGCCCTGACCTATTAGAATTCTCGACCATTTTATCTTTCTCTCATTCATTTTGTCCAAGAGATAACACAAAAGGATGCAGGTGGGAAAAAAAAAAGCATTAAAAAATAATAGCTGTCATTTCATATATATATATATATATATATTTTATTTATAAATCCATATCCATATCTACCCTGTCATTTCATATATATATATATATATATATATATATATATTCAAGTACAGGGTAGATATGGATATGGATTTATAAATAAAATTCCGTATCCAAAAAAAGTGCTCAATACAAAGTAGAGCAAATAATATTTATTTAGAATTTATAACATAAATATGTTATAATATCACGACAAAAGTAGCTATTTTGTTTCAACACTTTTTATGTTTTATCAAGCGATGGTGGTGATTTTGAGTTTGGCTAGTCTCGAACCTTTTAAAACTCTTCAACTTGGACTGAAACGCATCACTTGATAAGACACAAGTAGTGTCAAAACAAAATAGCTACTTTTGTAGTGCCATAATATATTTATGTTACAAATTCTAAATATATATTATATATATATATATATATATATATATAATGTGCATAATTGTTTTTTATAGCAAAAGTAGGAAGAAACTTTCTCAAAAAGACAAGTTTCCCTTTATCTAAATTTGAATTTACTCTTGTGTGTATTTTTTAAGTGTCTATAACAAAGGTAAATGTCACATTCATTGTTTCTTTTGGGCTTATATCTTCTTGTATCTTAAAATTGTATTTCTTTCTTTTGTAATACTAATAATATAACATTTGTACCAATAAAATGGCTGATAATAAGTAATTAGTTATATTAGTAATTCCCAATAAATCGGTTTTCATACTTATTTATGCTTTTTTATTGAATCCTAGAAATTTATTCTCGGCTTAGTAATTTTTTTTTTAAATTTCAATTGAGAATAATTAGCTTAGTGATTCTCGATTGATTAATCAGTGCAACACAAATTGATAAATGCAAGGATAAAAATTAATAATTCTAATGAACAAACCTGAAATTTAAAAAGAATTTTAAATGCAGATTTTTTTCTTCAATTTTGTAGGTTTTGCATTTGGTATTAAACAGGAAATAATTCAGAATGCTAAACACATCACATACAAAATCCAAACATTTACAGTGAAATAACAATAATCTAAATCTATCTAAACTTATTTATAAATGGAACTTTGTCTCTGTGTGTGTGTGTGTGTGTGTGTGTGTGTGTGTGTGTGTGTGTGTGTGTGTATCCATTACCTATAGACTCCAAAATGGCTAACCGGATTTTCTTGAAAATTTACACAGTTGTACGATAAGCATCTGCGAGTGTTCTTAGCTAGGTTTTATGTCGAGGTGCCCCTGATAAATATCAAAAATCGATAATCGAAAAAATCAGGTTATAGAAGGAGTGGTCCGATTTTAATCAAATTTGATACACTCATAGACAAACGCATAAGAAACGATATTCAGAAGTTTCAAGGTTGCAGTTCTTACAATAGTGCTGAAAATCGATAATATATATATAAAATCGATACCAGGAAATCAAAATTTGACTTACATCCATTGATTTTTCTTTCAGTCTACAGTTTTGCTTTAACTGGAAAGAACTATTGCTTTTTAGTCTTTCGTGCCAACATCCAAAGAGTCTGAGCTCCAGGACCATGGATTAGTTTTAAAGCTTTCATTACACCCGAGCAACGCCGGGTTATACTGCTAGTAAAACATAAAAGCTATTTCAATAGTTTAAAAAATACAAAGTTTTGAAATAACTAAAAAAGCTCTGTTTCTGCCATTATTCTCAAATGAAAACAAACAATATTTCCTTGCTCCTTAAATCTCAAAGTGATTTTATCAACTATAAGCCAAACTTAAAGAAAATACAGATTGCATTTGTTAAAAAAAATAATTTTAGATATTATTTGCCTTTCTCTCTAAATAGTTTTTCAATTAAACCTTTTGTAATTTAAAAAATATCTTTGTCTATAAGGAGATAAAATAAACGTTTAATGAACAACAATCCCAAAGGTTCATTAAAAAACAATGACAGAATTTGAAAATTGCCACCCAAACACGAATTACCGAAGTAAGTTTGTTATATAACATTCAATACTTATCAAAAGTGAACTCCGCTTCATAAATTTTCAGTCCCTCCAACAAACTTGCTTGACTCAATGAGTGATAAAAAAATTACAATACTCTGAGTCAACCTTTAATAAGTATTGAAAGTTATATCTAATTTATTATCAAGTTTAATAGCACTTTATTAGCAGAGAGTCTGGTATATGTATATATCTATGCTTAAACCTCTAGGGCCATTCGTATCATATTTGATACAGTATTTCCCTATAAGGAAACATTTGGTATTTCCCTATAAGGAAACATTTGGTATTCATTGACTGAGCAGTCAGTACTGCTTTCATTTGAAATTTATAAAATATTTCTCTTAAAAAATTTTTCAGGAAAATATTTCTTTCAAGGCTTGTTTTCATACTGTATCAAATATAATATGAATGGCCCTAGAGGGTTAGATAGATAGATAGATAGATAGATAGATAGATAGATAGATAGATAGATAGATAGAAAAGAAAAGAAATTAACCCTCTAGGGCCATTCGTATCATATTTGATACAGTATTTCCCTATAAGGAAACATTTGGTATTTCCCTATAAGGAAACATTTGGTATTCATTGACTGAGCAGTCAGTACTGCTTTCATTTGAAATTTATAAAATATTTCTCTTAAAAAATTTTTCAGGAAAATATTTCTTTCAAGGCTTGTTTTCATACTGTATCAAATATGATACGAATGGCCCTAGAGGGTTAATACAAATATGAAATGTGTGACTTAGCTGATCATATTTACAGCACTCCATCTCAGAATTTCATAGATGAACATTTGAAATCATTGTCCACTTGTCAGGAGTATAAGCAATTGACTATCGTTTTTTCACATTTTCATTATTTTTATTTTAAGTTAAAAAAATAATTTATGGATTATTTATTGGTGTTTGATTTTTTTTTTTTTTTTTTCTATATTTCTGAAATGAATATTTACATTTTTCAGACTGGGGCAGACAACAGCCTGAAAAATGTAAATAGCCACTAAGACACAAGGGGTTACTGGCTATGGAAGAATTAGAAACAGAAACATTACTAATAAGTGGGAAGAATAATAGTAATCAGGAGGACAGAAGATAGTGATTGACATTGCATTTAAATTTTTGAAGTTGGCTGGAAAACATGGAGTCGAAAGGGAGTTCCACAAGCGAAGTACGTCAAATTAAGGGCACTCTGTAAAAATATCACTTGTGTGAGTGTGATAGAGATAACAACACAAGTTTCCTTTTCATGAAAACTTGCCAGCCTTGAAAATCACCATTCAAAATCACTTTCACCTGGGCTTGAAAATAGACCACTGGTACATATTAATGAATAAACAACTATTTCTAGCAGAAGAATGTTCAAATAGAAAAGAAAATTTATATATATATATATATATATATATATATATATATATATATATATTATCCTAAGATATATATATATATATATCTTAGGATTATTACAAACAAATGGTTTAACAATCCACTGTTTGTAGTATTTACATTTTTAAAGAGTACTCAATACTTAGTAGATCAATATCTATAGTAATATTTTTATGATAAGTGTTTATAATGAAAAACTTGTTTACTGCAACACAACAGTTATTGCATTTCGCTACTACTTGTTAGTACCTTAGCTGAAATGAAGTCAGAGTAACATTGTTCAGGCTATTGTCCTCATCTTCATTGCTATTTTTATGACACACTCCAGCCTTCATCAAGAATAGGAATTTCAAACTGACCCCTGGGATATATCATTTTCACTGTACAATGCCACTTCTGGTAGGCATGTAGTTATTTCCCTTTGACTTTCTCTTTAGTTATTTCCCATTTGTTTACCACTGCTGTAGCCTGGTGTTGAACTCAAATCTTTGGGTCTAAGAGAACTAACCAGCGACTATATCATGGGTCCTTGAGTCATACATTTACTCTAATATTGTTCTTGATATATAAAAACTTATATATTGATCTCTCTCTCTCTTTCTCTCACACACACACACACACACAAACACACACACACACACACACACATACATACATGTGTGGGCATAATAGTGATATATGTGAGTGAAATTAACTTTTTAGAAATAAAAAATTATTAATTTATAATTATCAATACACTTGTTTTACACACCTCTGTAAACAAAATACCTTTTTTCTTTTTTTATGGACAAATGAAAAGAGAAAAATTTAAGTTAAACACACATACAAACAAAAAGATTTTTTTTTTCTTTTAAAGCCACTTTAGAATTTTGAAAACAAAAAAATCTATTTGCAAGTTTATATTTTTTTTTTTAAATCTCCATTTTCTTTCCATAAGGTCCACAGATCATTTAATACCATTAATTTTTTCTCTCCTTTTACAAATTTTTTTTATCATCATAATTTTTTTATTCTTTTGTATTTTGATTTTCATCATTTCTTTTTGCTTGTGTATGTTTCACACTAGACAATAATAAAAATATTTCAATTTTATTTGTTTTTTAGTAATGCAGTCATTAATCTATGTTTTAGATTTAACTAAATGCTACATTTTATATCCAAATGACAGACGTCATTCTTTGCACATGCAAATACTTTATGCTTATGATGCCATTTTAAGAATTTAAAAATATTATCCATGACTATAAATCAGTTAAAGAATTTTATTTTAAATTTAAAAATCCACAATTAATAGATCCAAATAATACTTGAGATCTAATAAATACTTATATTCAGCTCAATTTTTAATTTTAATTCTAAGTACTGTAAACTAAATTATTTTTGAATCTTACATATTCCCTTACCACTTTCTGCTTTTGATATTATGATAAATAATAATATACTAATATAGTAATACAGACCTTTTTTTTTTTAATCGTATCACCCTGAGCAAGGCGCTAACGCCACTGATGTGCAGGGGGCTACATAGGAGTGAAAAGATTGGAAAAGAGAAAACCAGAAACCACATCCTAAACAGGAAACAAGGGATGAGCCTCTTCACCTGTTCAATAGACGTGGGTGGAGTGTGAACTGGGTGATAGTTTAGTCTATCTACTCCAATTGAAAAAAAAGAAAGAAAAAAAGTGAGAAGATTGGAAAAGAGAAAACCAGAAACCGCATCCTAAACAGGAAACAAGGGATGAGCCTCTTCACCCGTTCAATAGATGTGGGTGGAGTGTGAACCGGGCGATAGTTTAGTCTATCTACTCCAATTGAAAAAAAAGAAAGAAAAAAGTGAGAAGATTGGAAAAGAGAAAACCAGAAACCGCATCCTAAACAGGAAACAAGGGATGAGCCTCTTCACCTGTTCAATAGACGTGGGTGGAGTGTGAACTGGGCGATAGTTTAGTCTATATGTAGTATATGTGTTTTTGGTTTTTTTTTTAATAATCATATCACCCCCAAGCAAGGCATTTTACTGCCACTGTTGTCCAGGAGGTTACATAGGAGAAAGGTTATGAGAAAGAGTGACAGGTTATAAAGGGTGTCAGGAAGTGAATAAGAGAAGGATGACGGTAGCTATAAAGTGAGGGATAAATTTATATATTGATTATAATATAAAATTGATCCCCCACTTTGTTTTGTTTTATTTTTATTTTTTTAATAATCATATCGCCCCCAAGCAAGGCAATTACTGTCACTGTTTTACAGGAGGTTACATAGGAGAAACTTTATGAGAATGATTGACAGAATATATGGGGAAGCGGGTAGGAGAGGGATGAGAACACTACAGAAATGAGATGAGAGCATGAGAGAGAGGATGCAAGTTAATGAGATAGGAGATGACTATTGACTTTACATTTAAATTCTTGGAGATTATAGCTGTCGGGAAAGCAAATAAATGGAAGGCAATTCCACAGATGGGAAGTGTGAGAAAAGAAGCTGCTGGAGTAGAATTTGTATTTACATCTTGTTAGTTTCACAGTAAAAGGGTGGGACCTAGTTGCTAATCTTGTAGCTCGAGTAAATTCATATGTAGAGAGTACCAGTGAGCTAAGTTCATCAGAGTAGAAGCCATGAAAGTACTTGTAGAAGAAACACAGAAAAGCCACATTGCGCCAGTGAGAAAGTGACTGTATCCGAGCTGCCAAGTCAGGATCGATCACATTACAAATTCTCTGTTGAATTTTGTCAAGGAGCCCTAGGTGGATAGCAGGAGCACCCAACCATATATAGCGGCAGTATTCAATGTACAGGAAGATGGTATATTTGTATATATGCAGGATTGTTTCAGCCGGGAAAAAATTCCTGGCACTGCACAGAGAACCAACCTTCTTAGCAGCAGATTTAGCTATGGATTCTATGTAGACATTCCACTTAAGATCTGTTGTGAGAGTTAACCCGAGGAGATGCAGTGTTTTACTTTCAGGGAAACTAGTCTGATCCATGTTAATGGTGGGTAGGAGCTGAGAGCATGAGAGAGAGGATGCAAGTTAGTGAGATTGGAGATGACTATTGACTTTACATTTAAATTCTTGGAGATTATAGCTGTCGAGAAAGCAAGTAAATGGAAGGGAATTCCACAGGTGGGAAGTGTGAGAAAAGAAGCTGCTGGAGTAGAATTTACTTTTACAATTTATTGGTTTCACAGTAAAAGGGTGGGACCTAGTTGCTAATCTTGTAATCTGTGATGGTTAATAGATAACAGCTTCCTTTTAGAAGGATTAAAATCCACGAGCCATTTCTTACTCCAGTCCACCACAGATTGGAGATCCTTTTGATTGAGTAGATATCTGCACATTTACATCTACGTCATTAGTTTCAATAAGGAAAATGTCTTCCTGCAGGGTATGAAACCGTGTCTTCTACCACTGTAGGGAAAACTACCATAGAGCTCCGTGTGCTTTGAGATTTCTCACCTGTAGAAGACTTTTGCAGTAAAGCCAAGTTACCATATTTAAAATGTACATGTCGCTCACTTAAATTTATCAAGGCCCATATCATCTAAATGTTTTGTCTTTTGGATCTGTAGTTCATAGATTTTTATTTTTAATCCAACATTATCTATTATTTCAAACTTTGTTTAATGGATTTACATATTTTTGGTAGGCATTTTGTTTTTTTGGTTTTTTTTTATTGTTTGTACAATATCAGTCTGTCTATTGGTTTGTGCACTTGAGTTTTAATATTGAAATTGTGCCTTCAGTCAGTATTTTAACCCTTCAAAATTTAGTAGGGGAAAACATCTATTCTTTTACAGTAAAGCAAAGTTCAAGTTAAAATTGCTTGAAGTCCACAGGGACAGAGGAAAACAAAGGACAGTATGTTGTGGAGAGCTATGGTCAGACATGTCTCATAAAAACATTCATAACAAACCAACTAGTTTCTTGGAAATTAATTGATTTGAATTCATAATCTGATATTAGATATAGTAGATAATCTTGAGTAGAGATCCATGATTTTTGGTTTGTAAACAATGCCCAAATCTGAAGATGCAAATTTACATTATGTGACTATAATTGTAGATAGATCTATTGCCGGGTTCACACTCCACCCACGTCTGTTGAACAGGCGAAGAGGCTCATCCCTTGTTCCCTGTTTAGGATGTGGTTTCGGGTTTTTCTTTTCCAATCTTTTCACTATTACGTAGCCCCCTGCACATCAGTGGCGTTACCGCCTTGCTCAGGGTGATACGATTAAAAAAAAAAACCATTATTATTACTATTCTGAGCAGATCAGCCATTTTCTGTTTCCCCTCAGAACTTGGACCTTTTTTTCCAGTACCTGTAAGACATGGGAGTAATGCACAAGTCATAGTGGTTATTGGTGCTGAAAAAATGAAAACGATTCTGTTCAAGGCTGTCTTGTTCACTTAAAGAAAACACTCTTAGAAAAAGCATAGGCCTACACCCCCAGTTCACAATTTATGCCTAAAATAGCAGGGCAGATTGATTAGCAACTAATAGAAAAATTATGAATTCACATAAATTAGCCTACTAAAGTAAAACCTATTACTCATAATGTGAATATATATATATATATATAATAAAAATTTGAATATATATATATATATATATATATATATATATATATATATGCATCTTTCATTCAGTAATGAATTAGAACACTCACGGCTATTAGCGTGTGTTTGCATGTTATATCACACGCTAAAAGTCTGCCTCCCCCTACTGAACACCCATAGATCAGAGGCAGAATTGCTGACTGACACCAATTCAGTCGGGTTTCAATCCTGTGTAAAAAACAATTGAATATCTAACCATACTGATGAGCTGTGATACTGCGAAACAGACCTGTCCGCGGATGATTATATATGTATATGTTATAATCTGAACATATATATATATATATATATATATTATGAATTAAATGTATAAATATATATATATATATGAATTCACATAGGTCAGCCTACGAGAGCAAAACCTATTACTCACATATATATATATATATATATATATATATATATATATTCTTTACGTATTCTATTCTTGTTCTTTACTTATTCTCTTCATATATATATATATATAATATTTTAAATATATATATATGTATATATATATATTATGAATTAAATGTTTAAATATATATATATATGAATTCACATAGGTCAGCCTACTAGAGCAAAACCTATTACTCATATATATATATATATATCATAATAATTTGTATATATATATATATATATTCTTTACGTATTCTATTCTTGTTCTTTACTTATTCTCTTCATATATATATATATATATATATATATATAATATTTTAAATATATATATATATATAGATATATATATATATATGTGACAGTATACAGAGAAAAGAAATAGCTATCACAATAACTAAAAAATTGTTTATGTTCATATGTTAACTTTATAAAAAATAATGAAAACAATAAAACTGACAGACATTTGCTGATATCTCCTGATCAGTGAACTGAACAATTATACAGTTTCATCTATGACACTCTGGAATAGAGATGCTGAGTATAGCATCAATCAGCTAAATTTTAATCTACTAATATATATATATATATATATATATATATATATATATATATATATATATATATATATGCAGGTTTCATTAAAAATGACATTATTAAAAATTATCATTAACTTTTTATATAATATTTTCTGTGTTCTGATGATTTTTTTATTTCAGAAATCAAATTTTATAAAAATTGTCCAAAGCTTTTGTACTTTTGACTATACCTTTAGCCATTATCAAGAATTAATTTTGTTTTACTTGTAAATAAACATGTGTAAATATTATGCATATAGAGTCTTGTGTATGCTAAGTTCCAAACATGGCAAACACATTGTTACCATGTTCATAGTTGATGTTATTAATTGCAGGATTTGTCTTTTTTATTAGTCATACCTCTATTATATTAAGTCTTTTTTTTTGTGTGTGTGGATGATACTATTATATATATATCATATTATATTATATATATATATATATATATATAATGTTTTTTAATTATTATAACTATATTTATAATATAATACTACTAGTAGTTATATTCTAATTTGTATTAAAAATATGATTTACCATTTATTTTTATACCATAGATACATCCCATTATCTTTAAAACTAAATTTAATGTTAAATTTCCATGTCATGTTTTTCTAAGAAAGTAGTTGAATTGCAATTGATGCTGGTGTCGATCTAAAACGTTAACTTTAACTTCCTTTCTCCTTATACTGTTCGTTCTTCTTTCCTTTTCTTTCTCTTTTTCTTCTCTTTTTTCCATTTATGATTTTCTATATTTTTCTTTTTCTTTCTTTCCTTTGTTTTTTTTTTTGAATGGGTGAGGAAATGTTCTTTGTAGATTACCATAACAAATATCTATTCTCAATATGGGTACATGAGTGTCTGTATGTGACGCTTCTCTGGATGATTTTGACTATTAACTGTTGTATCATTTGGGTCTGGCAAGTAGCAGGTTTGGCTGCAAAATATGTATTACCCATGAAATTGTAGAATATCTAAAATTTTATTTAGAGTATATTACTCTGTAAAATTAAATAAATAAATTTAAAACTGAGTTCTTTTAAGTTCATCTCTATCAGAATTTACCTTAAATGCCAAATATTCTACATTATATATATATATATAGTTTTAAGGCATGCAATATTTATGGGTCAGTTATGATATGTGCTGTGGTACTGTGGGTATCAGCTTTGAACAAGAAATCAGAAATCCAAGTTTGAATTCTAGTTGAATTTAACACATTCACTTACTTAAAAATATCTTAGCAAAGGTATTAAGCTAACTCTTCCCCCTCAATCTATGGGATAAATAGCAGGACAGATTGGGTTCTATAGCTTTGGTTGGCAACCAGTCTATCGTAGAAAGTAATGGCAACCTACTGCAGGAAAATCTTCAGCCCAGTCAGTCATGTCTCTTTCAAGACATGATTGTCCAAGCATTTATTATGTATGGCACTTAACAGACTATTATTTATGAAGCAAAAGTGCACAATATCCTGGATAGTGTGTATTTAAATATAAAAGTGGACACTGGAGTCAAAACAATTGCAACAGTCTGTTTTATACTTGAACACAATTTTTGGGCCATCCTCTGGTGCATATATATATATATATATATATATATATATAGGGCTGGGATCAAATATTGGTAGTGGGGTTCAAATTTACTATTTAAAATTCAATTAATTAATTAATTGAGATTAATTTATTTTTCTAAAATTGAATTCAGAACTTAAAATTTTAAACGTTCACAAATTTCGCCTTATGGTGGCATTTACTAATGAATTCTTTCCTTAAATTCAAGAGTAGGTGCTGGTTAGGGTACTTTAACATTTGTATTTATATATATATATATATATATATATATATATATGACTGTTTTTGATCAGGGTGTGAAATTTTCTGCACCTTTGTGTAAATACTCTCATGCATAGAGTTGATTATAATTCAAAAAGCTAAGACAAAAAGATCTACTCAAAATTTGTATACAGACTTGAGCCTTTTTCTTCTCTTGCAAATAAGATTTTGTATTGCTTTCTGGAAAGGTTGTTTTATCGTTGTTAAAGACTCTCTTACTCTCCCTAAACTGTTGGTGTTAATTGTCAAAATAAGTCTACTTGACACACTATTACAGATATAACTGTTTTCTTTCTTTCAAACCCAACTGGTGTATGCATTTTTGGTGTTGTTGCAAAGTGAAGAAATGAGGAAATTTGTCAGTGTTTTAAACGATTATCACCCATTGTAAAGATTTGTACATCTGCTCTGAGCAAATTCATAACAAATATGGCAAGAAGTTTGTTTTTTTTTGTTTTTTTCCTTCTGACACGTATAAAAGGAAAAGTGGCCAGCAATTTACAAACATATAAATACAGATTTTTATAAATGATTATTTTTTTCTGTTTATAATTTTTTTCTGTTTATAAATGTTAAATTTGAGCAAATATTTTTTTTATTTATCATTAATGTTTATTTTTGTTATTAAATTTTTTTTTAAATTTTTGCTATAAATTTAAATTTCCAAGCTTCTTCAGCTACTAGAATCTATTCTGCAGTGTATTTTTTTTTTCAAATAATTATAGCGGCTGAAGCCTGAAGGGGTTGAGCAATGAAAGAAAAATACAAAAGAATGAACAAAAACAAAACTAAGTATAAAACAAAAAACAAAAAATAAATTAAAAAATGTTCTGGTCTGTGTATCCGGTTTTTTCTGATGCTCAGGTCTGTTAGCATAGTCGCAGTTGTTAACACTGTCTCGGCTGATTCTTCTTCAGCTTTCATCAAAACAACATTGGATACAATTATGACCTTCCTCAACATCACTGTAGACTGTGTTGGGATATAGCTATATAAAATGTTCTGACTCATTGTAGTTGGTTTCTTTTAAGATATCTTTTCTGGATCTGTGTACTGACATGGGGAAAATGCACATACAAGTGGCTTGTATGTGTGTGTGTGTGTATATATATATATATATATATATATATATATATATATATATAAAATACAGGGTGCGATGGGAAAATTGTCGCCATTTTATATTTTTAATTTTGTGTATGCATTTATGTTTGTTTTTGATTTTGTTGATTGCACAGTGTAGTTGGGTCAGTTGGGCACCATCTGTGAGAAAAAGGGCACCTTGATGCAATTCCCTCTACCAGAAATTTGAAAACGGCATGCCATACTGCTTGACGTTTGCACTGGAAATTCCAATACGAACATATCAGAGTGTTTGCGTGTCAATCTGGGAACAGTGCAGAGGATTCGGAAATAGTTGGTCGAGTCTAATGCTGATTGCAAAGTGTTTGGAGTAAGCACTACTATTGGTGACAATATGCCTCCATCTATCTTTCCACAGGGCTTCAGAGGCAATGCAGAGGCCGACATCAAATGTCTTAAGAAGGTAGTGCTGCTCTATGTCTGACAACAGGACTCTGCACCATGCTACACAAACAGGAGAACCCAATGACGGTTGTCAGACAATTTCTGTGACCACATCACCTCTTTTATCTGGCCATCTAACTCTCCAGACTGCAACCCCTTTGATTATTATGTGTGGGACATAGTTAAGTAAGAGACTAACAAATCTCCTTGTAACACAAAAGATGAACTGAAGGCAAAGATTATAGTGGCATTCACCAACTTAAACAAGGAGACCATCCAGAAGAGTTGCAGGAGATTCTGAAATCATCTGGGGGCTGTGGTTGAAGCCAATGGCGATTTTATTGAATGAATTTACTCTTTAGTAGTTCAAGATATTTTTGTATAATTTTAGTAAATATATCTGTTAAAATTAGATGTCAGTGTTATTTTCATTTTTGTATAATTTAGACAATTTATCCATCCCACCCTGTTTATATCAGCAAGTGTGTTTTACTTTGAATTTTGTTTTTATACACCTATGTACATTTTTCATTTTTTGTTTTTTTTGTTTTTTTTTGGTATAAAGGTATGTAAAATGTTGTATGCAATCAATCTGCATACACGTCAATAAACATAAATACGCATATTTGTGCCTCAATATGTAAAAATTCCTGCCTCTGCATGTGGGTTTGTACTCTCCCCCACCACCACACACCAAAAAAAAAAAGAACTCTTGCTATTAACTGAGAAAGCAAATGTAAGAAAAGGTACTTTTCTGGAGAACAACAAATTGAGATATCTTCTTTTTTTTTTTTTCACTTGCTCAATACAGTTCCCCACTCTTTCTTGGATTTGGGGGGGGGGAATTGTTTTGCAATGAAGCTCTTAGACTTCCAGTTTTTTTTATTTATTTTTTTTTTTTTTTTTGGTTAATTAATTATTCATTCAGCCTTAACTTGTTGCTGATAGATATTTTGAGGAAATCATTTTGGTTACCTCCCTTGACTATTGCTTTTTTTTTTTTTGTTTTTTTTTCTTTTCTTTTCTTAAATTTGGTTCTTTGCAAATGAATTGTGTTGTATTGTTGATGAAGCTGGGTTGAATGGGTGGGTATCCATATTGACATGTTACTCAACCATCTTCTACCCATAAAATTATTCACTCATTATAGATTTTCATTTCAGCAACTTTTCATGTATCTGTTTCTGGAAAGTAAAGTATGGATAAAATTTATTTTTAAAAATTTTTTTAGTTTGTATTTTTTTTTTTCACCTCCCCACCTGCTTGGGTTTATTTTATTTTATTTGTTTTGTTTTTTTAATAAAAGTTTAAAATTAAATTTTAGGATAAAGTTTGGATTTATTTTTTTTCATGTTTCATTTAAACTTTTTCTTGAACCAACCTGAGTAAATATTGTGACTATAAATATGGCCACCAAAATTTGTCAATTTTTTTTCTCTCTTTCTCTCTTCATTTCAGCTACCCCATTCTCCTGTTGCCATGTGTCACCATATTGAGCTTGTTGCATCAGCAAAATAGTTACCTTCCTTTGGTGATATTTAAAGTCAGTTTAGGGGTTTTCATTCTTGTCAGTTTGGTTGAAGCATCATCTAGAATATGTTCAGTAACAAGTTAGTATATGAATTTTCTATTCACGTGAATATTGGTGGCTGGGAAGTTTTTGTTTTTTTGTTTTTTTCCGTTTCTTGTCGAAGATTTATTAATTGACCGAACATTTCCTCTGTGCTCCAGTTTGCTTTTTCTCTTCTATCCTACCAGTACAGAGAGAAGTTTTGGTTAAAAAAAATTGTACATGTGCATACCCTGCTAAATAAAAGGCACCCATGTACATACGTGGCACTTAGCACGTATTAGCCAAGGCTGTCCTGTCACAGGAACTAGAGAAGTTTATCCCAGTTGAATTCATCATCAATATCGTCAGTTGATATGTATCTGGTGTTTGCCCGGGGCATTGCCGGTAGTGGGTGGTTCATGTAGCTTGAGCCCTGCTGTTGGGAGAGAAGAAAAAAAAGAATTAGTCAATTAAAAATTTACAGATCAAGCAGCATTAAACAAATCTGTTAATTCTCATTGCTCTTAATTTTACAAGTCAGTCAGTCAGTTAAGTGCCATACGTGATACACGTTTGGGCGATCATGTCTTGAAAGAGACATGACTGACTGGGCAGAAGATTATCCCGCAGTAGGTTGCCATTGCTTTCTGCGATAGACTGGTTGCCGACCAAGGCTATAGAACCCAATCTGTCCTGTTATTTAATCCATTACTGGAAGGAAGAGACGGATTAATACCTTTCCCAAGGGTATTTGCGCGTAAGTGAAAGCAATGAATTCAGCTGGAATTCGAACTCGGCTACCCAATTTCTCATTCCGAGCCAATATCCACTGCGCCACAATGAGACATTCCAAAAAAATTTTTTGATTTTCCAAAGTTCTGAATTGTAGCCTGAAGCTAAAGAACCGTGAAATACTGTTACCTCTTTTAGCCTGAAACAACTTCCTTGATCTATATCCATTGTTCTATAAATTTACTAAGTTTATGAGGAGGGAGTTTCAACTCTTAGTCGTTATGTGCATATATATATATATATATATATATATATATATATATATCTTCTCTCTCTTCTCTGTTCTTTTTCTTCTTTATTCTCTCTGTGTGGTCTCATTCACTTTCCTAGTGTTTCCCTTCTCTCTCTCTCTCTCTCTCTCTCTCTCTCTCTCTGTTCTCCTTCTTTCTTTCTCACTCTGTTCTTCTCTTTCTCTCTCTGTGTTTTCATTCTCTCTTTCTCTTTTTCTCTCTGTGTTCTCTGTGTTCTCTCTCTCTCTCTTCTGTATTTCTCTCTCTCCTCTGCATGTCTTCCCCCCTCTCTCCTCTGTATTCTCTCTCCTCTCTCTCCCTCTCTTCTCTCTCTCTTTTCTCTCTTCTTTATTCTTTCTCTATGATCTCATTCTCTTTCTCTATATTTTCATTCTCTCTCTCTCTGCTCTCTGTGTTCTCTCTCTCTCTCTCTCGTGTTTCTCTCTCTCCTGCATTTCTTTCCACCTCTCTCTCTCTTCTGTGTTTCTCTCTATGTTCTCTCTCTCCTACTCTTCTCTCTCTTCCTCCTCTCTCCCTCCTTTTTCCTATCTCTCTCGCTCTTTCCTCTCTCCTTTCTCTCATTATATTGTACTAGTCAAATCATCCTTCTAAACCTTTCTTTTAGTCCAACAGACGATATTATTTTAGTTATTGTAACTTAATTTTTGTTGATTCCTTTACTTGATTTTCTGTTGTTCAATACTGTGCACCTGAAAATGACACATTTATCACCGTCACGATAGCTTCTTGACCTGTTGGTTGAAATCAAAGTGTAGCATCTGCTCTTGTACTGATAAACTACATTTTATGTCTCAGTTGTGTCTCTGTCTTTAGAAATATCGAGGTGTCTGGTCTCAGAGTAAACAGCTGCTTGTCTAGCACAGCCAATGGTTGGGGTTGGGACTGAGATCATTTTGGATCTGGCATAGGTATACATGCTTAGTTTTCCCCACATTAAATTGAGCAACATCTTGCCAGTGTGGAGTGACAAGAATATACAATTGCTTATTGCCCTTTTGACTAAGATCAAAGTGTAGCTTCTGTTCACAAGTACTCACTTCCTGCTCGCCGGCCTGGAAGCAATGACCAGCTTTGACAAGCTATGACTAGCTAAGACCAGTTTTGTACCCAGTTACTGTTTAAGCAGGGGCTGCGTAATCTTTGACCAATGGCTTGGGCGTACACGCTCGGATCTCCCACATTAAAAACTGACCTTGTGTCACAACTCACTCTAGTGGGGGATTCATTCATAACCACTATCTTCTTCATGTGCTGTGTCCCTTCAAGACATACACTACTGGCCATAATTATTAGGCCAAACCCAGTTTTTAAAAGAAATGATATATTTCATATTATTTTTAGTATTTATTGCCATGTGGATAATTGTAAATAAAAATAGAATGGTTCTTTTATTAATACTGCAAAATAACATGTGCCGCAAATGAATTGTTCTGGTGTCCAGTTTTTGTGCTCTCTTCCCCATGCTAGTCTCTTCTTCTTATTGGCTAGTCGAAACAAAAGCTTCCTGGCTGCCTTGTAAAATTTTGCAAAGTAATAATAACAAAAGAACCATTCTATTTTCATTTAGAATTATCCACTTGGTAATAAATACTAAAAATAGTATGAAATACATGATTTTTTTAAAATTTGGGGTTGCCTAATAATTATGGCTGGTAGTGTAGGTGATCATGGACTTCTACTTGACCCTGTCTCTTGTCGCACTCAGTATTTTTCTTCTTGGCATCTCTCCCAACCCCACTCCACCATCCATTTGCTTAAGCCTATCAAATATGTCTTTTGCTGCTTTCTCCAGTCTCTCTTTTTTTTATCCATCTTGTGAGTGTTAGATTCTCTAGACCCTCCTTCCTCATTATGTGTCCAAGAAATTTCAACTGCCTCTTCCTGTTGTTAAGCATGTTTCATTTTCCTAGCAATTTCAGCCACCTCTTCCTGATATTAAGCATGTTTCATTTTCCTAGCAATTTCAGCCACCTCTTCCTGATGTTAAGCATGTTTCATTTTCCTAGCAATTTCAACCACCTCTTCCTGATGTTAAGGATGAGTTTTCTTCTCATTTGCATCCTCTCCAACACCTCATCATTGTTCACATGTTCAGTCCATGGTATCCTCAGCATTCTTCTGTAGAACCACACTTCTGCTACATCGAGCCTCTTCTGCATCCTTCACTGAAACCAAATAGTGTCTTTTTCTCCTTTTACCACATGGTCAAAATGAAATTGTCCATTATTTAGTATTGGCCAAGCATGACTGTTGTATTGAGTTAATGCAGGGCAGGACAAACACAATTATGATAGGATTATATCTCTATCATTTTAAACTTTTATTTTTAGTAGACACCCATATTTGAGTAGATGCTCACTATTAGTACATAAATTAAATTTGGTTTTCTGATATATTTCCCCATCGAATATAAAGCTATTCAACACTGAAGAGGAAGCTCTCGACTTTGGTTTGAAATTCGTTACCTGTAACCATAGAGAAGATCTAGTTAATACAATAGTTAAAAATTATAGACAAAATGACACAAGATTCACCAAAAGCTTCCTTCAAGAATTGGCACAAGAAGGAAAGAACTTTACCAAAGTGTCCCTTAAATGCACTAAGGAACCTAGGAAAAAATTAGAACATCCATATTTGGGTTTAAAATTTCAGACAGAAAATATGAGAAAAAGAGCAATATAAATAAAGGCAAAAAGAAAATTTAGCTGACCCATTTCGTCCTCTGAAGAACTTTTTTAAGGACTCGTGTTATTATGAACTGCTGTGGAATGATGTGAAAATACAGAACAAGGAAGAACAATTGACATGTGAAAAATTATTATCTATGCTAGGCTATGAGAATCTTCTTAGTAGGCCTAGCATAGAAATAAGTATGACATGAGAGCCATTAATAAAGAAAGAATGACAGCAAATCTTCAGCAGCAGCTGTAACAAAAGAGAAAATCTTTAGTGATTGCAGTCAAGCATGACTAGCAGCAGCAGGCAGGTTAGGTTTAAGGCTCCAAGTTTTTCATAAGGAATTATCCTACAAAACAATAGCTTATTAGATTAAAGTGTTACTTTTGTGAGTTTGGTCACTGGGCCAGGAAGTGTGTACTTGATTTTATTTTGTAACATTTATATACATGAGGATCTGGATGTGCATTGTAGTACAGTGGATATCAGCTTAGAACGAGAAATCAGAGAGCCGAGTTCAAATCCCAGTTGAATTCGTTGTATTCACTTACACACAAATACTCTTGGGAAAAGTATTAATCCCTCTCTTCCCTCCAGCGATGGGTTAATTAACAGAATGGATTGAGTTTTATTGCCTTAGCAACCAGTCTCCCGCAGAAAGTAATGGCATCCTACTGTGGAAAAATCTTATGCCCAGTCAGTCATGTCTCTTTCATGATTGCCCAAGTGTGTATCACATATGGCACTTAACTGACTGACTGAATATAATAGAAAAATAAATAAAGCTTCTACTAGTCATAAAGTGGGGGACTGGTTTTCTATTGTTATAAAGTAATAAACTGATCCCCCACTGATTAATACTTATTAATATAACAATAAAATCTGTCACATCTTCCTCCAGCTACGGATTGAATAACAGGGCAGATTGAGTTCTGTAGTCTTGGTTGGCAACCAGTCTTCCGCAGAAAGTAATGGCATCCTACTGTGAGAAAATCTTATGCCCAGTCGGTCATGTCTCTTTCAAGGCATGATTGCCCAAGCGTGTATCACGTATGGCACTTAATTGACTGATATACAAGAACAAAATGTTATTAACCTTCAAAATATTTAGATTTAAGAATGTTCATAAATATTCATCAGGTTAGCTAAAAAGTCAAGGCAAGCTATGGAGGACACTAAGTAAATGAAAATGTGTAAAATCTCACCCTGGACAAGGCCTAGAGGCCACTTGAAGTAAATGGTTACATTAAGTTGTAGTTTATTTAGATAGAAGATAACTGTTATCTCGAGACTTGAACAGATTAAGATTGTAGTAATAAGGGAATACTCAAAGAGTGAGAGTGAGCTTTTACAAGGCTTGAAGAATGCTTGTGAATGTCTGCCATCTACTTTTTTTCAAAATCTGTTGGCAAGAATGCCAACAATTTGTTAGCCAGTATTTTTTTGCAGTAAGGTTCACCTAGTACAAAGCCCAGGAGCCACTCAAGGTAGGATATATTAAAGAATAGTTTATATGGATAGGAAGGGAAGATAACAGTTAACTCTAGACTAGAACAGGTCAAAACTCTAGACTTTATTTACAATAGGGTTCACCTTGTACAAGGCCTGGGGCCACTCAAGTTAGTGGGTTGCATTAAGGAATAGTTTATATGGATAGGAGGGGAAGATAATGGTTAACTCTAGACTTGAACAGGTCAAGACTCTAGACTTGATTTACAATAGGGTTCACGCTGTACAAGGCTTGGGACCACTCAAGGTAGAGGGTTACATTAAGCAGTAATTTATATGGATAGGAGGGGAAGATAACCGTTAATTCTGGAATTGAACAGGTCAAAATTCTAGACTTGATTTACAATAGGGTTTACCCTGTATAATGTTCGGGAGCCACTCAAAGTAGAGGGTTACATTAAGGGGTAGTTTATATAAATAGGGGGGAATAATGGTTAATTCTGGACTTGAACAAGTCAAGACTCTAAACTTAATCTACAACAGTGTTCACCGTGTACAAGACCCAGGGGCCACTCAAGGTAGAGGGTTACATTAAGAAATAGTTTATATGGATAGGAGAGGAAAATAGTGGTTAATTCTAGACTTGAACAGGTTACAATTGTCATGATCAGGAAAAGTATCCTCTTGGGAGTCTATTTCACAGGGTAGTGGTTTATGGAAAGAAGATGTTCAAGTGGAACTTACTTCTTGCCAATAGAATGTGGGTGATTTGCTACTATATAAGTAGCATGGCAGGTCCTAGCCATAAAGGTTTTACTTGGTGGAACCAAAGAAAGTAATTAGTGTGAGCAGTTTAGTCGTGATAGAACAGCAAGACTGGCCACATTCTACGTGTAAGAGAGAAGTTGGTGAGTGAAAAAGAATTTCTCTTCAACGAGGATTCAGACACACTTTTGAAGTTTATAAAGACTGGAAAGCGTAGAAGAAAAGCTCCAGCATATAATAAATCTTTTGGCGGCGTTAAAACTGTGGCAGGAAAATGCTTGTGTGTTTGTCACATACTTTTGAGAATGACTTGAGCAAAAAAAAAAAAAAAAGTGATAGTTTTTGGCACAGGATCACATTTAATGAGAGGCAACACATGTACATGCTGAAAATTTCCCAGTTCCCTGATTGATAGTGGTTTGTAAAATTATGGCTGAAATGTCATAAGTGATAAACCAGCAATTTTTTTTTAATTTGTTTTCGTTCTTATTATATGAGACTAGGAGGAACTAATAATAATAATAATAATAAATAAAAAAATGCTCAAAAAATGTCTTACTCATTGTAATAAGAGAACTAATCTCCCCAAAACATCGAAAGTTTATAGTGCTAAGGCTTATAAATAGTTAAGCATGAGAAAGTTGTCCTTAACCAGGTTTTCGATAGACTTTTCTGAAAAAATTTAATATTCCACCATACCATACTCTATTCTTTACAAAAATCAGAATTAGGTTTGTTTGTTTTTTTTTTGATGTGATGAATTATTCTCCACCCTGCAACCCTTATCCCCAGGCGAACTATTGCTAGTTTATCACTAATTTATCATTATTATTCTGGTAGATGTTAAGGCTAGTTGCTTGTGTGTTTGTCACATACTTTTGAGAATGAATTGAGCAAAAAAAAAAAGTCTATTTTGTATTTACATTTGATAGAATAACACTCAACACTTTGTAGTATTTACTTATTAGCAGTGCTTGATACATAGTAGAGCAATATTTATATTATTGGAGTTTATAGTAAAAACATTTTTCTTGCTATGTTCTGGTCACTGAAACATGACAGCCCTATGTGTTTAGACCAGATATTGAAACAGGGGGGGTAGGGGTGAGTAGTTAAGAAGTATCAATGAAAACAGAACAAACTCCATCACAGAAGATAACATCGTAAATGTTGAGGTAAAAATGTAAAATGAACAAAGATGTCAACAGGAATAAAAATGCTTTCTAGAAAATTCAGATCATGTTACAAAGATGACTTCATGTCCGGATTATTAAAGGAGAAATGAATTGATGGTTGAATGCTGACATAAAAGTAAACATTAAAATACGTTGATCCAGATTAATTTTTAATGTAAATTATGGTTCCTCCCAACTTTTTTTATTCTGTATATGTCTGTTTACTGGTCTGGTTTTTTCCTTTTTATAAAAATAATCCCCATTTATGAAATAATAATCGCAACTTAAAATATTTTCTTTTATAGTTTTAGGTCCATCTATTTTAATAAATACTCTTAGTCCCTGTTTATTTTAATCATAATATAAAATGTTTATCTCTGTTTATTTTATATATATATATATATATATATATATATATTCTAAAATGTTTATCTCTGTTTATTTTATATATATATATAAAATGTTTATCTCTATTTATTTTATATATATATATATATCTTCTATATCTACACCGCATACTGATATATATATATATATATATATATATATATATATCAGTATGCGGTGTAGATATAGAAGAATCCAAAGGAGTATCCTGTACATACAATGGTAGGATAACTCTCTAAGAGAGCTCTAAATATATATGTATATAAATACATGTAGAGCAAATATAAGAAAAATTAAGGCAGACATGTTATTTCATGGTAAATCTGAAGTATGGCCTATTTCAGGCAAGCCATCATCAGCTTCCATCTTCATTGTAAAAAAGATTTTACACAATTCGTATAAAATCTTTTTTACAATAAAGACGCAAGTTGATGATGGTTTGCCTGAAATAGGCCATACTTCAGATTTACCTTGAAATAACGTGTCTGCTTTAATTTTTATTATATATATATATATATGTGTGTGTGTGTGTGTATGTAATAAAAACCTTTTTTTCCCAACACATAGGGCTGTCATGTTTCAGTGACCAGAACATAGCAAGAAAAATGTTTTTACTATAAACTCCAATAATATAAATATTGCTCTACTATGTATCAAGCACTGCTAATAAGTAAGTACTACAAAGTGTGGAGTGTTATTCTATTAGTTCTTACGACTACTAATAGAATGTTCTTATTACTATTAATAGACTATTCTTTGTGGTGGAGTAGACATCGGAGAGCCGAGTTTAAATTCCAGTTGATTTCCTTGCATTCACTTACGCACATATAACCTTGGGAAAGATATTAATACTCTCTTCCCTCCAGTTATGGGTTAAATGCTTGAAGGGATTGAGTTCTATACTCTTGGCTGGCAACCAGTCTACCACAGAAAGCAATGGCACTCTACTGCGGGATAATCTTCTGCCCAGTCAGGCATGTCTCTTTCGAGACATGATCGCCCAAGCGTGTATCATGAATGGCACTTAACTGACTGACTACTAGTATACATACGTACATATATATATATATATATATATATATACTATTTTTTTTTTATCGTTACTCGTATTTATTTAATTTTTATTGATACTCGTATTTAAGTAGATATTCTGTTTTTTTAATTAAACAGTATTATATATTTATATTTACTGGCCTGATTATTTACGATAAATTTTTATTACAAAAATGTGTATCATTCGGCAGGATTTGAATAATGTTCAAACAATTCATTTCAAATTGTCGGTTGTTTATAACCATGTTTCGTTAAAATTCGTTAATATATATATATATATATATATATATATATATATATATATATATATATAATGTTTATTTGTGATAATGTTTAGCACCAAAGTTGTTGGTTTTTTAGTCGTTTTATGATAAAATATATTTTGGCAAGCAGGTTATCAAAATGGAGATCGAGCATTGATAAGTACAAAGAGTTTGTCTCTTTAATTGAACAGATTCATGCCAACTTCAAATCTCATCTATTTTAAATGCAACATATATTGTCAAATAAAAAAACTGAAATTCCTCAATTCAGATATAATTCAGACTGTGGCAGCATTGTGTTAACTCGATATTTTTTATTAATATTTAAATTTTGAAATGGTCAGTCTCTACCTGAAGATTGCATTGTGTATAAAACCTGAAGTCATGCTACTGGTAAAGGATAATATGTATATTTATATGTATAAACTTAATAGCTTTGTTATATTACATCCAACTCTTTCTTATTAATAATAATAACACAATATCTTGTGTTTTTTCACACACACATATATCTATTTATATATATATATATATATATATCGGTGATCGAGCGGGAACTGGTGTATCCAACGTGACATGACCATTATAACCATGACCGTTAAGCAACGTTGAGCCTGGTCAGTACTTAGGTGGGTGACCACTTGGGAATACCAGGTGCTGTTAGCATTCACGGATGTGCGTTGGGGTGCGGTGGATGTCGGCTTGGAGGGGGAAATCGGTGAGCCGAGTTCCAATTTCAGTCGAGCACGCTGCATTCACTTGCGCACTGGTACCCTTGGGAAAGGTATTAATCCGTTCGTTCCCTCCAATTATGGGTTAAATAATTGAGGTCTGCTGTTCGTGCGATCTGTGGCAGTCATCTGCACCAATTGTTTGTTATCAGCAGTTCCAAGAAGTGTGGATGGTACTACACAATGCCTTCACCACTATAAACAAATCTCTGTGTGGTTGTCTTGCTGGAAAAAGGTTGGACCCTCATACGTTGAACGCGACGGGAGAATCCATTGTATATATATATATATATATGAAGGCAACAAAACTCCACCTCAAAGTTCTACAGATGCATGTTGGGATTTGTTCCTAAATTTCCCAGTGTTCAAATGAACTACATGCCTTAGTTCCACCATATCACACACACACACACATTCACACCACCATATTGAACCATTTCATTCTCAGATATCCAACAGCAACCCTGACTATAAAAATCAAATTAGTCACATGTTAATTATAAGCAGTATGACTATTTCTTTATATACATATAACCTTTATATGTGTGAATCTTATATAATATTATATAATATATTTATATATATATCTTATATGATGTGTGATTATATTTATAATTATCAGATACATGTTAAATATAACCTTGATCAACCAAAACAACAAAATTAGATGATCTACTATAAAAAATTTAAAACAGTTAACCTTATCATTAACAACTCATGTGAAAGTTCCGAATGACAGAGAACCAGTGTTATTTATGAATTCACATGTCTTTTAGAGAACTGATCTCTGGCCTTCAGTCAGGGATCCAAAAATGACCAAAATAAGACCAGTTTTAGACTGGTTTTGAACCTACCCACCATGGTGGATAGGTAATGTTTGACCATGACCTGGGCATAGGCACTCAGGTTCCCCACGTTATGAAAGACCTTGTGTCGCATCTCTCTCAAGTGAATAATTACATTGGACATACCACTACAAAGCCTATCAAGAAGATTCACATTACATCGCTCTATCCACAGAACAAACAGAATTTATTCAAATATACATGGAAACCTAAAAAATGCCATCATAATAGCTTCATTCACTTGTAAAAAAAAAAAAAAAAGGAAAAAAGCTAAAAATTATAGAAATATTAATAATAAAGTGAAAAAGTCAACACTCAATAACATTGACAATGTGCTGAGCGTGTTTGGAAAATAAACAAAACATTCCATCACTGTAGATACAAAAAATAATCAGCATATTTAGTTAAAAATAATCAACAATAAAATAATCAGCAAATAAAAATAATCAAAATAATCAGTAAATAAAAATAAAATAAAATAAAATAACAAAATAATCAGCAAATAAAATATATAATCAATAAAATAATAACAATAATAATAATAATAAAAAATAATAAAATAATAAATAATAATAATGAATAATAATAAAATAATAAATAATAATAATAAGCAATAAAATAATCAGCAAATAAAAATAATCAAAATAATCAGCAAATAAAAATAATCAAAATAATCAGCAAATAAAAATAATCAGCAATAAAATAATCAGCATATTTAATTCAGTCAGTCAGTCAGTTAAGTGCCATATGTGATATATGCTTGGGCGATCATGTTTCAAATATGATATAACTGACATGGAAAAGGTTTTCTCACAGCAGGTTACCAGTGCTTTCTGCAATAGACTGGTTTCCAACCAAGGGAATAGAACCTAATCTGCACATTCAACTAAAACAAAAATGAACAAAAACTAAACATTCTTGCTAATGGCTAGCAGAATAGCCAAAAGAACACAGATATACAGTGCATTTTAGAGACTTTTTACTCACTTTGTCTTGAAAAAATCACTTACACTACCGGCCATAATTATTAGGCCACCCCAGTGTTTTTAAAAAAATGATGTATTTCATACTATTTTTTAGTATTTATTGCCAAGTGAATAATTCTAAATGAAAATAGAATGGTTCTTTTATTATTACTTTGCAAAATTTTACAAGGCAAATAGCGACAATTTACCCATCGCACCTTGTAGATTTGCATTATATTTCGTTACATACATGACAGATCGAAAGCAAGAGGGACAGAGTGAGACAACACTTGATCTACACTACCGGCCATAATTATTAGGCCACCCCAGTGTTTTTAAAAAAATGATGTATTTCATACTATTTTTTAGTATTTATTGCCAAGTGAATAATTCTAAATGAAAATAGAATGGTTCTTTTGTTAATATTACTTTGCAAAATTGTACAAGGCAAATAGCAATAATTTACCCATCGCACCTTGTAGATTTGCCATATATTTCGTTACACACATGACAGATCGAAAGCAAGAGGGACAGAGTGAGACAATGCTTGATCTACACTACCGGCCATAATTATTAGGCCACCCCAGTGTTTTAAAAAAATGATGTATTTCATACTATTTTTTAGTATTTATTGCCAAGTGAATAATGAAAATAGAATGGTTCTTTTGTTATTATTACTTTGCAAAATGTTACAAGGCAAACAGCGACAATTTACCCATCGCACCCTGTAGATTGCTATATATATATATATATATATATGTACACTACCCTGCAATAATTATTAGGCCACCTCAGTGTTTTAACAAAATAATGTATTTCATACTATTTTTTAGTATTTATTGCCAAGTGAATAATTCTAAATGAAAATAGAATGGTTCTTTTGTTAATGTTTTCTTAATAACATGTGCATCAAATGAATTTATAAATATTTAATAATTACCTATATTGCACTTTCATCAATGAAAGAATGAATAAAATTTAGGGTGATTTGGACAATTTCATCTTTGCTTCCTTGCCTTGTAAAATTTTTGCAAAGTAATAATAACAAAAAAATTTAGAATTATTCACTTGGCAATAAATACTAAAAAATAGTATGAAATTTAAAAAACTGGGGTGGTCTAATAATTATGGCCAGTAGTGTATATGAACATAAAAACATTGAATAAAATGATTAATTACAGTCAGTCATTGTTAATGAAACTTGTGTGAATGTGAATTTTTTTTTGCTTACATATGTGTAAAAACATGTGCAATACCAGGCCTTCATCAACTGCCAACCAGGGGAGATAACACTTTCAGTGGATAAGGTAGTTTTGCCACACTTTGGTGGCACCAACAACTTTTGACACTTGACAGGAGCTTGTTTTTTCAGTGTGTGTATATATATGCATGTATGCATCCAGTTATACATGCATACATACATATACACCTACAAAAATATGCTGTGTTTCGAAAATGAAACATTCCCATCACTATATATATATATATATATATATATATATATATATATATATACAGTTAGAAATAAAAATTCTTGATAAGGGCTAATAGAATAGCCAAAAGATTTAAACAGTTTTTACACACTTTATCGCTAGAAAATAGTGCAATAGTAAAGTGCTCATCTACAGTGCAGGAGGTTGTGGGTTCTATCCCTAGCCAGGCCATATACCAAAGACTTTAAAAATGGTACTCAGCACCTCTCTACTGAGCACTCAACAATAAAGAGAAGGATCAAGAGTAAGTGGAGAAATTCAGGAATAAGAATTGTGCTCAGCCCTACTGCAAGGTAGCAGCAAAGAAAAGGGATCCTTTGGTCGACCAACTTACTACTTATGGCTAGAAAATCAAACAATTGTGCAAATGAAAGAAACATTTAATAAAGGGCTTGTCATCTGTCTTTAATTAAACTTGTATAAAAGAAAGGTTGCTGTCCAAATACACACACATATATTATAATCTGTGCTAATATCCTAGGAAAATGTATGACTCCATCTTCCAGCTATGGTTTCTGTTGCCTTAGATTGCAGCCAGTCTAGGAGAAGGAAAAAGTTTGACACTGAATTATTCAAACTATTACTTTCATATTTGTTGTCATTTGCATGATGTGTTGGTTGTTGTATGCTTCGGCCTTCTTCAGGTGCTAGGAATTTAGAGGTTAGAGGGAGATAATTCATGACTACCAAAAGAGGCTTTGCACAAAGAATGAGAATCATATACCCCACTGATTGTAATAAAGGGTTTGGTTCAAAATTCCTAGCACCTAAGAAGGATGGAGTGTTCAACGGTCAAAACTTTGTACAAATGATAACAAAGATGAGGACAATAGTCAATATAATGTAAATAGTGCAAATACGACCTGATCTCAGAAATATAGACAAATGCAATTTATTTTATTACTTTTTTAATTCATGTACACATTAATTATAGCCTGCTCTTCAAGACGCCTTACTGTGTTGAATATTTTATTTAAACTCGTCTATTGAACAGGTTAAGAGGCTCATCCCTTGTTACCTGTTTAGGACGTGGTTTCCAGCTTTCTCTTTTCCAATCTTCTCACTTTGTTTTCTTGTTTTGTTTTGTTTTGTTTTTTTCAATTGGAGTAGATTGACTAAACTATCGCCCGGTTCACACTCCACCCATGTCTATTGAACAGGTTAAGAGGCTCATCCCTTGTTCCCTGTTTAGGACGTGGTTTCCGGCTTTCTCTTTTCCAATCTTCTCACTTTGTTTTCTTGTTTTGTTTTGTTTTTTTTCAATTGGAGTAGATAGATCTATCTAATACCCGGTTCACACTCCACCCATGTCTATTGAACAGGTTAAGAGGCTCATCCCTTGTTCCCTGTTTAGGACGTGGTTTCCGGTTTTCTCTTTTCCAATCTTTTCACTCCTGTGTAGCCCCCTGCACATCAGTGGCGTTACCGCCTTGCTCGGGGTGATACGATTAAAAAAAAAAAAAAAAAAACAACTTCCAGTTTCCTGAAGAATGCCAATTCTTTAGGAAACAAAGGAATTCTAGCTACTATATATATATATATATATATATATATATATAAAATGGTCAGCGATTACTTGTCCCTGAGTTCTTTGTTCTGCCAAAGTATCTCCTATTAAAGATGCCTGTTCAATTCATACAGCTTTAGTTTATACTGCAACTATGCTAAGCAGACCTTACTTTCACGTTCTGGGAAAGAACACTTAAAACGGCATGATCAATTTTTTTTTATTTTGAACATGGTCAGTACGCTCAAACCCTATAATGATTTATGACTTTTAGCAAACACCAACATAAACAAATTCTTAATGTTTGCATCAACCCAATTTCACTCACAAAACACGGGTCAACACAAGCACACACATATAAAAAATGTGACTTTGTATAAGTATACATATTTTTGGGGACTCATTTGCAATTGAACTGTACAATTTAAAATTTATATTTTTAAGACTTTGTCATGGTAGCAGAATTCAGGGTAAATGTGTTGAGAAGGAGATGGTGCTTAAGAGTGTGTTTGTACGTATTAGTAAAAATCGATATCAACAGTTTTCTATACTCAAGAGACAGTCTGACACACACACGCACACACACACACTGTCTCTCTCTCTCTCTCTCTCTCTTGAAGTCTTTCAACAAGAATGATGATGCTGCCGCCGCCATTGCTGCCTGGTTAAGTGCAAAGTGAGAGAGGAGCTGGAATGGTCGGTAGAGGGGAGAGCAAAATTAAATTTTTGTGGAGTTCAGAATCAACAGACCGAACAGTCGGCAGACGACGACTTTAGTTCCAGTGTCTACCAATGTTCAGTAATTGGGGCAGGGGAGGAAGAAAGAAGGCCCAACAGGAGGCAGGGTTAGTGTGGGGGAAGAATTTGGCTTCTATCTTTCCTTCAAACAAACACACAGATAAACACAAATATAGGGCTATTGCGCATACACCCAGTCATGTGCTCTTTCCACACACTACATTGACAATGGACCAATAGTCTTTACATATGTATATACATACTATATATATATATATATGTGTGTGTGTGTGTGTGTGTGTGTTTCTTTTTTTTTAGAAACCTTTTGTAGATAGGAATAGAATATGGTAGATAGGTAGGTATGAACTGATTGGTTGATAGACAGATCTTATGGTTTGGCTTCATGAAGAAAGATTGTGATGGGTTTTCATTATCTGTTGCAGTCTCTGATGGTTGACGAGACAGGCTTTCCCACATTGAGTCTCCAAAACACAGATACTTTGCATGTATATATTTACTAAAATTAGCTTAAACTCGTTAATTACCAACATCTCAACTGGTTATAGCTAGAAACCTATAATATACAACATATAATATACAAACCTATAATATACAACATATAATATACAAACCTATAATATACAACATATAATATACAAACCTATAATATACAACATATAATATACAAACCTATAATATACAACATATAATATACAAACCTATAATATACAACATATAATATACAAACCTATGATATACAACATATAATATACAAACCTATAATATACAACATATAATATACAAACCTATAATATACAACATATAATATACAAACCTATAATATACAACATATAATATACAAACCTATAATATACAACATATAATATACAAACCTATAATATACAACATATAATATACAAACCTATAATATACAACATATAATATACAAACCTATAATATACAACATATAATATACAAACCTATAATATACAACATATAATATACAAACCTATAATATACAACATATAATATACAAACCTATAATATACAACATATAATATACAAACCATAATAATATACAACATATCCTTATAAGCTGTGCCTCTTACTCTTGTTGATCACCAAATTAATTTTTTCAGCAACCCACCATCTTGAATGGCTTTTTTGGCCTTGTATAGAGTATTTAGTTAAAACAATGAAGACTGAATTAATGTGGGTAATGATTTAAAGTAATTTTTATTTTTAACACCAAAACAAAACTCCTTCCATCTATTAACCATCAGCCTCCCTGAAAACAAAACACTGCGCTACCTCGGGTTAACTCTCACAACAGACCCCAAGTGAAATAACTATATAGAATCCATAGCTAAATCTGCTGCTAAGAAGGTCAGTTTTTTGTGTAGGGCCAGGAAGTTTTTCCCGTCTGAAACCATCTTGCACATATATAAATCTACCATCTGCCCATGCATTGAATACTGCTGCCATATCTGGTCGGGCGCCTCTGCTATCCACCTAGGGGTCCTTGACAAAATCCAACAAAAAATCTGTAATGTGATCGATCCCAAATTGGCAGCTCAGATACAGTCACTTTTCTCACTGGTGCAATGTGGCTTCCCTGTGTCTTTTCTACAAATACTTTCACGGCTTCTGCTCCAATGAACTTAGCTCACTGGTGGCCCCTATATATGAATTTACTCAAGCAACAAGATTAGCAACTGGGTCCCACCCTTTTACTGTGAAACCATGCCTTGCTTAGGATGATATGATTATAAAAAAAAATAGAATAAGTCATCCCTTTTTTCACCATCTTTGACAAAGAATTAGATGCATGGGGCTCACTGGAGAACTCTCTCTCTCTCTCTCTCTCTGAATGACAACCATGCATTCTATCTTCTTGAAATTAATATTGAGTCCTTTCTTCTTGCTTGCTTTCACTACCATCTGTAGGAGATATTCCAGTTTCCTTTTGGTGTCTGCTAACACAGTGCATCTTATATTCTCAAGATTGTGGCTATCAATACTGAATTCTGGTAGGACTTCTAATTCTCTCAAAATTCCCCCACTGTATAGGTTAAATAAGTCCAGTGAATATTTTTTATATTTATTGAATTCATTTTTATTTGTATGCAGGCAGTTTGCTGCCAGTACAGATTCTGAATTATTCTAATATCCAAATATGTCAAAGTTACCTATCAGTTCTGTATAAAAGAAATGCTGTTTAGTAAACTGTTTCTTTGTTTAAGACCATTAGATGTTAATAAGCACAGTTATACATGTGATGAAATGTTCACAGATCTGTTTTCATATAAAATTGCAAGGTTATTTTATTTTTCATCAGGATAAATATAACCAAATTGTCAACAAGACTGTAATTTTAAATTTTTTAATTTTTAGACGATAAAAGAAACACTGTTCATTTGCTGATTTGAAATCTCAATTTAATTCTTTAAAAACAGAGTTTAATTAATTTTTAAAAGTAAAAACGATAAAAATGTGAAAAAATACATTGAAAAAATAAGATTTTGAGTTAATTTAATGAAATTTACAAAAGTAACCTAAAATTAAATTCAAATTTAGAAAGAAAGAGAGACAGAAGAAGGCAGCGGATAACATATTTGCAGGGCCTGATCAGGTGGATGACGGAACAGGGGTTGCTATGAGTAACAGGAGCAAACATACTAAGAGCCACCAGAGATAGGGAGATGTGGAGAACCATGATCACCTACGTCCTGAAGGGACAGGGCATATAGAAGAAGAAGAAGATAATGTGTTGAAGCTATAGATTTATTCTCTCATTTGGATTTAACCTGTTATTGGCATTAATATTATACCCGTGGCCAACTAACACCATAGTTCACGGATAGAACAGGATGGCTGAAAAGAAAAGAAATGACAAATATGCTTTGTTCCTAAAGAGACTTAGACAAAAATAAAACTATATATATAAGTGTGTCCCACACAGAGAATAATATACCATATATATCTACACCGAAAAGCAGAGTGTAATGAAAAACAAGAAAGGAAAGTGATATATATAATGTGGAGATACTCCTGTCTGAAGAAGCCACATTTAAGGCTCCTGTTTCAAATGGGATGGATTCATCTATGTCCCAGTCAAAGACATATTCCATAAACAGGAAACAGCTAGTCTTAGGTTTTCTCAAATTGAGGACTGGGAGCTGGACTTTTATACTATATCTGGGAGATTGTACCATGTACTTGAAACCTAGGTAGATTTATACTCAACCTGGGCCCTTTGATCCAGACTAAAAGAAATTACTTTGAGAAAGGAAGAACCATTGATAGTGGATATTATATAGCATTATTGGTGTGGTTGAAGGAAAATATTACCAAAAAATGGCCACAAATGAAGAAGCAAAAAGTGATCTTTCACCAACACAAAGCACAGTGTTACAAGTTGATTGCAACGATGACAATACTACATGAATTGCAATTTGAATTGCTTCTGCATCCACCCTATTCTCCAGATCTGGCCCCCAGCAACTATTGGCTGTTTGCAGACCTCAAAAGAATGCTCCAGGGAAAGAGATTTGGCTCTAATGCAGAAGGGATATCGGAAACTGAAGCTTATTTTGAGGCCAAAGACAAATTGTTTTATAAAAATGGCATCAAATTGTTAGAGAAACGTTGGCATAAGTGTATCACTCTAGAAGGAGATTATGTTGATGAATAAAGTTTAATTTTGTTGTTGTTTTATTAGCTAGTCCTGGGATTTATTGAGTGATATGTTAAAACTAAAGAATCAACCTGAAAACACATGTCATGATTGAGATTTTCATATGGATGCCATTCATGGTACCTATTAAAACTATCTAAAATATCAGCTGTATACAACCACTACCCAAGGTCAGTGGCTAAAAAAGGTTTGAGCAACTAACGACTGAGTCAAAAATATCCTCCTTTGAACATCATGGACTGACACTACAGAATCACAAAGAATTGTACCAAATAACAGAAACCATATTACTTGAGGCCTACCAACAGCAGCAGCAACTAAAATGGATAGCACATATAACTTGGAGAGAAAGTAATGCGATAATTAAGATCTTAACATTCTACACTACATCAAACAAAAGATTAGGAAGGAAACTCCAGTCAATACTGGATAGTGGATGACTGTTACCAGACTTGAGAAATGTATTTTCTTGTTTCTTAAAAAACTATAACAAGTTTAGTTTAGGAGAAAAAGACATTGAGCATGGATTTCAGGGGTAGTTTTACCCAATGTAGCAAGTAGCTGCAGAACCAAAACATCAACCTGAAAACTCAGGTCATGTTCTTAAACAAGCTTGACAGATTGTGAATTTCACATGGATGTCATTCATGGTGCTCAACCTGTTAAGAAATATCAAATCTGTCAGCTGTCTACAACTACTTTCCAAGATCAGTGGTGACAAAAGAGTGAGTAAAGCCTGTGGATCTTGGCAAAGATCCACCTTCTTTGAATATTGTGATTTTGTTGTGGTTGTTCACAGAGAAACATCACTTGAGGTCTACTAACAGCAGCAACATCTAAAATAGATAGCATATGTAATTTGAAGAGAAAATAATGGTATAATCAAGATGCTGACATTCCGCACAACTTCAAATTAAAGGTTAAGAAGGAAACCTGCATTAACACTGTAAAGAGCAATAACAGCTACTGGAGTTGAGAAACCTATTTTTCTGAAAAGTTGCTTTAAGAGAAAGATTTTATAAATTTCAACTGAAAGAGAAAATAATGGCATAATGAAGATGTTGACATTCCACACTACTTCAAACAAAGGGTTAGGAAGGAAACCCCTATCAATACTGTAAAGGGCAATAACAGCTACTGGACTTGAGAAACATGTATTCCTAAACAACAGTGTTTTAAGAAAGAGATTTTTAAAATTTCAGCTGCAAACAGTACTGGCTGCTTGGTCAATGAATGTCAAATGTTTCCTTATAGGGAAACAGCTAATATTACTATTCTCATAGGGAAAGGATTTTTGAATCCTCCTATATGATAATCTCTTTACAGATGGCAAAGCAACTTGAAAGAACAAATGAGGTTCTACAGAAGGGTACTGAGAAACCCATACACTAAAAATGTAAGCACTGACAGTTTTAGAGAAAATGGAAACAAAAAAGGCTCTGATACTTCTCAGAAAGAGAAAGTCTAAATATATAATGCACATAATGAGGAAAGAAGGCTCGGAAAATTTGGTATTCACAGGAAAGGTTGAAGCAGGAGGGACAAAGAAAGTGTAGCTTAGATGTAGTACAAGGCTGAAAGCAATGGAGCACTTGGTGAGGATAAAACTCACTGCACCATCATAACTGATCTAGTGAGACAAGCTTGCTAACTATTACAGCACGATAAAGCGCCCTTGCTTAGAAGTTACACATTGATGGCAGAACATAGTTTAGAAGGGATAACAAAAAGAAAAATTTAATATGAGCTGCAAAAGGCAGAAAACTGGGGAGAGCTATATTCATCAACATCCGGAAGGGACACAGCACATAAAAGTATTTTTGAATTGGATATTATCACAAAAATTTAGTGCGGTCAGAAAATGTATTTGAAGAAATGATTATTATTTATTTTATTGACAATGCTTGTTGGGTTCAAATCTCACTATGGTTGATTTGTCCAGAAGGTGACTTCATCAATCAGGAGGAAGTGATTCCAGCATGCATCACCTTTGGAAAGTGCCTGAAAGCTATACTACAGTTTGACTTAAGTCTGCTGAGTGAAATTAGGAAGACAGCTCTCTTTGAGGAATCACCAATGGTTGTGCTAGCTCAAAGTCACAAGTCATCCTAACTGAGGGTTTGAGCATCCTGGCCTTGTTCAGACTGTTGTTGATGCTAGATAATGTGCTTTCTCCCAGAAACTGTAACTAAGTTCCATTCAGTAGAGTTGCAATATAAACCACAAGTGAGCTCTGTGGGTGTTGGACAAACACAAGTGTGCCTGCAATGGGGGCTAGCTAGCTGCCCTGGTAGATGGGTATCCCCAAATATGAGTGGCTAGTCATTATAATTCGTGCATCAAACAACTGTTTAGACAACAGAAAGTGACAAATAAAAATACACAATAGATTCTTTGCTTTAAACACACAAGTTGATTACTCGACAAATCGGTAAGCACATTTGTGGCCACAAGAGATAATTGAATTCTTTTCCACTGGCTGGGGACAAAATTTTCAAAACCCCTGCTTATGTTGAAGTTTAAGTCATAGCAGTGATGTAAGTAGTGATGGGTTCATGTCTTTCCAAAAGGCTTTAGTCTGTAGGGTATCCCACTTGACTTTGCCAAAACACCTATTATGTGGTTGGGAGGCACTTATTAAGCCTATAAAAAGGCAGCCATATTCTCACCCATTCTTTTTTTTTTAATGTAGTTGATGTTGAGGTGTGTTTGATTCTTTTGTCCTTTGTTGTCTTTTGAACACTCTCTATCTCTCTCTGTCTTTCTATCTCTCTCTCCCTGTCTCTCTCTATATATATTTCTCTCTCTCTCTCTCTCTCTCTCTCTCTCTCACTCATTGACAAGCAAATTCTCATAGCTAGTTTCAATGTCTTTTCCTTTCATTTTCAATTGTTTATACACATAATTCCTTTTGCTAATAGCATGTATTATCATTTGTTTTATACTACTTGTTTTTTGCCCTTTATACATATTTTATGTTGTGTCCATTTCAGGAAAATAAATCAGAAAATTTTAAAGTCAGTAGTTTTAATAAATTAGAGAGGAAATGTTCATGCAACAGATCAAATGATCTGACACAAAATATTAACAAATGTTTAAAACAAAGCTAAGAGAGTTGTTCACAGAAGGGATATATATTTTTCCATACTTTCAAAAGTAGATGAGAGATAGCTTAAAATATTTAGCTTTCTTAGAATGTTGAAAGAAAATTCCTTGAAGTGCTTGGTTAGAAGCTGATAACATAATTAGTAAATAAATTTATTTTTGGTTGTAGTGAACATAAACAAAAACTTTCTCATGACTTCAGACAATTTTCTCTGATTAATTAAATTTTTCTCTTCATTTTATATCAAAAAGAATTTTGCATAAGCTCACTGCTTTTTCTTTCTTCTTCTTGGCCCAATGGCTAATTTATGTGAAGAGAAGATTTTCATCGGCCCCAAACATTTTCACGTAGACACAAAAATTTCTTTAGATCTGTCTTCCAAAGTAGAAAAGAGTGGGTAAAGGAAGTTATTATTTTGCACTCACTACAAACCCACAAGTGTGCAGTGAAGCAACATTTGCATAGATTTCAAATTCATGCACCTGGTTGCAGACTCTTCTTCTGTGATAACCAGTTTCACCTTTCACACCCCTCAAAGACAAAGATAAGAGAATTCATTGTTCACCAAGGGATATATGATTTGCATATGTACAAAAATACATAAAGAGAGATTGTTTTGAAATACATTTCTTTCTACAATCTCTGAGAGAAAATTCTTTGAAGCACCATCTGTTGGTTAGAGCAGGTTAATAGAAATAATGAATAATTTGACACTGACTGCGATGAACAGAAATTAAATCTTTCACATAACTTCAGGCACTGTTCTTTCATTGATTTAATTTTTCTCTTTATTTTATTTCAAAAATAATTTTGTGCAGGTTTCCTACTTTCTTTCCTTCTTCTTCTTGGCTAATTTTTGGGAAGGCAAGATTTTCATTGGTTCAGAATAATTTCACATAGTCTAGTGAATTTCTTTCCATCTTTTACTTCTGAATTTGAAGAGAGTGTGTAAATATAGCTGTTATTAATTGGCAAACGCTACAAACCCACAAGTGTGCAGTGAAGACAATAAACAAGGCATAGATTTGAATTTGGTGCATCAGATCCCAGACTTCACTGTGGTAAATGTTAGACTACCTTCCACATCCATCACAAATGAATAGAGCCCTGTGAAGCTGATGATAGGGAGAACTGGTTTATGCTGCTGCTGAATGGGCAGGTGAAGTAGTCATGGTAGAGAGGTTTTACTTAAATGTTCAATCATTTATTTAAATCTCCAACATGCATCACTGGTAATGGAATAAAGTGCAGACCTTTTCTAAAATAAAAGAATTTGATTTGTCGATTTTATTTTCTAAATATAAAACTTTTTCTTTTTTTCTACCGTCTCTCTTGAAATATATGGTAGTAAAGAATGGTTAGCATTAGAAATGAATTTCATTTGAATGGATAGATGATAACTAAAAGAACAGTTGCTGAGTTGGCTCCTTCAAGAACCCACTCTCATGAGGAGAAAACTGGGGAATAGAAGGATTTCAGTTTATGAGAGAATTGTTATTTGGCAGTTGGTGATGTGTCAGCAATTGTCACTGTGTTAAATC
Source organism: Ascarosepion bandense (assembly GCA_037127315.1). Classification (NCBI taxonomy): domain Eukaryota; kingdom Metazoa; phylum Mollusca; class Cephalopoda; order Sepiida; family Sepiidae; genus Ascarosepion; species Ascarosepion bandense. The sequence continues at coordinate 243,543 of JBBBDQ010030380.1, forward strand.
ACCCACTGTTATAATTCTCATTTTCTTTACTGTTGGGAAACTTTTCATGTAACACATTTTGTCCTTCATTGAACTGAAAGGATGGAATGTGTTATACAAAAACTTTTTTCTCTTAGTCATAAAATTATAAATTTCACAAAGACACCATTATGATATCCTCACTCCTCAGGGTTTTTTTTTTCATTGCTGTTGTTTTCCGGGTTTTTTTTCTTATATAGAGCTTAGTGTAATTCAATATGTTTGTATGTGAGTGATTCTACAGATGGTTAATTGCTTTTGATTTTTGATGGCTTTTGTTGTGTTGGCCTCTTTTTGGTGTGTTCTAGTGTCTGTTGGTGGTTAATAGCTTTTTATTGTCTAACTGACAAATAATGAATGTAGCCAGTGTGACAAAAAAGATTAATACAAATGAAAAAATGTACATAGGAAGAATTTTCAAAGAAATATTTGACAATCACAAAACATTCAATACAGAAAGATACAAAAACAGTGTATCTTAAGTACTTTACAACAAAAAACATGCTTGCCAAAATATCTTTTTATCAGTAAACCAACTGCAACCTTGGCACTAAGCCTCATCACAACTCAACAGACATGCACACTCGCATACACGCACCCACACACACACACACATATATATGTACAGAGAGAGATTGCATGTGTATATAGATATATGAACACACTAAGTATTTAAGCAACAAAGGTTGTTTGAGGTGAATGTCATTAAAAACAGATATTCTGTGTCAATTTCTTGGAGCAAATTTTGAAAATATTGAATAATCTTTCAGAGAAAAAGAGAAAATTCCATTAGAAATTTTGCAAAGTCCATTTCAGAAGAATGAATGAGAAATATACTCTCATTATATACATATATTTATCGTTCATTTACATTTGGATATATATATATATATATATATATATATATATATAATAATAATAATAATACTAATAATTGTTATAATATATTTCAGTTCGTCTGGAAAACCCCCCCCGAGAACAAACTCGGAGGGGAAAAAAGGGGGAAGTGAAAAAAGAAACAAACTAAGTACCTGAATATACGTCAAAATACTCGTAGAAAAGAAAAATCCCCGAGACGAGAACCCTAACACTAAAGTGCTCAATACAATAGTAGAGCAACAAAGAAAGAATAAATCTAAGTAAGAGCCAACAGACCTACCTAGGTTTCACCCTATGGCTCGTCAGAGTAAGTCAGCTTATATATATATATATATATATATATATATATATCAGGGTAAGTTAGTAGGTCTGTTGGCTCTTACTTAGATTTATTCTTATATATATATATATATATATATATATATATATATCAGCAAGCAATGTGGGTATAGAAGAATCCAAAGGAGTATCCTGTACATACAGTGGTAGGATAACTCTCTAAGAGAGCTCTAAATATATATGTATATAAATACATATAGAGCACTTCCGATTTACCATGAAATAACATGTCTGCCTTAATTTTTCTTATATATATATATATATATATATATACAAATATAAATGAATGATATATAAAATTGCAATGTTTAGAACATTAATTTAAAGCAGGGCTCAATATGAAAATAGAGCAATAGACATTTATGATTAAACTCTTATATTAGAACATGTAAGTAGCTACATGTGGTTACTTACATGTTCTAATGTAACAGTTTAATAGTATTACATATAATGGTAGATTTTGAAAAACAGTAGCTACTCTAGCATCTATGCATCATTCATTCAGCAATGAATTAGAACACTTTCAGCTATTGGGCATGTATAATGATAATATACAAGCTAAAAGTCTGCCTCCTTCTACTGAGCGGCCATAGCTCAGAGGTAGAATCGCTGACTGACACTAATTTGGTCAGGTTTCAATCCTGAGTTAAAAAAGCAATCAGAGTCTAACTGTACTGATGAGCTGTGATACAGCGAAACTGATCTGTCTGCCGACGACTATATATATATAGAAATATAGGAAAAAATGACAAACCCATAAAAACAGAGAGCATAATTAAAAAAATGTATCTAATTAATGTAAAATATTAAACAGGTAAAAATAAAGAGTTCAATGGATATAATCCAGAGAAATATGAAATATAGAGAAGGAAACACAACAATATGTATGATTTGGTGTATGTGTTCTTTATTTTTGTGACGTTTCTAGTATCTGTTGCCTTCATGTTTAACTTTGTTTATCTCTACACTTTACCTAATTTCATTTCCTCTCTGTGCCAAACTTAATTTTTTTAATATTTTGAATTTTAAAAAATTGTTTCATTTTCCAGGTTTGAAGAAGCAGTTTGTAATTTTTACAGCTGCCAAAATAAATTCTGCATTTATAACCGTTTAATTATGTGTTGTCTCTCTCTCCCTCTATCTCTCTATCTCTCTCTCTCCATATATCTATATATATATATATATATATATATATATATATATATATATATATCTTAGAAATAGTACAAACTAATGGGTTAGCAGTACACTGCTTGTAATGATTTACTGTATCAAAAGTGCTTGATAAAAGTATTTTATATGGTAATATTTTTATTATAAATTTATAATAAAAACATAGTTTATCGCAACACAAGAGCTGTTGTTGATGGGGAACTAATAAGATTTTACTGAAACACGACTCTTATGTTGCAGTAAACTATGTTTTTTTATAAATTTATAATAAAAATATTACCATATATATATATATATATATATATATACACACACACACACACATACACACATATATATACACATATATATATGCACATATATATATATACACACACATATATACATATATATACACATATATTTATATATATACATATATATACACACATATTTCTACACATATATATACACATATATTTACACACATATATATATGCACACATATATATACACATATATATATACACATATATACACACACACACATATATATAGATATACACATGCACACACACACATACATATATATATATATAAACGCAACAAACTTGGTCAATAAGTAAAATTGATATCTACTACTTCTAAAGACTACAAGAAAATTCGAAATTGATTGATTAATATTTCTTTGTTTAATGGCTTATTAACTTTTTATGGGTCATTTAACGCAGAATTTTTATTTTCTTTGGAGATCTGAAGAAATAAAATATGTTATTCTGCTTTCACAGTTGAATACATGGTAGGTGATACTCACCTTTTGTGCATATTAACATTTGTCTGAACATAATTACTAATTATATACTAGTTATATTTTGGAATACAGTTTGATTCCTTTAAGAAATTGTAGGATATTATGAAAGTTCTTTTATGTTGGTTTAACGCGTCAACTAGATATATTTTGAATGCAATTGTATACTTTCGACTATCGATAAATTGTATTGCTGGTCATTTTCTTTCTAATCCTCTACCTGTAAGAATAAAAAAATAAAAATTAAAAAACAGATGGGAAGAAAACAAAGGATAAACTTCTACTCATGTTTAAAAGACTAAGGAGGAGGGTGAACTGGATGATAGGCAAAAATATCTACTCCTATTAAAAAAACGCTGATGTGCGTTGTGGTGCAGTGGATATCAGCTCGGAACGAGAAATCGGGGTGCCGAGTTTGAATTCCAGTTGAATTCATTGCATTCACTTACGCGCAAATACCCTTGAGAAAGGTATTAATCCGGCTCTTCCTTCCAGTTATGGGTTAAATAACAGGACAGATTGGGTTCTTGGCTGGCAACCAGTCTACTGCAGAAAGCAATGGCAACCTACTGCGGGATAATCTTCTGCCCAGTCAGTCATGTCTCTTTCGAGACATGATCGCCCAAGCGTGTTTCACATATGGCACTTAACTGACTGATTAAAAAAAGAATGAAGTAATTCAATAATAAATTTAAAAATTCAGAGTTTTAGGAAAAAAAGAAAAATATTTTGGGGATTCTGTCCCAAATTCAAACTAATTTCATTCTTCATATTGTTTTGCTTTTTTATCAGTTTAATTTGTCCGTTATATCTCTTTTGTCAAAAACATCAGAAGATGCGTTTCTAAAAGAAAGTCATCTTTTTGTATACACTCAAATATACATCTATACACTGAATTTCATACATCAATTAGAGAGAAATTTATTAATAGTGTGCCACCTGTTTGGCTCAGTCAATCTTATTTTCGACTTTCTTTTGCAGAAATTACCATCATTATCAATAATACTATTTAATTTTTGTAAATTGTTTTCCTGAGACACAACGCCTGAAGCAAAACAAAATGTCTGGGCAAAAACCAGCTGCCATTGTTTGTTTGTTGCTTGTTTTTGTTTTTATTTCTTATTTTATCTGATTTGTTCTTTTCTTCCTTTTTTTTTAAAAAACAAGAGAAAGACCGTATTTCCCAAAACTCTGTTATTGAACTTTTTGTCACAGTATCTGTCAAATCCTGGGTTTGATGATAAACTACATCTGGCATCAAGCTCTCTGATAGGAAGATCGGAGCTTTTGAGAAATTGCTATTGTTCCCAGATCTATCCTAAAACACTGGGTGATAGCCCCTGCTAGAGTCCTAGCTATGGGCAAATAATAAAACCCTTAAAGAGCATTGGAAATGTAAAAGTAGGGTTTTATAAGAAAAATTACCAATAATATATTTTTCTAAAAAAATTCCAACAATACATTTTTGTAATGAAATTATCAGCAATATATTTTACAAGTAGGCCCATGCAGTAAAATATTCGACAAAATATTTATATCAACATGCTGTCGATTATTGAGTATCTTACATTAAGACAAAAAAAAAAAATAATCGTCCAAACACCTGAGCATGGTAGAAGAGAAATATATATATATATTTCTATATATGACTATATATGACTATATTTATGCTCTCACACCCTGATTGAGCACTCTGGAAGAATGGTAAGCTTTGAAAAACAGTAGCTACTCTGGCAAAATGAATTAGAGCACTCTGGCTATTGTGCACGTATAATGATAATATACACACTAAAAAGTTTGCCTTCTACTGAACACCCATAGCCCAGAGGTAGAATTGCCGACTGACACCAATTCGGTCGGGTTTCAATCCTGAGTTAAAAAGCAATCGGAGTCTAACCGTACTGATGAGCTGCAGCGAAACAGATCTGTCTGTGGATGACTATATATATATATATATATATATATATATATATATGCATTTATATATATATATATATATATATTAACATGCCCTGTGGACATAGAAGAATCCAAAGGAGTATCCTTTACATATAATGGTAGGATAACTCTCTAAGAGAGCTCTAAACATATATGCATATAATATATATATATATATATATATATATATAGCTCTAAACATATATGCATATAATATATATATATATATATATATATATATATAGAGCTCTAAACATATATGCATATAATATATATATATATATATATATATATATATATATATATATAAATGCACAACAGTTTTTATTATAATAGAGAATATATATAGATATTTTTCACTACTAAACAACATAATTATTTTAAAAAAATAAAATAATAAGCCACTGTTTACTACCAGTGTTATGAAAGCTCCTGAAACATGTTTACTCTTTAGTAAACATGTTTCAGGAGCTTTCATAACACTGGTAGTAAAGAGAATGAACTGAGCTAACACTGCCTTACTATTGTCTCACCATGAGCATGACAGTACAGATATACAAATAAACACACAATGGCCTTTATGATAGTATAGAGGATAGTAGAATTACCAACAATATATTTTATAAATTGACCAACAGTACAACACTAAGGAAGTATAAAAATACATTTTTATAGTGAAATTACCAGCATACATAATTTTTTGTTACTTATCTTTTTTTTTTAATTACTAACAACACTTATCTCCAAAATATATATCTAAAAAGCATACGTTTGATCTAAAATATTTAAGCAATCAGAGAAAACTAAAACCATATTTTTCTTGAGCCTAGTGTCATGAAAAAAAAAACAACAAATTTCAGCTTTTAGAAGCAAAGATGCAGCAATTCAAACTTAAGACATCCCAACGTAACTCCCCCTACCAGCACATGCAGAAAGAAAGGTACTGTTGACTTCAAACGAATCCAAAACAACAACAGGGTTGGTCAGGGTTGTTGACAAACAATCTTTTCTAAACTACTGATTTTTCTGTGTACCACTTACCCAAAGACTTTCACTCAACTAAATATAATTTTTAATAAATGTTTGAAAATAAAAAGATCCAGAGAGTGAAACAGAAAAAGAAGAAATGTTTTCTTCATTTTTATTTTATTATTGTTTGGAATTAGATGTTTGGATTTTTAATATAAAAAATCTCTAGACAACCAAAGAACAGTTGCCATAAAAATATATATGGAAAAGACAGAGGGAAGCCATGTCATATTAGTGAGGAAGTGGCTGAAGTCGAAATGCCAGATCAGGATCGGTTACGTTACAGACCCTTCTTTGGTTTTTGTCAAGAATCTCAAGCAGGAGCACCAGACCAGATATGGCTGCAATATTTAATACATGGGCAAATGGTAAAGCACAAGATGGATTATATAATTTTATTTATCTATTTTTTAATAGCAAAATCCCCAAAAGTCAATAAGCTGGCAAACATCATTCAGTAAATTTTAAATAAATTAACAAATATTTTATAAAAATTTTTTTCATGGGTTCATTAGAATTCTTCATAAGAAGAGAACTTAAATGTTTCAATTAAACTAAACATTTCAAGCAGAAATATGCTGTGATTGCTAATTCATTCAAATAAACAATAATTAGCATTTCTATGGTGATATATATATATATATATATATATATATATATATATATATATAAAAACTTGAAATACTTGTCATCACCTGTTTCATATTTTCAGACAATATATATATATATATTGTTTGAAAATATGAAACAGGTGCTGACAAGTATTCCAAGTTTTGAGAAATCTTACAAGCTCATGATTACAATTATGTGCTTGCCAAGTTTTAGAAATAATTAAATTCAAAGATGGTTGATACCGGAATGAAGTTCTTCAGAATCTAAAGTGTCAATAGGGGAGAGAGGGCCCCCTACCCTTATCAAAAAGCAACGGTAATGCTTGCAAATAAATAAATGAAGATTTATCTTTAGAATAAATAAAGTAAATCATGTTAAAACTGAGGAATAACAAAAGTGTAGATCAATATGTATACATTGCTATATTATAGTTTTCTTCACACGTGTATGTGTGTGTATATATATATATATATATATATTATTTATTCAGAAATGATAACATAAATATGTTACCATATCACTACAAAAGTAGCTATTTTGTTTCGACATTTCTTGTGTCTTGTCAAGTGATGTGGTTATTTTAAATTGAATGGTTTTAAAAGGTTAAAAAAAGCAAGACCCCTTTAATCAGGGAGGCATTATTGTATGTACAAAGTGGACCAATCAGAGTAAAGCAACTTCTAATTTGGAAAATATGTGTGCAGACTAAAATTAATCTTGGTGGGCATTGGTATTAAAATTTGATTAAATTGAGATCAGCGATTATTGGTTAACTTTATTTTTGTTGCAAAATTAAAAAAAAATATTATTAGCTCTACTTTTTATTGAGCACTTTTTTAAAATAGTGTTACTTTGGACAAGGAATATTATTCCACCCATACTTGGTTATATATATATATATATATATATATATATATATATATATATACATATAGACTTATGCTTATATATATAGACTTATATAAGAGACTTACGCTTGGACACACGTACCAACTCTCTTGTATTGTATCCAAATAACACAGGTCACAATTTTGATTTCTCAAATGCCAGTTTAATTAAAAATGAAACATAACCATTTAAGGAGGAAGTACTTTTAGAACATATTAATAACATTAATCCAACTATAAACACACAATTAAAACATTACATTACTTCCAAATTTTTTCACAAAATGATAACTAAAGAATCCAAAGTATTAGTAGATATTATTAAATAAGTTATAAATAATTACTTATATTCTTAACAATGTAATAGTTTTCTTACTTACTATCATCATATATAATTTGTTTTATATAAGTTGTTTATTATTATCATTCTTTCTTTCTCATTGTTATTATTATCATTATTATTATTATTATTATTATTATTATTATTAATTTTACATTTTATTTAGTAATTTATTATTTCATTGAAAGATTCTAGCCGTTAATATTTTTATGATAATTTATACATATGGTTCTTACTTATATAATATTACTTAATGATGTTATTATAATAATTTTTTATTTCATTGAAAGTTACTTACTGTTAATGTTATTTAGTAATTTATTATTTCATTAAAAGAGTCTAACTGTTAACATTATTTTCACTAGAATTTAAACAGAAATATATTTCGTTTATGATTCATACATGATTCTCACGCTATTTAGAATGAAAATCATTCCATCATTTGATTTCTCTCAACGCATACATTCATAACTGTTTTCTCTTATTTTATTTAAAAAGAATGCGTTGACACATGCAGTTAAACAAACACACGTTTTATCTTCTACATTTAATATTTATTCGTTGCTTTATCACATGTGACACATATCTGACATTATAAACTATACCTCATTTAAAAATACTGTCTTTCGTATTTTTAAATCATTTGTCCTTATCAAATATCTGAAGAAGCTTGTTATAAGTGAAACGTTAGATTAAAGACGCTTTTTTCCTACTTGTTCTTTATTTATTCTATTCATCTTGGATTTTGATCCATATATTCAGTTCATATATATATCATGTTAGTCATCTACATACAAGTCTGTTTCACTGAATCACAGATTATCAGTGTCATAGACTTCCACTCTTGCTTTCAGCCAGGATTGAAACTCAACTGCCTTGGTGTCAGTCGAAGTCCCTACTCCCTAAGTTATAGGCGCATGGAATGAGAGAGGGGAAATTTTAGCGTGCTATATATATGCGGTGTATACATGCCAATATATATATATATATATATATATATACATATATATATATATATATATATGTGTAATATAACGGTCTGGCCCACCCAAGAAAGGCTGATACAAGCCGTGTTGTTTCCGGTCGGTGAAAAGTAACGGATGTCACTTTGACCCTATTTCCGGCAGATGCGGAAATAACTCAGAGGCAAACAGACAGGTGACTCTGAGAATTACGTAGGCGTCGCGTGGGCGTCGTGTGATCAAGGCAAAGCCGGAAGAAACAAGTCCCGGTTTTGGAAGATATATAAAGACCGCGAAAACACGGATTCGGGCAATCAGAAGAAGTGAGAGCAGAAGTAGCAGCAGAACCACAGAACACGAAGGAAGGCAGTTCACAGCTGCCCCCAATAGCATGCTGCTATTGCGGGGTACGCATTCGTCAACCCTTGGAAGCGCGCTCTCACTCTCTGTTCACTAGGCTACACGGTCCATCGTCATTAATAAAAATATCACTTGATATATTTTTATATACAGACGTGTTTGTTGTTTATTGATATACAACATATGTATGCGTATATACATATATATATATATATATATATATATATATAGTATATTGAGGCAGCATATAATTTTCTAAACATATACTGTTAAATATAAGAGACAATGAATGTCTATTATGTTTAATCATGAGCCATTCTAAACATCGTATTTTGGCTTTAATTTTCACCAAATAAAGAAAAAATTCTCTAACATTTGGATAATTTTTTATGAAGTTGGTTCTAAGTAAAAAGAAACTTCAGATATTGAGGGCCATCTACATTAAATCCAAACAACCCAGACTTAATAAAATCAAGTTTACATCTGGTCATAACACATTATATTGCATTTAAATATATGGTTTTGTTAACATTTTAAGCTCTCAAGCAGTGTGGCGTCATAGAACCGCATTACAAATTTACAAACTTTGTTTGCTATTTGGTAACTGTTATCATTGCTTAGCAAAGTTTTATGTTAACAAATATTCTGTTTTTTAAATAAACAGTATTATATATTTATATCTACTGGCCTGATTAGATATGATAAATTTTTATTACGAAAATGTGTGTCATTCGGCAGGATTTGAACCTGCGACCCCTATCCACATAGGGGAAGCTACCATTTGATCTGGCAACGTCTAACAGAATATCTACTTAAATACGAGTATCGATAAAAAAGATAATGTTCAAACAATTCATTTCAAATTGTCGGTTGTTTATAACCAAGTTTCGTTAGTCTTCGTTAATTTCCGTAATATAAAACAGAATATCTACTTAAATACGAGTATCGATCAAAAATAATGTTCGAACAATTCATTTCAAATTGTCGGTTGTTTATAACCAAGTTTCGTTAGTCTTCGTTAATTTCCGTAATATAAAACAGAATATCTACTTAAATACGAGTATCGATCAAAAATAATGTTCAAACAATTCATTTCAAATTGTCGGTTGTTTATAACCAAGTTTCGTTAGTCTTCGTTAATTTCCGTAATATAAAACAGAATATCTACTTAAATACGAGTATCGATCAAAAATAATGTTCAAACAATTCATTTCAAATTGTTGGTTGTTTATAACCAAGTTTCGTTAGTCTTCGTTAATTTCCGTAATATAAAACAGAATATCTACTTAAATACGAGTATCGATCAAAAATAATGTTCAAACAATTCATTTCAAATTGTCGGTTGTTTATAACCAAGTTTCGTTAGTCTTCGTTAATTTCCGTAATATAAAACAGAATATCTACTTAAATACGAGTATCGATCAAAAATAATGTTCAAACAATTCATTTCAAATTGTCGGTTGTTTATAACCAAGTTTCGTTAGTCTTCGTTAATTTCCGTAATATAAAACAGAATATCTACTTAAATACGAGTATCGATCAAAAATAATGTTCAAACAAATCATTTCAAATTGTCGGTTGTTTATAACCAAGTTTCGTTAATCTTCGTTAATTTCCGTAATATAAAACAGAATATCTACTTAAATACGAGTATCGATCAAAAATAATGTTCAAACAATTCATTTCAAATTGTCGGTTGTTTATAACCAAGTTTCGTTAGTCTTCGTTAATTTCCGTAATATAAAACAGAATATCTACTTAAATACGAGTATCGATCAAAAATAATGTTCAAACAAATCATTTCAAATTGTCGGTTGTTTATAACCAAGTTTCGTTAGTCTTCGTTAATTTCCGTAATATAAAACAGAATATCTACTTAAATACGAGTATCGATCAAAAATAATGTTCAAACAATTCATTTCAAATTGTCGGTTGTTTATAACCAAGTTTCGTTAAAATTTGTTAATTTCCGTAACATGTTTACATTTGTTGACATTACGATACATTTCAAAGCAGATATGGTTGTTACGATGAATCAAAAATTGCGTTATATAGGCTTGATTGGAACCTCGGTTGGACTGGAGGCCATTCGTGATTGAACAGTCTAAGATGTTGCTAGATCAAATGGTAGCTTTCCCTATATAGATAGGGGTCGCAAATTCGAGTCCTGCCAAATGGCACATATATATATAAAGACAAATAGAAAACATATCTTAGCCAATGCATTTCATGCTCAGAGGGATTTATATACAAGAGCCCAAATTTTAATGATTTTACCAAATTTTTAAATTTAAGAGAACTCGTAAATATTCAACAAATTAGCTGAAAAGTCTTGACAAGCAATGGAGGACACAAAATAACACACGTTTATTTATTAGACATTGAATTGAGCAAATGATGTTCCTGAAATTTTTCAAGGCTACTTGTTAGATTGTCTTTATACCTGAGCTATGGATGTCCAACAGTCCTTTTTCCGCTGTCAAGTTGGCTATACATGAGGACCTTAGGTATTCTGTCGTCACTCATCCTTGCAACATGATGAGCCCAGTGAAGTGACTACATCAGGAATATCTCAATATTGTATTATGTGCAAAGATCAGTTGTTTCTACATAAACTGTGGTTATATATTGGATGATAGGGTGTCCAATATATATATATATATATATATATGAGTGAACGTGTAATGAGTTTATGGTCACTATCCAAGAATGATGACCTCTTCTCAGCTGGTCTAAAGATCCCCAACTTAGATAATTCTAAGGTCTCTGTTTTTAAATCTTTTTACTTGTTTTCCATTTCATTTTAAAGAAATGATTATTCCAGGAAAATATTTATACTGAATTGATGTGTTGAGTTTTCCTTTATAAATATATGTGTGTGTATATATATATAGATATATAAGTATAATTTATTGTTAATTTATGTATGTATGATTTAATTACTTATTCTGTATTGTATTGTATGTGCAATTTGATGTATATATTTTCAATTGATTTCCAGTTTAAAAATCCCTGTTATAAACCTTTTTTAATATTCTAAGTGAAATTCACATTTATTTTTCATAAACGGTCTGAAAGAAGCAATTGTAAAAATTTTTTTACACAGCTGAAATAAATTCTGAATGTATCACTTTTTAACTATGTGTTGTGTTTTCCTCTCAATATATATATATATATATATATATATAGAGAGAGAGAGAGAGAGAGAGAGAAGAAAAACTTTGCTTAGTTAATGTGTTTTGTCCTCTGAGGAACTCTATCAAGGTAATTTCGGATTGTGCGTGTTTATATATACAAAAGTGAGGATTCCATTGGTTTATCAAGGTTTGTAAATTTGAGAATATGAAAAAGAAACAGTTAAATCCATCACTTCAGCCTTCATTATGTACAGCACAAACATCCTTCTCATACGATAACAAAATAATCACAATCCAAACAATAATCATTTAAAAAAATAATCATTACTGAATATTACCCGCTCACTTTACTTTTTACCAAATATGTTTATTTATGGATTCCATTGATTTATCAAGGTTTGTAAATTTGAGAACATCCAAGAATGTTCATCATGTGGCTGAAAGATCAGTGAAAGAATGAATAAGGTACAATAATTGGAGTAGATATACTAAATTATCGCCCGGTTCACACTCCACCCTCATCTATTGAACAGGTGAAGAGGCTCATCCCTTGTTCCCTGTTTAGGATGTGGTTTCCGGTTTTCTCTTTTCCAATCTTTTCACTCTTTTCTTTTTTTTTTTCAATTGGAGTAGATAGACTAAACTATCGCCTGGTTCACACTCCACCCACATCTATTGAACAGGTGAAGAGGCTCATCCCTTGTTCCCTGTTTAGGATGTGGTTTCCAGTTTTCTCTTTTCCATTCTCTTCACTCTTACGTAACTCCCTGCACATCAGTGGCGTTACCGCCTTGCTCGTGGTGATATGATTAAAAAAAAAAAAGGAATGTGTCATGATTCAAAATCAAGGAAAAAGTAAAGTAAGTTATATTCAATTTTTTAAAATATTTTTTATGAGAATTGTTTATTTATTTTGTCTCTTTTACAAATTCACTCCATCTGAGAGAATATATATATATATATAATTCTTATTGTTATAAATGTTACATTAACTGGATACACATGTTAACAACACTTTTATGTTAAACAGTGAAATTAATGTTTATTAGGCAAAGAGATTCAGTGATCCCCACCAAAGAAAATGTGATTCCAAACAGAAATTGAACATGCAGTCCCTATTCCCATCAAGTCAACCACAACCGATTTCTTTTCTTCTTCTATTTTTCTGTATCCCTTCAGGACATTGGGATTATGCCCTCCACAACTTCCTCTTATTTGTAGCTCTTAAGAAGGTTTGATCTTTTTTGCTATCTCTCCTAATCCCTGTTCTTCCAACCATTTACACAAGCTCATTTGATAATTTATATGCTACTTTCCTCTGTTCCTTTTACCTTCAGTGTGTCCTTTGAGTATCAAATTTTCCAAGCCCTTTTTCCACATTATGTGCCCAAGAAATGTCAACCATCTCATTCTGATTCCCCATATGAGCATTCTTTACACTTCAGTTTTCTCTAAAACTCCATTGTTGCTTGCATATTCAGTTCATGGTATCTTCAACATCCTTCTGTAGACCCATATTTCTGTTGCTTCAACTTTCTTCTCATTCTCGATCTGTGATGAGATGGTCCAGCATTTTCTGCCATGTGATAGTACTGATCAGAGATCTTTTCTTTGCTTTCAATGAAATCTTGTACATATAATTGCAATGTGAATTACCATCTCTTATCCACTTGACTCCACTCCTTCCTTCATCCTTTCTACATCAACCCATGTATCTTGTTCTTTTCCTTCCTCACTCTACCTTCACAACTGTTATCACACCTATATTCTCACCCTTCTTTTGCCCTTTCTCTGACACCCACTGTAACTGGTTCATCTTTCTCTTCCCTCTCCTTCTTAAACTTTTACTCTCTTATGTAGCCCCCTGCACATCAGTGGCAGTACCAACTTGCTTGGGGTGAAACAATTAAAAAAAATAAAATAAAATAAAAAATATATGAGTATATTTGAAGGCAAAATGGAAAAAAATACTTGTGACATATTTCATCTATTAGGCTTTCATCAGACTGAGTTTGTTGATGTCGTTATGACTACACGTGAGCATGCATGAGAGATGCTAGTTTCAACATTTCAAAATAATTATTTGAAATAATTTTATGAATTTTTTGATGTCAACAGTTTATGAAACAACAATATGTTGAACCTGCTAGCATCTTTTGTGAATGCTCATGTGCAATCATAACAACGTCAATAAGCCCAGTCTGATGAAGGCTTAATGGACAAAATATGTCACAATATTTTCTCTTAAAATACTCAAGACTGTCTCTTGATATATAAAAATACATATTGTTTCATTGATATATATATATATATATATATATATATATATATATATATATATGTGTGTGTGAAAAGTGTATGTATATAATTATAAATATCAATATATATATATATATATACATATAAATATGTAATTTGTTATATATATTATATTGTTTACATATTATATATGCATGGTACTTATTTAAAAGCGCTCAATATCAGTGATAGAGCAAATATATTCATATAGATAGGTGTGAGTTTGTAACCCTGGGTTTCACGCTTTTGCGAGCGTCAGACAAGAAACCCAGGGTTACAAACTCACACCTATCTATATGAATATATATATATATAACCAAATGAATAAGGAACGAAGGAAATAATCTCAATGTTCAAAACAATAATTTAAAACAGTGCTCAATATAAAAATAGAGTAATGAACATTTATTATTAATTATTACTTTAGAACATGTACAAACTCCAAATTACTACAAAATTGTACATTTTATTTCGACATTTGAATTAACAATGTCTCATCAGGTAGATAATAATGATGGTAATAAACGCTTTATTGAAAAAAATATTTTTCCCCTCTTTTTTAATATCTTTTTACCTCATACAAAAAGATTTCCAAAAATAAAAATAAATGTTGTTTTTAAAAAAAATTTTTCAATAAAACTTTTATTACCATCATTATATATATATATATATATATATATATATATATAATTAAGGAGGTAAATAAGTATGTATGTTAACCACCCAAAGTTGTCGAAATGCATGAAACTCAAAGTCGAGCATAAAACATAAGATGATATGTATATTTATTATATATATATATATATATATATATATATATATATATATATATATATATATATACATATATATATTATAAAAAAGTACTTACAAGATGATTAATATTATTCCTCTCTGTTGGGATTGCTAAACAAGAAGGGTTGTTCATAAGTGGGTCCTGGACGGGCACTTGGCCTGTTTCACAGTAGGAATTTGGGCCGCCTGTAAAATAGACAAGTTCAGTTTTTACTCAGTTAAAAATTATAAAGGCAGATGAATACCTAAAAATAAAATGAAACTAAGTTACTTATTAAGAATAAAACATCAGGATTAGAATATGTATTTTAGAATATGTTTCTTTCATCAGCGCCTTCAGATACCACATTAATAAACAGCATCAGGATCATAAAGACATTAGACAGCTACTCAAAAACAGTACCAGAATACTAGCAAAATCAAATAGCAAAAGGGACTTATCATCATTGAAGCAATATTCATACAACAAAAACAACCATCAATAAATAAGAACAATAATAACTTAATCGCTTACATCCTTAAATGTATATAAAAAAACAAAAGAATTAGAAATATTCTAAATAGAACTTAAAAAATATTATTATTATAGTAACCAGCAAAAAAATGTCTTAATGCTTTGGATTAGTTTAGTTACATCACTTCCTTTATAGTGATACCAATATCACTCCTCTGACCTAAAAAAAAAGCTCAGTAAATGAAAGTTTGATTTGTATCATGAAAATAATATACCCTGAACTGCTAACTCCTATGTAAGACTAATGTTGTGTATGAGGTTATTACCTAAATAATACCTTCTCAAAGTGTTGTATATTGAAAAGCCATTTCAACATAGCATTCACTGTATATATTAAATGAACTTTGGCAAACATAATAATTAATATGAGCTCTTTTATAATTTTTAACTTATTTTCAGACAGAAATATTATTGAAGTATAGAAGCCCTGAATTATGAGCATGACAAATCATGATCTTTGTTTATTTTTCTTGAATGAGTTCAAATTTGGGAACAGTACCTCACAAACTTTTGCCAATATCAACAGAGCATAGGGAGAGGGAACCACAAGTGATCGGAGAGTACAAAGGTGGTTCCAGAAATTTTGTACTGGTGATGAGAGCCTTGAAGATGAAGAAGGTAGAGGATGGTCATGCAGTCTTGACGACAAACAATTGCAAGCAGTTGTTGAGCAAAACCCACATCAAAGTATCAGAGAAATGTCTCTGACACACCCTGTACCCAGTCCTTTCTCTCATTGTAACCCCCTGCGCATAAGTGGTGGTCCCACCTTGGTTTGGATGAAATGATGGAAAAAAAGAAAGGATAATAAACTAAGTGATCAGCAGTTTTAATACATTAATGTTTTACCGTCTAGCTCAATAGAAGAAAGTCAGATTTGTATTATGCAATACTCTCATCAGTTAAGTGCTGTACGTGATACACGCTTTGGGCAATCATGTCTCAAAAGAGACATGACTGACTAGGCAGAAAGTTATCCCGCAGTAGGTTGCCATTGCTTTCTGCAGCAGACTGGTTACCAGCCAGAGCTATAGAACCCTATAGCCAGCAGATCTGTGTTCAATCACATGTATTGGTATCAACATTTTCTTTCCACATAACAGGGAGATAACTTAGTAAATGTCATTTAAAAGATAAAAATAAATTTTATAAATAAAAGCCGGAAAAACAACCCAGAAACTTTATCTCGTACAGGCTCCACTGAGTTTATTTTTCTGCAGTCAAGATATCTCAAGACACCCTGGATGGATTCAGATGAAACTGAAATCTAATCAGTTTGTGCTAGTCATGAGGCCAATCATCCCTGAAAGTTTAATACAAATTCATCCATGAGGTTTTGAGATATCTTGACCACAGAAAAAGAAACAGACAGACAAATGTGACCGAATACAATACCTCTGCTTTAAAATGGAGATAATAATAAAATGTGACCCTATACAATGACCCAGTTTTGCCATTTTTATATTACATTTATATTTTTCTTTTTTTTTTAGTCTGACAGCATCAATACAAGTAATCATTTCCTTAAATCCCTGAACATTTGTTCAGGGATTTAAGAAATGATTACTTGTATTGATTTGTCTATTCTTCTGAGATGAGTTAGTATTTCCATTGTTTACAACTGTTGTCCTCATCTTTATCGCCATGTTTATGATTTTTCAACCATTGTAGGCTAGGTGCTAAGAATAGTCCAGTGGATATAGGCTTGGTTGGTTCCAGTGACTTGACCCAAGTATTTTAGATACAATGTCAATCATTATCTACTGTCTTCATTACTCTTTTTTGTTCCCACTCATTAGTAATTTTTCTGCTTCTAATTCTTCCACACCCAGCAATTAATTACCTCCCTGTTATGTAGGAAGAAAATGTTGATGCTGGCACGTGTGATTGAACACAGTTCTCCTGGCAACTACTGGGATCACATGACCACAGATATTTAGTATATAACTTTCTCTTTTCCAATCTTTTCACTTTTCTTTTTTTTTCTTTTTTTTCTTCTTTTTCATTTTTTTTTTCCAATTGGAGTAGATAGACTGAACTATCGCCCGGTTCACACTCCACCCACGTCTATTGTACAGGTGTAGAGGCTCAGCCCTTGTTCCCTGTTCAGGATGTGGTTTCCGGCTTTCTCTTTTCCAATCTTTTCACTTTTCTTTTTTTTTTCTTCTTTTTCATTTTTTTTTTCAATTGGAGTAGATAGACTAAACTATTGCGCGGTTCACACTCCACCCACATCTATTGAACAGGTGTAGAGGCTCATCCCTTGTTTCCTGTTTAGGATGTGGTTTCCGGCTTTCTCTTTTGCAATCTTTTCACTTATCTTTTTCTTTTTTTTTTTCTTTTTCATTTTTTTTTAATTGGAGTAGATAGACTAAACTATCGCCCGGTTCACACTCCACCCACGTCTATTGTACAGGTGTAGAGGCTCATCCCTTGTTTCCTGTTTAGGATGTGGTTTCCGGCTTTCTCTTTTCCAATCTTTTCACTCATCTTTTTCTTTTTTTTTTTCTTTTTCATTTTTTTTTAATTGGAGTAGATAGACTAAACTATCGCCCAGTTCACACTCCACCCACGTCTATTGTACAGGTGTAGAGGCTCATCCCTTGTTCCCTGTTTAGGATGTGGTTTCCGGCTTTCTCTTTTCCAAATCTTTTCACTCTTACATAGCCCCCTGCACATCAGTGGCGTTACTACCTTGCTCGGGTTGATATGATTAAAAAAAAATATATATATAAAACACCCAGAGATAAGTCTGAGTGCATTCTGTGTTGTGTGAAATTCTGATGTTGTATGTCATTGAAGAGATTGTTTCTGAGAGAATTACTCGAGAGAAATATTCCAAGAGAATTATTGTGTATTAGTCAAAGAATTTGTTTCGTATGTTTACTTTCTAATTATTATTATTATTATCATCATTGTGGACATTTAAAAATGCTAACTTTGCTCAATTATTAATGGACTATATTTTTCCCCTTTTCCTGTTCCAAATCACATCTAGTCACTCTTGTTTTGTTGACTTTTACTCATCTTTGAATTCACTTTCACTTCTGCAATCTTTTCCTTGTACCTTGCATTTCATTTTAATAAGTGAAGCATTTTATTCATAAACAATAGACACTTTTGCTTTTGCTTGTCTCCCTATTTCATTTTAAGGTGGAGGTATTATATTGTAATTGTAGGTATGTATTTAAAACTATATGTATCTGTAAGTTACATGTACAAACATTTGAATTCAAATCTACATACTTTTTAAATTTTCTTAAGCCATCAATTGATCGAATCAGCTACGAATACTGTAGTAATGTTCTAAAATGTTTGTAAAAAGAACAGTTTTTTCATTCTTTAACAAGTGCATGACCATGAAATTGCAACATATAAAAAAATTTCATTTTGAATAATTTTCATGTTCTAATGAACGCTAGCAATTTGTCAATCATTACATTTGAAGCAGAAAAAATTTACAGCAATTTTAGCAACACAGTTTTGCAGTTATTTTGTGTTACCATAACTAACACCCCTGAAGATGATTTTCGAAAGAGATTGAAAGTACTTGGGTACCTTGAGAAATGAATGATAATAACATCTGTCAATGTTACAGCTCATTTCTGACATCTTTCAATTATACTACATGAAAGATTATCCGTGAGTATGAATGAATTTTATTAAAAATAAGCAGACACTATGTTTGTAATTTGTTTAATCTGACATGTCTAAAAGAATATTTGCTGCCTAAATACACAAATTTTACATTTTCTAGGTGTAGCTTAGATGTAGTACAAGGCTAAAAATATCAGGTACTTAATGAGGATCAAACTCATTATTCAGTGGTATTTGATCCAGTGAGACAAGCTTGAGTTCTTTATTTGTCTGTTTATTTGCTTATTTATTCATCTTAAGACCCCCTGGTTGGATTCAGATGAAAATTGCAGGAATGATTGACCTTATGACTGGCACAAATTGATTTGACTTTGGTTGCAATCTGGTACAGGATGAAATTTCTGGGTTATGATAATAACCCAGAAATATTATTATCATTTTCCGGTTTTTATTAATAAAGTTTATTTTTTACCCTTCAAATGCCATGAAGTCATAGTTTTCCTTTGCCTAGACTGGTTGCCAACCAGTCTATCTTGCAGTTCATTCATAGCAGTGGGGGAAGAAGAGATGAATCTGTATCTTTCCCACGGTCATATATGTCATCAGTATTGCCTTGGTGGAGGTTTGCAATCTTTGAGTGCTTTTTCTAATTGTTATTATTATTATGTCATTTTTCATCATATTTTGATTTCTGCTTTGGTCTCACTATCAACCAAGTCTGCGGAGAGACCTAAGGCAGGTCATGGCGTGTTGTTATGGCTCCATTTCATGTTTTTCTATCTTCCCTATCATCCCTAGCTTTACATAGATAAAGTTTTCCTTAGTGTGTGGGCTGTACTTAATAAGACAATTTTTTGTATATCTCTTAAGCTGGGGTTTCCAGGGATTCTTTCAATGTGTTGTTTTGTTCCATTTTTTATCATTCCAAATGCACCTACTATCACTGGCAGAACTCTTGTTTTCAATTTCCACATTTTTTCTATTTCAATTTCCAGGTCTTTATATTTTGACAGTTTTTCAAATTCCTTGATTGCTATGTTACAATCCGCTGGACAAGCCATATCAATTAATAGACAAGTTTTCTCCTTCTGGTTTTTAGCAATAATGTCTGGCCTGTTTGCTTCAATTTTTCTGTCTGTGTAGATGGTGTAATCCCATAGAATGGTTACATCTTCTATTTCTGTAACCAGTGCTGGCTGATGTTCATACCAGTGTTTGTTTACAGATTTTCCATAATGTTTGCACATTGTCCAATGTAAATATTGCCCAACTCTATTGTGGCAATTTTTATATTCATTTGGGGCAAGCACAGAACAGCCTGAGATGAGGTGGTCTATTGTTTCTTGGTGTTTATCACAAAACCTGCATTTTGGATCCATATTATTATGCATAATATTTGCCTGAAAGTTTCTAGTGAAAAGACTTTGGTCTTGTGCTGCAAGAATAAAGCCTTCAGTTTCAGACTTTAATCCAGATGCACGTAACCATCGATGAGTATTAACTTTGTCAACATTGGATTTATTGGCACGTTCTGGATATTGGCCATCCAGAGGTTTGTCTTTTTATTATTATTATTATTATTATTATTATTATTATTATGATTGTGTCCATTTAAAAATGCTAACTTTGCACAATTTTTAATGGACAGTACTACATACTATTTCTAGTATCACAAACCAACTAGTCAAGCATGATGAATATGGTGACACCCCTAAACTGAATATGGATTTGGGATCAGGTTATATTCTACCAGTTGACATTTTCCTAATAAAACTGGTGTTAATCAATATGTTGCTGTCAAAATTTTTGACACATATTTACATTAAATATTAACATTTCTCTTGAACATAAAGTTATGAATGAGTTTTCTATTGTTATTAAGTTATTAAGATCCCCGCCTCAGATTTATTGCACTGTATCAGATTTTATGACACAAGTCAATATTTCCACAATAAACTGGGTATTAAGTGACCAATGTTACTAATATTCTCAAAATATATTTATATAAGCAATTTATTATAATATCTCTATGTTAACACTTTCACAGTAGAAAGCTGATATATTTGTGCAAAATTTTATTACCATTAACTATGAAGAGCAGATTTACCCGACTGGCTTTGCAAAAAAAACACCTTATTTTTAAATTTTTTCTGAATAATTAACATCATTATGGAAATGAAAATGAAACTTAATTATACAGTGAAAGAGTTAATATCTTAATGTTCTGGGTATGCTGATGAATTGCATCAGAAAGCAAGGTCTCATGTTAAAAGGTTGTGAGAAGCATGGAATCACCTCTTAATTACTGTGATTCCCAGGCCAGGGTGGTAGCATTTTGTTATCATGCTGGTTCTAAGCTTTTGGCTCTCATAAGCCATCCTTATCTGAAGATGGCTCATGTGAGCTGAAAGCTCAGAACCAACATCATAAAAAAACTATCCAAATGTAGGACAATTTTTGTCTTTATTTTCACCTGAAATTAAAGCCAAAATATCATGTTTAGAATGGCTCATGATTAAGCAAAATAGACATTCACTGTCTCTTATATTTAACAGTATATGTTTAGAAAATTAACTGCTGCCTCAATACACTAAATAAATTTATATACAATGACCTTTATTAGATTACTGCAGATATATATATATATATATTGTGAAGGAAACTCAGCACATAATTAAGCAGCTATAAACCCAGAATTTATTTCAGCAATGTGAAGAAAAAATTTTACAATTGCCTTTTTCAGACCGTTGATGAAAAAATAAATGTTAATTTCACACAGAATATTTAGAAAAAATAAAAATAAAAATATTCTGAAATAAATTTTTCATTTATAACCATTTAATTATCTGTTGAGTTTAAATAAATTTGCTCTGAATTATATTAATTGAGCTTTATATTTTTATCTGATTGATAATTTATAATAATTAGATAAAATCTTTTGGATTATCCTCTCCGTCTTCACAAGTTGCCATTCTCTGCTATATATACACACACACACACACAAATATATGTACATCCCCTATCAATCAGCTAAGTGCCATACCTGATACATGCTTTGGGCGATCATGTCTCCAAAGAGACATGACTGACTGGGAAGAAGATTATCCCACAGTATGGTTGCCATTGCTTTCTGCAATAGATTGGTTGCTGACAAAAGCTATAGAACCCAATCTATCCTATTATTTAACCCATAACTGGAGGGAAGAGACAGATTAATACCTTTCCCAAGGGTATTTGTATGCAAGTGAATGCAAGGAATTTAACTGGAATTTGAACTCGGTTTCCCGATTTTTTGTTCTGAGTCAATATCCACTGCACCATAACAAACATCCCTGTATCACAATGAACATTCCATTAGTCAGTTAAATGCCATATGTGATACACGCTTTGGGCAATCATGTCTTGAAAGAGACATGACTGACTGGGCAGAAGATTATTCCGCAGTAGGTTACCATTGCTTTCTGTGGTAGACTGGTTGCCAGGCAATGCTATAGAACCCAATCTGTCCTATTATTTAACCTATAACTGGAGGGAAGAATGGATTAATACCTTTCCCAAGGGTATTTGCGTATAAGTGAATACCCTATATATTTCCTATATATTTTTAATTTTAGCAACTTTGTTACTTAATACGAAAATCATTATGAAAATTTTCTTGGGTTTTCATAGACAAGTCATTGTGTTAGGATGACGATTGACATCAAATTTCGGGAACTGGGCATTGTTAGTTGACTTGTTTTTATTTTGGTCAGCTGTTTACCTTAACTATAGGCTAAATTTTTTCTTGTTAATCATTTCTCTCCAAACAAGTCATGAATGCCACTAGTGTGCAGGGGGTTACAGTGATGGAAAAACCAGGGTACAGGGAGTGTCAAAAAAAGGATTAAAGATGGATGGTATTCAAGAAGATAGAAGATGGCGATTGTCATTGCATTTAAACTTTCGGAGATTTTAGCTATCAGGGAAGTAAGTAAACAAAAGTTAGTTCCACAGGTGGAAATTGCAAGAAGAGAAACTGTAGAAGGTGAAGTAGAAGGTGAAGTTACATTTAATTATTTCAATGGTAAAAGGGTGGGGCCTAGGTGCTAATCTGGTTAGCATGCATAAATTCATATGGAAAGAGCACCAGGGAAAAAAGCTCGTCAAAGCAGTTGCTATGAAAATATTTGAAGAAAAAACGAAGAGAAGCCATGTTAAGTCATTTAAAAAGGGACTGAAGTCAAGATGCCAAGATGCCAAGTCAGGATTGATTATATTGCAGATCCTGTTTTAGAGTTAGTCAAGAACATTGAAGTAAATAGTAAAAGCAACTGACCAGATTTGGTTACAAATGGACTCTCTATCTCTGCTTTGTAATCATTATAGGATGACGACAACTCTGAATATAAGACTGTGTGGTATTGGTTGGGGCAGACACTTGAACTCTAAGTCTGCTCAACATCATCATGGTCAAAAATCTATCAACAATCCCAACCCACACAACATGGTCAAGCCTTGCTGTACTCAGACCCTGATTCTATGAGTGGATGTCACAAATTTCTTTTGATGGCTGATACAGACGTGGATTGCCGGCCCTACATCTGGGTGTTTTTATATACAAGACATCATCACAAGGCAGATTGCCAACCAAGAATCAAGAATTCTTCCAAACCACCAACGGCTCCCAAAGTGTTCCGCCTACCTAATTTTGCTCACAAGATTTGGGTCAACCTATGGTATGATTTTCAGGCACTTTCCAAAGGTGGCGCTTTTTCAAAACAATAACATTAAAAAGGCATCTTCCTAAC
Source organism: Ascarosepion bandense (assembly GCA_037127315.1). Taxonomy (NCBI): domain Eukaryota; kingdom Metazoa; phylum Mollusca; class Cephalopoda; order Sepiida; family Sepiidae; genus Ascarosepion; species Ascarosepion bandense. The sequence goes on from JBBBDQ010030380.1 coordinate 267,995, forward strand.
AAATCAGCCATGGTGAGATTCAAACTCAAGCTTCATGGTCAGAGAGTGAACATTCTAACCACTCAACCACGCAGCCATTAAACTGTGGTATAAACCACAGGCCAATTCTGCGGGTGTTGAAGTAACAGAAATTGGCTTGAGCATTTGGGATTGCTCAGAAACAAGCAGCTATCCTGAGGATGAGAAATCAGTGATTTGCTGTGCGTTCAAATCAAAGTAATTTGGCTTATTTGTTTTTCTTGTTGTTTTAGGTTTTTAATTTTTTTCTTAATTTCTTTTAAACTTGTTTTTTTATCATAAATCCATCTATCTCTCTCTTTCTCTCTCTCTCACTTTTGCTCTCTCCATTTCTTTCTTTCTCTCTTTCTCTTTCTATCTCTTTCTCTCTCTTTCTCTCTTTCTCTGCATCTATCTGATTGCTTACAACTCTATTAATCAACTGAGATGTTACGATAAGATTTTCAATTAGGATGAAAGCATTTAATCTATTTTTACGAGACACGAAAAAGGGTTCTGGTTTGAACATGAATTCTGAAAACCTAGAAAAGCATTCTGTTTATCGGAGAAAATATAATTTTATTGTTGGCAAAACAATGCAGTCATCAGGATATTGATAATGAGTTAGAGAAATGTTTTTATTAAGGTAAAAATAAGCTTGAGGGAATTTGGATTTAAGTTCTTCAGAAATGTTAGATAATTTTTATAAAAGATCTGAGCAAAAAGTATGGAACCTGGGACAATAAAAAAAAACCTACAAACACATATAAATTCAGCAACTCTCACTTTATTATCATAGCAAAAATCCTGACACTTTTTAATCAGACCTCAGAAATCTTACAGAAGTTATGAAATGGTATTAATTGACATATTAATTTAAATTTATTTGGCTGCAAATTATTTTTACATTGAATTAAATTTTAAATTTTAAATTAAATTAAATTTACATTAAATTTACAGTAATGTTTAGCTATACAGTTTTGTGGTTATTTTTTGTTACCATAACTCACACTCCTGAAGATGATCTTTGAAAGAGGTTGAAAGTACTTGGGTACATTGAGAAATGAATCATAATAACATCTGTCAATGTTACAACTTATTTCTGACATCTTTCAATGATAATACATGAAAAATTATTTGTGTGTATGAACGGATTTTATTAAAAATAAGCAGACACAATGTTTGCAATCAACTTAATCAGACATGTCTAAAAGAATATTTGCTCCCTAAATACGCAAATTTTAAATTATTTTTAATAGATACTTGTATTTGTGTGGATACAGATCAGTTGATGCCTTTCCCTGGTCTATAGGGGTCGCAGGTTCGAATCCTGCCATAGGATGCATATTATCTTAACAAGATTTCTTGAATATTCAGGCTAGTGAATATATACACTACCGGCCATAATTATTAGGTTACCCTATTTTTAAAAAAGAATTATGTATTTCATACTATTTTTAGTATTAATTGCCAAGTGGATAATTCTAAATGAAAATAGGATGGTTCTTTTGTTAATACTGCACAATAACATGTGCATCAAATCAACTGCTCTGGTGTCCAGTTTTTTGTGCTCTCTTCCCTATGCCAGTCTCTTCTTCTTATTGGCTGGTAGCAGCAAAGACTTCCTGGTTGCCTTGTAAAATTTTGCAAAGTAATAATAACAAAAGAACCATTCATTTAGAATTATTCATTTGGCAATAAATCTTTAAAATAGTATGAAATACATCATTTTTTTTTTTAAACTGGGGTTGCCTAATAATTATGGCTGGTAGTGTATATAAATGTACTGTTTAATTCTAGAAAAATAGAGTATCCACTCAAAATAATGTTCAAACAAATAAATTGGAAAAACTGGAGAGCTGAGTTCAAATTCCAGTTGAATTTGTTGCATTCACTTATGCGCAAATCCCCTTGATATTAATTCATCTCTACTCACTCAAGCTATGTGTTTAAATATCAGGACAGATTGGATTCTATAGCCATGGTTGGCAACCAGTCTACCACAAACTGTTATGGCAACCTACTACAGGAAAATCTTCTGCCTGGTCAGTCATGTCTCTTTTTAGACATGATCGCCTAAATGTGTATCACATATAGCCATAAACTGACTAACTGATACATATATATATATATATATATATATATATATCATTTCTAAAGAAGTAATGGATTTTTATTTATTAATATGGCATATTAAAATATTTTAAGAAAAATATGTCAGACTAATAAATAAAAATCTATTAATTCTTTAGGAATCCTTTAGGAATTGTCTTGTTTCTTTCTTCAGGTATTCAACTGGGCAGTCAGGACTTTCAAAGAAATCTGAATGAGTAAAGTGTACTTTAAAGGCAAATAAAACCTTGCATGATTATGAATTTCATTGTAGCTGACTGGTCAAAATTATGTCGGCTCAGACAATGATTTCTCTTTCAAAGGAGAAGGCAGGTTTGAATCCTTTCATAAGACACATTTCTCTTTAAAATTTCTTGAATGTTTAAGCTGATGGATAAAATAAAATACTGTTTAAAACAAATAAAGCATTTACTCAAATATGAGCATTCACTAAAATAACATTTAAAGTAATATATATATATATAGAGAGAGAGAGAGAGAGAGAGAGAGAGAGAGAGAGAGAGAGAGAGAGAGAAATTGAAAAAAAAACAGTTACTTCAGCAATAAATTGAGTTCTTTCAGTGCCTGGCATGTGTATACACCGTTTATTTTTAACACGCTAAAATTTCCATTTTCTGATTCCATATGACTATGGCTTAGGGGTTTAGCGACTCCAACTGACACCAAATCAGTCAAGTTTCAATTCCGGCCAGAAGCAAGTGGATATCTAGCCACACTGATGAGCTGTGATACAGCAAAACAGGCTTGTATGTGGAAGACAAATATATATATATATACAATAAGGATATTACAGTGGTTCCAACGAGAGAAAAGTGTATATTTTAAATAAAAAGAGTAACTGCAAGTGTTTTTTTATAAAATATATTGTATTTAATTTTTGTATTTTATATTCTGCTACACATGTTTCTGGTCTTTTGACCTTCTTCAGGCAGAGAGTGGTTGTTAGTCATTGTCTTGTTTGTGTGTTTCAGGAGCTCACATCTTATACTCATCAGGAAATCACTTTCAGCTTTTAAAGTAATAAAATAATTTAGAATTGGTCAAATATAGGGTGGAGGAAGGATTATTTTTTATTTTTTGTTTTTTTAATTTATATATACATATATGCACACTTTCTATGTTGTGTAGGATTTCTTGTGTGTGTCACTGAGTTTGTTCTTGCTAGTATATGTACATATTTGTGTGTGTGTGTGTGTGTGTGTGCGTGTGTGTGTGTGTGTGTGTGTGTGTGTGTGCATATGTATGAAAGCAATCTGATGAGTGTGTCTGGCCATTCTGTACACGTGTTGTATGTCTGTGTGTGCATGGTACATTAAGTGCTGGTGTAAATTTGTTTATGAAATATTTTTGTATTTGTTGGTAAGAGTAATTGTCTGGCTGATATAATGACATATTTTTGAATTTGCCTTGATTGTATTTGAAGAAGTGTTGTGATAGAGTTTTCTGTTGTCTGATAATTTGATGTTACCTATATATATATATATATATATATAGTCATCTGCAGTCAGAGCTGTTTCGCTGTATCACAGTTCATCGGTATGGTTAGACATTCGATTGCTTTTAACCCAGGATTGAAACTCAACTGAATTGGCGTCAGTTAGTGATTCTACCTCTGAGCTATGGGCGCTCGGTAGAAGTAGGCAGACTTTTTTACCATACAATGTGTGGAGGGCTCGATGTAAATAGTATTATCTATTTACAGAGCCAAATATATAAAGTAAGTCAAAAATTTTGAAATTTAATTTTGTTGAATGGCCATTTCATCAGCAAAGGTCAAAAACAAAAATCTTTTGTTTTCTTTTCGATCGTTGCTGATGAAGCAAGAATTTTCTTACTGAAATGGCTATTCAACAAAATTAGATTTCAAAATTTTTTACTTACTTTATATATATATATATATAATCACAATTATCAGGAGATACCAGCAATTGACTGTTTAATTTCTTGTTTTTTGTCACTTTTATATTGAGTTAAAAAAATAGTTTCTGCTTGTTTTCACTGGTGCAAAGTTGACATTTATTTTCTATATAAAAATAGCACACAGTGAGTGCAGATCGTAATATATATCTATATTATATATATATAATAATGGCTGATCTCAGAAATATTGACAAATATATAATTCTGTTGACGAGGAAGCATAAAATTAAATAATAAACAGATAAATAGTAAATGAAATAACAGATTTCAGACAGACGTTAGAAGCATTGATTTGCAGTTAACAAGGGACAAGAAACCCAATCCTAAACAAAAATTAAGGGATAAATTTCTACTCTTGTTCAAAAGACCGGAGAGAAGTGTGAACTGGACGTAAAGCAAATCTATCTAGTTCGATGAAGGAGAAAAAATAGAATAAAAAACTTAATAAATAAAATTTCAAAGTTCAGGAAGAGATGCTCAAAATATAGAATTGCAAGAGAATCTAGAAGAAACTCAATCCTACATAGAAATACAGGGTGCGATATGTAAATTGTTGCCATTTTATCTTTTTAATTTCCTCACATTCGCGTCGCTCGTTTTTGGTTTTGCCAAGTGCACAGTGGTGCAGTGGATATCAGCTTTGAACGAGAAATCGGGGTGCTGAGTTCAAATTATAGCTAAATTCCTTGCATTCACTTACACGCAAAAAACCCTGGGAAAGGTATTAATCTTTCTCCCACCAAAGTTGTGGTTTAAATAACAGAACCAATTGGGTTCTATAGCCTTGGCTGGCAACCAGTCTACCACAGAAATTAATGGCAACCAACTGCAAGAAAATCTTCTGCTCAGTCAGTCATGTTTTTTTAAGACATGATTGCCCAAGCGGGTATGACATATGACACTTAAATGACTGACTGATAGTGTAATGATGTGCGTTGTGGTGCAGTGGATATCGGCTTGGAACGAGAAATCAAGGAGCCGAGTTCAAATTACAGTTGAATTCATTGCATTCACTTACACGCAAATACCCTTGGGAAAGGTATTAATCTGTCTCCTCCTTCCAGTTATGGGTTAAATAACAGGACAGCTTGGGTTCTTTAGCCTTGGCTGGCAACCAGTCTACTGCAGAAAGCAATGGCAACCTATTGTGAGATAATCTTCTGTCCAGTCAGTCATGTCTCTTTTGAGATATGATCGCCCAAGCGTGTTTCACGTATGGCACTTAACTGACTGATAGTATAATAGGGGTCAGTTGGGCACCATCTGTGAGAAAAAGAGTATCATGATGCAATTCACTCTGCTAGAAATTTTGAAAGATAATGCTGTACTGTTTGGCATTCATGCCAGAAGTTTCAATATGAATATTTCATAGTGCTTAAGTGTCAGAAAGAGTTGGATGAGTCTAATGGTGACTATGAAGATGTTATACCACCATTCATCTTTCCACATGGTCTCAAACTCAACACAAAGGCCTACATCAAGTACCTTGAGGAGGTGGTGCTGCCCTGGTTTAAGAGGGTGGCTACTGGAATGGCATATATTTGGCAACAGGACTCTGCACCATGCCACAAGCAAGAGAATCCAGTCATAGTCAATCCAGTCAATTTTTGCAACCACATTACCCCTTATGTCTGTCTGGTCACCTGACTCTCTAGACTTCAACCATCTTGGTTATTATTCATGGGGTGTGGTTGAAATAACAACAAAGATGGACTAAAGACAAAGATTATGGCAGCATTTACCATTCTGAGGAGTTGCAGAATATTCTGAAGTTGTTTGGAGGCCACGGTTGAAGCCACTGGTGATTTTATTGAAAAGATATAATCTTTAGTATTTCAAGATATTTTTTTGTTTAATTTTGATAGATACATCTGTTTAAATGAGATATCAGTGTTATTTTCATCTTTGCAATTTAGACGGCAATTTATTCATCACAACCTGTATGATTACTAGTCTCATACACAGCAAAATATAACACAAATTAAGGAAAAATAAAAAGATAACAGTTCTGGAAATTTCTGACTCTGCAAATCCCTGAAAATGGTTTACTATAATCAATGAGAGATTTGAGTATTTCAGGAATGTTCCAGATCTCAGACTAACATCAACAACATGCCCAATAAAAATGTACTCTTGTCTTGAGGGCAGACAGACCAAGTGATGTACTCATGGCAAACTTTTGTTGGATCCCTCAAAACTAGGAAAATATTACCAGAGGTGAAGAACAGAATAGGGGCTGAGGATGCAGTCTTCTTTATGAGCTGTATCCCCTCAGCAGTGTCAAATGAAACACACCTACTCAGCGCATTTGTGAATGCTAAATTTAGTAACTAGAATTCGTCGTTTCTAGACAACCCTTTAGGTTTAGATCTTGATTTAATCCATCCCTTTCTTTTTTCATCTTTCATCTATCTTTTCTAGTTTCAACATGATCACTTTGTCAGCAATTTAAAGGGTGGGTATCTTCATGACCCCCACAGACAGTTGGAAAAAATATTTAGCTTTATCATAGTTGAAGGTTAAGGTTTTGAAATTTTCAAATGATATTTATCATATAGGGGTGGAATGTAATGTTTTTATTTTCTATATTATTAACCATTAAACCAGGACTTGTTCTAGGGTCATGTGCATTCAGTTCGAAATATATGAACAAAGGGGCCTCTCACTCTAATATATCTCAATTTTCATAAAATGATATTCATATTTTTTTTTTTTTTTTTTTAATCATCTCACCCCAAGCAAGGCATTCCACTGCCACTATTGCGCATGGGGCTACATAGGGGAAGGTAAAGAGAAGGAGTGGATAAATAAATATAAATTTTACAAATTATGTACAATAATGGATCATTATCACTAAGGGATCATTATCAGTATCAATAGCAGTCAGTCAGTTAAGTGCCATTAGTGATGCACACTTGAGCAATCATGTCTTGAAAGAGACATGACTGACTGAGCAGAAGATTTTCCCGTAGTAGGTTGCCATTACTTTATACAATGGACTGGTTGCAAACTAAGACTATAGAATCTAATCTGTTCTGCTATTTAACCCATAGTTGGAGGGTAAAAGAGACAGATTAATACCTTTTCCAAGAGTATTTGCACATAAGTGAGTGTAATGAATTCATCTGGAATTTAAACTCGGCTCTCTGTTTTCTTTTTCTAAGCTGATATTCACTGTACCACAACACATATACAATATAGATGTACAATTTAATGAGAAAAATGAAAAATAATGGATAAACAAGAAAAAGCTAGGGATGGTTGGAAAGAAGTAATGATGACATGTCATCATTGGGGTCATGGTTTCTTCTCCAAAAAGCTTAGCTTGCTTTCTCCACAAGAATTTTCTCAAGCAAACAGACTGACAACAATGTCCCATCCTTTTATACTTAAATCAACTAAATTCAGCCACCACTTCTACTCCAGAAGCTTCCTTTCTTGCACTTTCCACCTGTGGAACTCCCTTCCATTTACTTGCTTCCCTAATGGCTACAATCTCTAAGAATTTAAATGCAATGTCAATTACCATCTTGACTCCAGTCCTTCTCTTGTCCTTTCCCCATCTTGTTCTTTTCCCTTCTCACTTTACCCTCGCAACTATCTTCACACTGGTATTCCCATCTGTCTCTTGCCCTTTCTCTGAAACCCCTGCAATCAGTTCGTCTTTCTCTTTGCTCTCCTCCTGCTTAAACTTTCACTCTTCTCTTATGTAGTCCCTTGCACACCAGTGGCAGTACTGCCTTGCTTGGGGTGAAACGGTTAAAAAATATGGCTAATGAGTCCCTTTCAAGTAAAATGTATTATGTTATGCAATAAATAAACTGCCTACATCGGCAATCTAGGAAATGGGCTAGCACACTACTGCATCCTAATTTTCATAAGATAGTTTTCATATAAAAAACAATTTTTATTGCAACAGAATTATGTACAGTAATGGATCATATGCAATAAAGGGGAACAAATAAATTGGTCTACTATGTTGTTTTTAGATTAGATTTTATAAGACTTGTTATTTGTAATTATGAGATTGGTAGTTGTTAATTTTCTTTAGGAGATTGTATGTTTTACACATTCACCAGTGTCAAGAGGTGAACTGTATTTCTTAAAGATGTGTTGCATGTTGAATTCTTCCTGTTCATAATTTTTGTGCACCTGTATGCAGCATGGCCAGCACAAGGATCTTGTAAAAAGTTTATGATAGAGGGCCCACACTTTACTACCTCTCAATTGTCATAAGGTAGTATTTAGATAAAATACAAATTTTATTGCAACATAATTATGTACAGTAATGAATCATATTCAATAAAGGGAAACAGTTAAATTGATCTACTACATTGGTTGCTTTTAATTTGGGTTTTATAAGACTTTTGTTATTTGTAATTATGAGGTTAGCAGTTGATAATTTTCTTTAGTATATTGCACAATCGACAATGTCAAGAACTGAATGGTATTTTTTAAAGATGTCTTGCATGGTAAATTCCTTCTGATTTTGTACATCTGTTTGCAGCAAGGCTGGTGCAAGTATCTCATAAAGAATTTATGATACAGGGCTCAATCTCTACTCCTTCTGTATTGTCATAAGGTAATATTCATATAAAATACACATTTTATTGTAACTTAATTATGTACAATAATGGATCAAATGCAATATAGGGGAACAATTCACCTAGAAAATTAAAAATAAATAAAATGTATCTAAATGCATATTAATGACATGTCATAATGGATCATTCTTACTTAAATAAACGAACAAGGTTTTGCAGCAATTTTTAACATCAACTTGAGATGTTTTCTTGTTAAAAAGTTAAATTTAGCACAATCAACATTGTGAATAAAAAATAGTGTTTTGTGTATACTGTACTTTTTGAGACTTAGCATGACCAAAATAAATTTACAAATTTGGACAATTAGAATAAAGATAGCAAGGGTCACAAAGCACTGTCCTGAGCCCAAATCCGTGTTCAGGGGTAGTATATGCTGAACCAGCTATTTTGTATGTTTTTGCATATGAAAAATGTCCGTTTCAAAAGCATAAAATATTTTGCATATGTTCAGGACAATATTTACATTGTTCAGACTATTGTCTTCATCTTTGTTGCAACGTTTTGGCTGTTGTTTGCTCTGGCCTTCTTCAGGTGCTAGGAATTTCGAACCAAACCCTTTATTACAATCACTGGGATATATGAACTCTATTCCTTGCCTAGAGCCTCTTCTGGTAGTCATGAGTTATCTCCCTCTAATCCTGTAAGTTATTGAACTCACAACTCTTTGTGTCAAGTCACAGGAATAAACCGTCTATATACACTAGGCCATGTGTCCTTAAGGACACATGACCCAGTGGATACATACGTTGTACAAATGGCAACAAAGATGAGGACAATAGTCCAAATAATGTAAAAACTGTAAATACTACCTCATCTCAGAAATATAGACAAATACTAAATGTTCAAGAAGGACAAATTGTGCAAACTTAATGGAATTTGGCGGTCTATCAGAGAGAACCTTACTGCATGTACCTGAACAGACACTCTCCGATGGAGTTACTCACTTATTTAAAGGGAAATTTTTGGTCATAGACACAAGAAGAAGCAGATGATGGTGATAATAAAAGACTAATTTTAAGGATCACCTTCACTATTCAGAGCTGTTTTTTTTATTCTGTTTTGTCTTTTATTATGAAATTCACCCCATGCAAGGCAGTAAAACTGCTAAGACAAAAGGCATTACTGGGTGCGAAAGATTTTGAAAACAAAACATTACAAAGAAGCAGGAACAACAGAAGAATAATCAGGAGGACAGTAGATAATGAAATGGAATTAGATTAAAAGTTTTTGATTGTCAAAGGTGGCCGGAAAGTATGGAGCTGAAAGAGAGTTCCACAAGAAAGAAATGTGAGAAAAAAAACTGTTACCATAGAAATTACGGTTACATCTAACCATTTCAACTGAGACTTTGTTGCCAATCTAGTACTGGAAAGCTAATCAGAACAATTACCATGAAAGTATTAAAAAAAATCAGAAAATTTACAGTATGATGGTGGTAAAGGTATTGAAGCTGAGAGAAGAAACTATTAACATAGAACTTGCAGTTACATCTTGTTAATTCAAATGTAAAATGATGAGATCTTGCCACCAATTTAATCAGTCAGTTAAGTGCCACATGTGAAACACGCTTAGGTGATCATGTCTCAAAAGAGACATGACTGACTGGATAGAAAATTATCCCACAGTAGGTTCTGGTTGCCAGTCAAGGCTATAGAACCCAATCTGTCCTGCTATTTAACTCATAACTGGAGGGAAGAGACAGATTAATACCTTTTCCAAAGGGTATTTGTGCGTAAGTGAATGCAAGGAATTCAACTGGAATTTGAACTTGGCTCCCCGATTTCTCGCACCACAATGCACATTCGCCAATTTAGTCAGTCAGTCAGTTAAGTGCCATACGTGATACACACTTGGGTGATCATGTCTCGAAAGAGACATGACTGACTGGGCAGAAGATTATCCCGCAGTAGGTTGCCATTGCTTTCTGTGGTAGACTAGTTGCTGACCAAGGCTATAGAACCCAGTCTGTCCTGCTATTTAACCCATAACTGGAAGGAAGAAATGGATTAATACCTTTCCCAAAGGTATTTGCATGTAAGTGAATACAATGGATTCAACTGGAATTTGAACTCGGTTCCCTGGTTTCTCGTTCCGAGCCGATATCCACTGTATCACAATGCACATCTGTGCTTAAATTCATAAAGTCTACTTACCATAGCCAAGAGTTTAGCCATGAAAGTATTTATAGAAAAGGCTGAGAGAGGCAACTTTGCAGCAATGGGAAAGTGACTGAAGCTGAGCTGCTAGATCAGGACCAATAATAAAGCTGATTCACTTTTGGATTTTTATAGCAGGAACACCAGACTAAATATGGCAGCTACATTCTAAGCATTGGTGAATGGTAGACTTATACACCTTTGTGAAAATTAATTGAAACAACTGCTTCAGTTTCCATTCTTTCACCATACAGTCAGTTTTAGACTCACTGGAGTGACAAAATGTAATCAATTTCAATTTTCTATTTTTTGCAGTGGTGCACAGTCATTTGAATCTATTTTTGGGTGTATGATGAAATTTATTTGGGCTTTAAAAATGTTATATAATCCTGTGAATATATCAGATTTTTATCATGCCCAGACACTTTTATCTTAACTGTCGGTTAATTGTCCTACAATGGATGTTATTCCAAGGAAGAGTATGAAAATTGTAACACTGCTCAAACACACTGGCAAGCCTTACAGAGAGATTGGGGATATTGTTAATGTTATACTTTCAACTGTCAGTTGTATTATCAAGATAAAGAAACAAACTGGATTCAACAGTCCAAAACGTAAAGGAAAATGCAATCAGAATAGAAAAACAACATCAAGAGACAAAGTATACATGATCAGGGAAAGTGTGAAAGATTCTAGGAAGACATTATTCAGTCTGTTTCAATTAATTTGCACAAGGTTGTAGATATTTAAGATAAATTCTACAGGAAAAGATTGCCTCGCATGACACAGTGAACGAACATTCTTAACAGATGACCTAGCAATTTGGAAAAGTATTTAGCTTGTTTCCAAGAGAGGTATTTCAAGAATATGGATTCTTCCAATGAGATTTATTCTTGGACGAAAGAAACATGTTTATTTTCTTTATCGGGTTTTAAGATTTTTAATGCAAGATGGATGCAGAATGAACAGAGCCATGTCATTAAACATTAGGCCACCTTACACCCTCTGTTCATAGGCAAAGTCTGTTCAGAAAACAAAATATTTTCACTATCTCAAAAACCAGTTTTTCAGCCTTGATGTAACTTGGCAAAGAATCAGTGGACCTTACTGCACATGCATAAACTCTCCTATGAGGTTACTCAGCTGGCAGTGAGAAGTAGTGTTTTTTGGTAAACAAATAATATATGAAACCATTATCTTGTCACACTCCTTGCACAGGTTGCCGTGAGTTTCCATTGCCATCCAATTCTATTGTTCATCATATTCGGCAGGACAAACGGACTGCAGTTTATGTTATCACAAACCTGTTTGATATCAATCTTGGCTTATTCACACTATTTACATTGTTTGGACTGTTGTCCTAATCTTTGTTGCCATATTCACAAAGTTTTGGTCATTGTATGCTTTGGCCTTATTCAGGACTAGTAGTATAGCCTGGTGTTGCTCGGGTGTAAAAAAAGCTTTAAAACTAATCCATGGTCCTGGAGCTCAGACTCAACCTAAAGAATATTTGTGTGAAGTTTGGTGAGAATTGGATAAAAATTTTGGATTTGTATAAAGGACATACAGACAGATAAACAGACACACACATGCACACAAACATCTTTCCTTTTATATATATATATATATATATATATATATATATTATCGATTTTCTGCACTATTGTAAGAACTGCAACCTTGAAACTTCTGAATATCATTTCTTATGTCTTTGTCTATGAGTGTATCAAATTTGATTAAAATCGGGCCACTCCTTCTATAACCCGATTTATTTGATTATCGATTTCTGATATTTATCGGGGGTACCTCGACATAAAACCTAGCTAAAAACACTCGCAGACGCTTATAGTACAACTGTGTAAATTTTCAAGAAAATGGGTTCAGCCGTTTTGGAGTCTATAGGTAATGGATACACACACACACAGACAAAGTTCCATTTATAAATAAGTTTAGATCTGTTTATGTTTCTGAAATGAGATATTGCAAATATTTACACTATTTCGATTGTTTGGACTGTTGTTCTCATCTTTGTTGCCACATTCATCACATTTCAGCTGTTGTATTCAGGTAATTGGCATTTCAAACAGAATCCTTTGTTTCATCCACTGGGGTATATTGTTCTAGTTCCACAGGCCCTGCTTCTTCTGGATGTCTCAGAATTATTTATCTCCCTTTCTCAACTCTTCTAAGTTTTTGTTCCCCTCTGCTATGATGAGGTATTGAACTAACAACTCTTTAGGTCAAGTCACTGGATTCAACCAATTCTTTTTAACCACGAGGCCATGCAGCCATCAGGAACAGAAGTAACAGTTGCTTGAAAGAGGCCCATCATTTCATCTTGTCTGGAAGTCCATATCTTTACACTTATTTCTCTACTGCTTTCCTTGCTCTCATAATGTTTGCATGCTTGACACCACCCCAGGCTTTAACAATGCTTGATGGCAACCCAAGCTTTACCAATGCCTGTTTATATCACTTTTACTGCTAGAGTTTTTTCTACCAAAGGTAAGTGCATTCTTCAACACAGTTGAGAGATGTGCCAGATATTTTGTTCAAATGATTCTATTTTGATTTAAGCTTACCCAAACTTAACTCTGCAATCTCAAAAACGCTTACATAAACAAAACATTCAGACAATTTTTATATAACTTACACTACCAGCCATAATTATTTAGGCAACCCCCAGTTGTTTAAAAGAAAGGATGTATTTCATATTATTTTTAGTATTCATTGCCAAGTGGATAATTCTAAATGAAAATAGAATGGTTCTTTTGTTATTATTACTTTGCAAAATTTTACAAGGCAAGGAAGCAAAGATGAACTCTTCCAAATCACCCTAAATTTTCTTCATTCTTTCATTGATGAAACTGCAATATGGTTAATTATTAAATATTTATAAATTCAAATGATGCACATTTTATTGTGCAGTATTAACAAAAGAACCGTTCTATTTTCATTTACAATTATTCACTTGGCAATAAATACTAAAAAATAGTATGAAATACATCATTAGATGGCCTAATAATTATGGCCAGTAGTGTATGTCCTCAAAAGAAAAAATCATAAGATCACACAAAAATTACATAATAAAAACTTAACCATAATACCTTGTTTGACATTTTTAATGAAACCTGCATAAAAGAGAGATTGCTGCCCAAATACACAATATATATATATATATATATATATATATATATATATATATATATGATGAGCAACTATGTTTTCAGTTATATTTCCATGGATTTTCTCATGTTTGCATGAAGTACGTTGCATTTAGGTAATTACGTGTTACACATCACTGTTTTTTCTCTGCAGTTCAGTTGCACAATGGAATTGCATATTTCCAATTGCATATCGTGTGCAGTTTTACAAGCAATATAAGTGAAGAAATGCAAGAAAAAAACAAATATACAAATAAGCACCCTACTTCCCCCCGAATGAATAATCTTTTTCATCTTTGACCTTGGTTTCCTGCTCCCCCTTGGCTACTTCTTCTTTTCAGCTGATTTTCAATGTGCCTTGTTAGGCACGAGCAAATAAATGATCGAAGCCACATTGCACATCAAACAAACTGATCTGACGTACTGATGAAAAATGACAAAGAAACGATGGATAGATTGAAACGACCACAAAGAAATGAAAGAATACATCTTAAAAATATGAGTCTTTTGGAAAATAGATACACGAACCGATATGAACGTGTTTGTATCTCTCTCTCTCTCTCTCTCTCTCTCTCTCTCTCTCTCATGCACACGCACACACACATCTATATAGTTCTATATTTTGGGCAGCAAACCCTCTTTTATGCAAGTTTCATTAAGCACAACTGACCTGGTACATTTTACATTATTAACATTATTCAGACTGTTATCTTCATCTTTATTGACATGTTTACAATGTTTTGGCCATTGTACACTCTGACCTTCTTCAGGCAATAAGAATTTCAAACCGTACTCTTTATTTCAAAATAAATATTTATTTTCCAGAAATTAGGAAATAGCATCCTATAGTGCTTGGCATTTGTACTGCACTGTCCTCAGATTGACATCCAAACACTTTAAAATGTTCATACTGAAGCTTCTGGCACAAATTTATCTCAGATTGAATTGTATCATGGTGCGCTTTTTCCCACAGTTGGTGTCCAACTGACCCTACTATATCAAAAACTAACAATGTACATGCACAAAAGTAAAAATATAAGATTGCGGCAATTTACCCATTGCACTACATATATATATATATATATATATATATATATATATATATATATATATTACAAAAAGTCAAAGAACATGTAGATACCCATTGTTCAAGCATTTACTTTTATAAAGAGTGCTCAATACCGTGTAGAGCTTAATATTGTAATATTGTTATTACAATTTTTTATAAAAGCATAATATCACCACACAAAAATTACAATTTTTTTATAAAAGCATAATATCACTATACAAAAATTTTCAAATTTTAGAACAAAACTGATCCTCTTCAGGTGATATGTTAAAGTAAATGGTGCAAATGATTTATTTTTGAAAATATAATATAAATTTCTGATTATTTAGAAAATTAGGGAGTGGCAGTTGGAGGAAATGCATTTAGGTGTGTCAAAATTATTCACTCAAAATTTAGAATTATGTAACCATGGAGATTTAAATATTTGGGTTATAAAAGAGGGGAGGATGGCTTAGATCTAGACATGTCACTTTTTTTTATTTTGTCTAGGTAAGATATATGGTGGGACCTTAGATTTTTTAAATGGGTAGACAATAATTTTAATTAGGAGGTTGGATTTTAGGTTTGTTTTTTATTGAACAATAGATTTTTTTACTACTATCTATGAGTATAAGTCAGAATTAGGATAAAATAATTGTGGTATACTTAGTTATATTGTATTAAGAACAAGAATTTAGTATTGTGTTGGTCAAAATAATATTCATTTTTTTATTCATGTTAGAGTATAAGTTATAAATGAAACACAGTAATTAATTAAATTTTAAAGAAAATTATTATGTCAAGTTAATTCTATTGTGTACCAATGTAATATAACATCAATTGAAAACCCAACTATTAAAAAAATTTGCATCTTTACAATATTAAGCTCTCTATATATATTGTAATTTTGTTAGTACAATGAATTATAAAAGTAAATATATTGGGAAAGGTATTAATCCAGCTCTTCTCCCGCTAGCTATGGGTTGAAGAGAAGAACAAATTGGGTTTTGTAGCATTTGTTGGCAACCAGTCTACGATAAAAAGAAATGGCAACCTACTGCAGGAAAATCTTCAGCTTTGTCAATAATTTCTCTTTTATTTATTTATTTTTTTAATCATATTACCACGAGCAAGGCGGTAACACCACTGATGTGCAGGGGGATACGTAAGAGTGAAAAGATTGGAAAAGAGAAAGCCGTAAACCACATCCTAGACAGGAAACAAGGGATGAGCCTCTTCACCTGTTCAATAGATGTGGGTGGAGTGTGAAGTGGGTGACCGTTTAGGCTATCTACTCCAATTGAAAAAAAAAAGAAAGAAAAAAGAAATGAGTGAAAAGATTGGAAAAGAGAAAGCCGGAAACCAAATTCTAAACAGGGAACAAGGGATGAGCCTCTTCACCTGTTCAATAAACGTGGGTGGTGTGTGAACTGGGCGATAGTTTAGTCTATCTACTCCAATTGAAAAAAAAAAAAAGAAAGAAAAGAGTGAAAAGATTGGAAAAGAGAAAGCCAGAAACCACATTTAACATGATCAACCAAGCATGTAATGCGTATGGCACTGACATTTTATTTTATGCTGTACAATAATTTCAACATTGAAAAGATTGCGGACATAATGAAATATACAGAAATGGTGATATACAGAAGACCTAAGTAGATCCATTTTCCTTCTTCTTCTTCTTCTATGTGCCATGTCTTTTCAGAACGTAGGTGATCATGGTTCTCCATGTCTCCCTATTTCTGGTGGCTCTTAGCACGCTTCCTCCTGTTACATCACCCAAACCCCTCTGCCATGCACTCACTCAGCCTCACCAACTATGTTAGACACTGCTTTCCTCTGTCTCTCTTTCCCTCTGTCTGACCTGTGAGTATCAGATTCTCCAAGCCCTCCTTGCTCACGTCCTCAATCCAGGATATCTGCAGCACTTTTCTGTAGAACAACATTTCAGTTGCTTCAAGTTTTTTCCTCATCTTCGATGAAATTGTCCTGCATTCCCTGCCATACTGAAGAACAGACATCACATAGTAATCCAGTACTCCCTTTTTTGTTTCTAGCAAAATTTTTTTATCTCTCAATACTCTGCTCAGCTTCTGGAACGTATCCTTCACCATACCAATTTACCTTCAGATCTCAGGGCTGCAGTTTCTGTCTTCTGTTTGAATATTTCTGAGGTATTTAAATTTTTGTATCTGCTTGATTTTATTATCACACACCAAAATGGTGGGTGATAATAAAATTTTGCTGATGACCTGCATTTGCTTTTCGTAAAATGGCTTAAGAAGGTATGCGCAAATTATTATGAACACCATTGTTCAATCAGTCTAATTAGCCATGTAATAAAATTTATCATCCAATTGCCCCGTTGGCTTGGGCTTTAGAATAAACCTACTGCACCTCTGCAAAGGAATAAAACCCCACTAATGAGGCATCCTTGGTTATGAAGATAAACTACGTCCGAGTCCTGGATATGACGATAAACTGCATCCAGCAGCAAGGCCTCTAAATAGAAAGTTTTGAGGAGCATGGAACCACATCTTAATTGGTGTTGTTCCTAGGTCAACCCTAACCCATGGATGGTAGCACCTGCTAAGCTCCCAGATATGGGCAAAGAGTTAACCCCCAAAATGGGGTAAAAAACACGATGAAAGAATAAAAATAAATTTTTATAGTGAAACTATTTTTTTGGAGAAGAAAATATTGCCAGCAATACATTTTTGAAGAAAAAAAAATAACTGCAATACATTTTGAAGAAAAAAAAAATAACTGCAATACATTTTGAAGAAAAAAAAATAACTGCAATACATTTTGAAGAAAAAAAAATAACTGCAATACATTTTGAAGAAAAAAAAATAACTGCAATACATTTTGAAGAAAAAAAAATAACTGCAATACATTTTGAAGAAAAAAAAATAACTGTAATACATTTTGAAGAAAAAAAAATAACTGCAATACATTTTGAAGAAAAAAAAAATAACTGCAATACATTTTGAAGAAAAAAAAAATAACTGCAATACATTTTGAAGAAAAAACATATATACCAGTAATATATCTGATTCTCAACAAAACCCTTTTTACAAAAATGCATCAATGAATCCTGATCTAGAAACTGATTTCTTATAAAAAATATATATTCTATTTATACGAATCTATTGTAAAAATCTTTTCAGCGTTAAATAACCCATTAAGATTGATTTGCCATAAAACAAAACAAACCAAACCTTCAGTAATTGTCTATAATTCTGAGAAAAGGTAGTATTTACACTATTTACATAGTTTGGACTATTTTTCTCATCTTTGTTGCCATGTTTAAACCGTTTTAGTCGTTGCACACTCTACCCTTCTTCAGGTGCTAAGAACTTTGAACACAACCCTTTATTTCAGTCACTTTGGTATATCATTGTCATTTCATGTTCAATACCACTCCTGGTAGACATTTAGTTATCTCCCTTTAACTTAGCTCTCTAAGTTATTTGTTCACAACTGCTCTAATTTGGTATTGAACTCATAACTCTTTGAGTCAAGTTGCTGGAACTAACCAATGTCTCTATCTACTGGGCTATACAATAGATGTTGGATATATATATATATATATATATATATATATATATATATATACCACAATGATTGAAATAAAGGGTTCGGTTCAAAATTCCTAGCGCCTGAGTTTACAAGACCTGAAACGTCATAAACATGGCAATAATGATGCTATTGAACAATGTAAATAGCAGTACCAAATTTTCTTTCTTTCATTTTAAGGCACTTTTTTTAAAAATAAAGAAAACAGAAGAGGTCTTGAGTTTAAAAAAAAATAAACTTTTTCACTAAAATTTGACTAAATCAACTTTTTCGTTGAAAAAAACTTGAAAAGAATATATCCTAAAAACTCACTTTTTTTGGCATTAAATAGCCCGCAGATATTGATATGGCATTTAATAAAACTAAAAGCTCAAATATTATTATTTAAATTCTGATGACAAGAGCATGTAGCATACTTAAACTAGATATTGGGCAATAATTGTATGGGTTTGTTAAAGACACTTGAACAAGGAATGCAATACTTATGCTCAGAATGATATTAGACAGAGCAAAGAACTGTTTGAAACTTGACATATTTGGGAAGGATACTATGGTGGCAAGATAATCCCCATAGCAGACGCCTGCTCAGGCACATTAGTGTTTGTTCAACACCCGCAGAGCCCACCTGTTGTTTATACTGCAACTGTGCTGAGTAGCCTTAGTTACAGTTTCTGGTAGAGAGCACATTATCTAGTCTGAACAAGGCCAGGATGCTCAAACTCTCGGTCACGATGACTTGTGACTTTGTGCTAGCACAACCATCAAATGCTCCCAAACTAATTAATTTCACTCACAAGATTCTCAAGACATGGTATGGTTTTCAGGCACTTTCCAAAAGTGCGACATGCTGGGATTGTCTCTTCCAGACTAATAACATGAAGAAGTCACCTTCCTGAAAAATCAACCATGGTGAGCTTCAAACCTGGGCTTTACAACATAAAATATGCAGTGTTGGTGACTGATGTAGAAATCAAACAAGAACTTCTTCAGAGGTAGTGAAAGAAAGCAAGAAGAAAGGACTAAACATCAATTTTTTTTTTTAATCATATCATCCCGTGCAAGGCGGTAATGCCACTGATGTGCAGGGGGCTACATAAGAGTGAAAAGAGGGGAAAAGAGAAAGCCGGAAACCACATCCTAAACAGGAGACAAGGGATGAGCCTCTTCACCCATTCAATAGATGTGGGTGGAGTGTGAACCGGGCGATAGTTTAGTCTATCTACTCCAATAATCAAATTGCAAGAAGATGGGATATATAGTCATGAGTGAATGAAACAGTCCAACATATTAGTTACAAATTGAAAATACCACAAGATCCCTTCCAAAAGCAAAATAAGATACATCCTGAGAGTTTTGTCAACATTAATTGGTTAATACAAATTTTGTTGCAAAAAACATTGATTTGTATAACAATGTCGCCTCCATGTAGGACATGAAAAAATAACTTAACCCCACCCTGTTTACAACTTTGTTTGTCTTTGATATAGATCTATTTTCCAGTTACTCTGTTGATATGCAGATGAATAAAATCCCCAAGAATGGGCCACAACCAAGTAAATGTTTACAGAAGCCAGTATCTACTACCAGCAATAATTGCTCCAAAGAATACATAGGAGAAACCTCAAGGAATTTAAATAAAAGATTATATGAACAAAAAAATGGTCTTTCAGAAAACACATTAAATGCATTAGTTGTTCACTGTAATGAGACTGATCCCAATATTGATTTTTAAAAATATTCTAATTAAAAGAGAAAACAATTTACTGATCTGAAAATGTTTAATAGTCCCTAGTTTTAATAAATGAAAATTTTACATTTTTCCTCTTTTAAATTTCTAATGGATCTTAATTCTTCAGTTGAATAAGTTCATGTTTTCTGCAACAATAAACATAGGAATTCCCCTATTGCATTGTTAAGTATTTGAGCTTAACAACTTGAACAAAATATTGAAATAACAATCATAAAAATAAATGCTGGTTGTTATTTTAAGATGTAAGTGGGTACAAATGAAAAGATTTGAAATTGACAACTTTTTCTAGTTCCCTTAAACAGACATTAAAGACTTCTATCTTCCCTTTTATGGATGTGCGTTGTGGTGCAGTGGATATCAGCTCGGAACGAGAAATCGGGGAGCCGAGTTCGAATTCCAGTTGAATTCATTGCATTCATTTATGCGCAAATACCCTTGGGAAAGGTATTAATCCATCTCTTCCCTCCAGTTATGGGTTAAATAACAGGACAGATTGGGTTCTATAGCCTTGGCTGGCAACCAGTCTACCGCAGAAAGCAATGGCAACCTACTGCGGGATAATCTTCTGCCCAGTCAGTCATGTCTCTTTCAAGACATGATCGCCCAAGCGTGTATCGCGTATGGCACTTAACTGACTGATCTTCCCTTTTATTTTCTGACTGCAAACAAATAATGTCTCCATTATTATTGTCTCTCGTATTTTTGTGTTCTTGCACAATCAAAATGGAATAGTCCATTATTTATTGGGTGTTAGTAAATGTTGTTAAGCACTTACATTTTTCTTTCTTTCACTGAAACCAATTAGAGTCTCTGATATGTCTTGTCTTTCCACAAAATCAAAGTGGAATAGTCCATTATCAAAGAAGTAGTGACAGGGATTATTTGTTATCCGAAATAACAAAGGGCAGGACAAGCACAATTATCATATGATAATAAATAATTTAGTAAATTCACTATTTCAACAGTTGTTGACATAGCTTTTTGCAGACTTGGGAAAATCTAATTCAACAGTATTTATTTCTGAGATGAGTAATTTTCAGAATATAGATTTTATTATAGACACAATATTTCTATAAATATTAAAATTATAAAAAGCAGCACAAACCCATTAATATAATCAGTTGTCAAAATCATTTGGCACTGAATATAAAATACTCAAAAAATATACCACTAGATGGTGGTGTAGTGGATATAGCAGTTGGTTATAAAATGTGTTCCTAACATTAAGTGGTCATGAGTTCAATACTTGGATCTCGTAGTGATACACTAAATTTGACAAGAAAGAACAATAATTGATTTCACAGGATATATCACAATCATCTGCAGATAATCCATATCAGCTGATGATGGCCAGAGGGTACTTGGTTGAAATGTTGAGTCAATAATAGCATCTATACCAATCAAGAACAGAACTGTGGTTTGAAATAATACCAAGATACGAATTAAGCAGGTTATTTTGTATTCATAAAAATAATTTCAGCCCTATTTGACTAATTTATATTGATAAGAAATATTGTACAACAATGCTTATTATGAATGCTGTTGATTTCCTAACATATGACTGGATTTTACTATTGGTTGGTACACTTGAAAAACATTTTTTGGAAGGCATAGACAAATAGACATATTACACACTATTTTAAATAAAAAATAGGGCTTCTGTTTTAAACACAAATATCCACTAAAATAAAAGAAAATAAGTGTATATATATATAATGCTCTACTAAGTACCAAGCACTCTTAAAAAAATAAATCACTACAAACAGTACACTGCTAATCCATTAATTTGTACTACTTCTAAGAGTATATATATATATATATATATATATATATCCAAGTGAAAAAAGAATAAAGAAAAAATTAACAACGTTCCAAACAATAATTTAAAACAGTGCTCAATATAAAATAGAGCTATGAATATTTATTATAAATTATAGTTTAGAACGTGTACAAATTATCATCTACTACAAAGTGTACATTTTGTTTTGACACTGAAAGGACAATGTCTCATCAGGTAGTTTGTACATGTTCTAAACTATAATTTTTAATAAATATATATATATATATATATATATATATATATATATATATATAGATAGATAGATAGATAGATAGATAGATAGAACGGTGGGGAAGATCAGCCAGTTACGCTACCATGGTTTCAATTTTTTGATTTCATCAGGTGATATTTTTTTAAAACAAAAATAAATTTCCTGACAAAACCAAAAATGTCAAAAACCATGTTAATGTAACCAGCTTATCTTTTCTACCTAATTATCTAAATGCTGTATCTGGTGAACTTTCGTCTTACTTCAAACATATACTGAACACTTTCTAATACAAACTGTTTGCTGGTCTAATTTGAATTTAAATTTGACCTGTAACTGTTCAGTATATATATATATATATATATATATATATATTGTCATCCGCAGACAGATCTGTTTCGCTGCATCACAGCTCATCAGTATGGTTAGACTCCTATTGCTACACAACCCAGGCTCGAAACCCGGCCGATTTGGCATCAGTCGGTGATTCTAACCCTGGGCCACGGAGCGTTCGGTGGAAGAAGGCAGTCTTTTTAGCACATATCATATTACTCGCCCAATACACACTCACTACCAGCCATAATTATTAGGCAACCCCAGCTTTTAAAATAAAATGATGTATTTCATACTATTTTTAGTAATGATTGCCAAGTGGATAATTCTAAATGAAAATAGATTGGTTCTTTTGTTATTATTACTTAGTAAAATTTTACTAGGCAGCCAGAAAGCCTTTGCTTTGGCCAGCCAATAAGAAGAAGAGACTAGCATGGGGAAGAGAGTACAAAGTCTAGACACCAGAACAGTTCATTTGATGCATATGTTATTGTGCAGTATTAACTTGGTAGTATATATATATATATATATATATATATATTCTAAACATATGCTCTTAAATATAAAAGACATTGAATGTCTATTATGTTTAATCATGAGCCATTCTAAACGTCATATTTTGGCTTTAATTTCAGTTGAAAATAAAGACAAAAATTCTCCAACATTTGGATAATTTTTTATTAGTTTGCTTCTAAGCTTTCGGCTCACATGAGCCATCTTCACAGAGGTTATTTAGACTGTAATATAATAACATCCCCCATCACCAACAATTTTATTTTGTGTTGACATAAGACTCCTCTTGGCAATGGCAATAGTTACCAAAAATAATAAACGCAGTTCTCAAATTTGCAATGCGGTTTTATGATGTCACACTGTGTGATAGCGCAAAATGACAACAAAACCATGTAATCAAATGCAATGTAATGTGTGATGTCTGGATTTAAAGGTGATTTTATTGAGTGTTGGTTGTTTAGATTTGATGTACATGGCCTCCAATATCTGCAGGTTCCTCTTATTGTGTGTATGAGTAAGGATCACAGTATTGTTGACCCAAATTCTCTCTGATATTACCTACATTTTTATATTTTTCAGAGAAATGTATATATATATATAATTCATAATTATAAATGTTTATATATATATATATATAAATCCAGGTGCAGATAAAGCTGAAGAAAACACCAATCAGCTAAATGACCTTATACACAGGGCCCTCAAATTTTGTTCCCCTATGAGACTAGACTCTGAATTGAAGAATATCAGGGAGATTTTCTTGTGTAATGGCTATCCAGAATCCCTTATCAATTATATTATTAATAAGAAAACAATAGAATTTTATTCACCTAAGTTATGGGGCCTTCTAAGCATCTAGTATATTTGAAGGTTCCTTGGATTGGGGATAAGAGCCAAAGATTATTTAAGCAGATCAATAAGACGATTTCTAATTGGTTTCTGTCAGTTGCTATGCATTGTTTTTTTCATACTAGGTTTGCATTTCTCTTGCTTCGTAAGGATAGTTTGCCCTACATCAAATTGAGTAATTTGGTTTATGAATTTAATTGCCATTATGCTGCTGGTTATGTGGGGCATACTACCTTACATTTAGAAACGAGGATTAATCAGCATGTACCTTCGAAATAAGACTTGGCAAAATAAATAACATGCGTTACCTTCCCTCTACAAATATGGAATCAGGTACTGCTTAACATTTAGTAGAGAATATAGCATGTGCCAGTTCCAATAAGAATATGTGGTTTAGAATTATTTATAGAGCTGGTTCCAAAAATCATTTAAAGATTTTGGAATCATTATGGAAATCTTCTCTCTGCCAACAGAAGGATTTTGTAAAGTCTCTGAAGTTGTTAAGGAACATTTTATTTTAACTGTCCCTTGCTAATTACTTGCACATGAATCTCTCTTCCCTTAATATATATATATATATATATATATATATATATATATATATTTTATCTTGCTTTCCCCATTTTTCTTTTGCTCTTCATTTTCATTGTTACTGTTCTTTTCATTTAATTCATTTTCCAATGATTTTCTCCTGATGAGATGTTGGATGAAAAAGCTGTTAAAACTAATAATAATTTCCTTGTTTTTAAAACAGCATATCAATTTTATATCTCTAAATATTTGTTTATATATATATATATATATATATATATACTAGCCATCATTTTTTGGCCACCCCAGTTTTTTATAAGAAATGATATATTTCATAGTATTTATTGCCAAGTAGATAATTCTAAATGAAAATAGAATGGTCCTTTTATTAACCCTGCACAATAATATGTGCTTCAAATGAACTGTTCTGGTGTCCAGTTTTTGTGCTCTCTTCTCCATGCTAGTCTCTGTTTCTTATTGGCTGGCCAAAGCAAAGGCTTTCTGGCTGCCATGTAAAATTTGGCAAAGTAATAATAACAAAAGAACCATTTAGAATTATCCACTTGGCAATCATTACTAAAAATAGTGTGCAATACATTTTTTTTTAACAGGGGTGGCCTAATAAACATGGCTAGTAGTTTATGCATACTTTATCACAGAAGAAAAATGTTGGCAATAATTATGATGACAAAATGAAAGAATAATTCACTTCCAATACAAATATTTCAGAGTGTTTGGGTGTCAATCCGAAGACAGTGCAGCGTTGGATGAGTCTAATGGTGATTACAAAGGTGTTTAGAGCAATCACTTGTGATGGTGAAGTTAAGCCTCAATTCATCTTCTGACAGGGGACTCAGGCTCAACAAAAAGTGCCTTGAGAAGGTAGTGCTGCCCTGGATCAAGAGGGTGGCTGCTGGTGACCCTATGTTTGTCAACAAGACTGTGGATCATGTTGCAAAAGCAAGAGAACTCTGTCATGTCTGTCAGACAATTTCAGCAGCCACATCAATCTTTACATCTGGCCACCTAACTCCCCAAAATTACAACTCACTTGATTATTATGCGTGGGGTTCAGTTGAGTGCGAGATCACCAAAACTCCTTGTAATACCAAAGATGAATGGAAGGCAAGGATTATGGCATCATTCATTTAAAGAAAGAGACCAGCCAGAAGAGTTGCAAGGGATTCTGAAGTCGTCTAGAGACTGTTAAAATTAGATGTCAGTGTTATTTTAATTTTTGTGTAACTTAAACAACATTTTATTCATTTCAATCTGAATATATACATATACTCTTCAGTCATGAATTGAGTTCTCTTGGCTGCTGGCATGTGTATACACATATATATAACAGGTTGATATCTTCTCCTCTCTCAGCCATGCACTGATTGCTTAGGGGTAGACAGTTTGACTGACACCAAATCAGGTGAGTTTCAATCCCGGCTGGAAGCAAATGAATGTCTAGCCACACTGATGAGCTGTGATATAGCAAAACAGGCTTTTATATGGAATGACTATATATATATATATGAGAGAGAAAAATAGAGAGAGAGAGGGAGAGGGAGAGAGAAATACATGAATTTAAATAAAGAAAATATATTATATATATATATATATATATATATATAGAGAGAGAGAGAGAGAGAGATCATATCGTATATAATGTATACTGAGAGAGAAATGTTATAGAGATATGCAAGAGATTTTCAACTGTTCATTATTCTACCCAGTGCATACAAATCTGAAGATCAAATAGATGTATTCCATCCCATATCAATACAAAAGGCAAAAAAATATGCGATGGAAGTTCTTTCATTGAAAATATAAATACGGTGCAAGCGAAAGAGATACAAGCAAAGAAATGAAGTCCATTGAAGAAACATCTGTTATTGAAGGAGAAGTGGGGGTTGCATAAATTATTGGGAAACTAGATATATTTCCAGGGACATTGATTGATAAAACATGGAAGAGATAGATCTTTGAGAAAAATGGAGGGAAGTGCAGGATGCAATGGGCAAATTGTCGTCACTTTATATTTTTAATCTTGCACATGCATGTTTTTTTTGTCTGTACATCTGAGATGAGGTAATATTTAGACTATTTACATTATTCAGATTATTGTCCTCATCTTTGTTGCCATTTGTATGTTGTTTCGGCTGTTGTACGCTCCGGTCTTCTTCAGAACGTTTGAAACGTCGTACAAATGGCAACAAAGATGAGGACAAAAGGCAGAATAGTGTAAATATTGCATATTTTTTTGTTTTTTGATTTTTTTTTGACTCCACAATATAGTAGGATCAGTTGGTCATTGCCTGTGAGCAAATGAGCACCATGACGCAATTTACTCTAGTAGAAATTTAGAAACAATATGCTGTAATTCTTGCCATTCATACCAGAGTGTTTGGGTATCAATCTGAGGATTTTGCAGAGAATTTGGAAAGAATTGAAGTTGGATGAATCTAATGATGATTACAAAAGTGTTTGGAGTGTTCACTAGTGATCGCATTATTTTGCTTCCATTCATCTTCCCACAAGGATTCAGACTCAACACATGATGCCTATACCAATCTCATGACTGCATAACAGCTGTGTCACAGCTATGTCCCTGGAAGTCATGCAGGTTAGTATTATATTGATGGAGGAAGAGTCCATTCTTCTAGATAGGGCACCATAACAGTCATCTATTTTAAATTATCCACTATAATAATGTGTGAAAAAAAAAAAAAATATATATATATATATATATATATATATTATTTATTTAGAATTTATAACATATATATGTTATGATATCACTACAAAAGTAGCCATTTTGTTTTGACACTATTTGTGTCTTACCAAGTGATGAATTCAATTACAAACTTGAGGGTTTTAAAAGTTTAAAAGAGTAGCTAAACCCCCTTAATTTACAAAGACAGGATGAACCAATCAAAACAAAACAATCTCCGGTTTGAAAAATACCAGAATAGACACAAAAGTTAATTTATTATGGGCTTTAATGGAAATATTTAAGTAAAATAGAAATTAGCCTATGTATTTGTATGTATATACATGCATTTGGAAACAGGCAAGTATGATGGTGCTGATATATGCAGGTTAGTATTATATTGATGGAGGAAGAGTCCATTCTTCTAGATAGGGCACCATAACAGTTAACAAATATGGAGCCTATGAGTGAGCGTATAATGAATTTATGGTTTTTGACCAAGGAGGTGACCCTTCCCTGACCAGTCCAATTGAGACGGGGCCAAGATCTTTGCTTTAAAACACGATACTTATTTTCTATTTTTTTTTTTTAGAGGAATGTTTATTTCTGGGGAAGAAGTTAACGCCAGATGGAACAGAAGTAGTGTGGTTCTATGAAATGGGCTAATTTAGCTCATAAAATAAATTATTATTATTAAATAATTCATCACCAGTCTAAAAGATGTGTTGAGTTTTTCTTTGTGAAAAATTACTCTATTACTTTGGATAATAATATATCCATTAAGCTCACTGTATAAATATGGCATTTAGCATTTTATATCAAGTAGGTTTAGTTGGACTATTTTAGCCATTCGCGCATTCCACAGCCTCTCCCACACATGTACACATACACACCCACACACACGCACAGATGCATATACATGCGCACACGCATATACACGCTCTCATACATACATATGCACACACACATATACATATATATATGTGTGTGTGTGTGTATATACATACACACATATATACAAATATAAATATTTTTCTAAACATATACTGTTAAATATAAGAGACAACGAATGTCTATTATGTTTAATCATGAGCCGTTCTAAATGTCATATTTTGGATTTAATTTCAGTTGAAAATTAAGACAAAAATTTTCCAACATTTGGATAATTTTTTATTAATTTGTGACTAAGCTTTTGGCACACATGAGCCATCTTCAGAGAAGTCACCAAGACGGTAACACAATAACATCCACCATCACCGATGATTTTATTTTGTGTTCACATAAAACTCCGCTAGGCAACAGCAATAGTTACCAAAAATAACAAACGCAGTTCACAAATTTGCAATGCAGTTCTATGACGTCACACTGCATGATAGCATGAAATGACAACAGAACCACGTATTCAAATGCAATGTAATATGTTATTGCCAGATTTAAAATATATATATATATATAAAAATTTAAAAAATAAAAATACATAAACATAAACATACACACCTATACACACATACAAATATATTAAAAAAAGGAGAAAGCCTAGACTCATCAGGACCAACAGTTAACACCAGGAAATAATAAAATTCAAAACTAATGTGAAATTGATGCTTTAAAAACGCAATTACTAAGTATTAGTGCCATAATAAAGATGTGTTGAAACATAGCCAGACGATGTGTGCTAGAATAAGCTTTATCAAATATTGGCATGATAACTGATGTTGGATAGAATACCTCATAACTATATAACTTGCCAATCAATGTTAGGTTAAACACTCGGCAAATATTAATATGATAATATATTCTGAATGAGATATCCAGCAAGGATTAACTAGAATGTCTAATTTGAATAAAATTATCCATCAAAAAAAGCAGTTAAAGAGATTATACATCAATTCTGATTATTACAATCCAGATTTTAATGTAAATACTGAATTATGTTTATCATGAAGAGTGAGCTCATTTCTCTGGTTTAGCAGTTTAACCTTGACCCTAAATTTGAGAATTTCTAACTTTTCGTTGAGACAGAGGTAGCAAGGTGTACAAAGGGGGTTACAAGTTCGGATCTTTGTAAGGATTTTCTATTTAGCAGTGAGGGTTTTGTTTTTGTTTTTCTCTAAAGACCAACAGTACTTGGATAATGAAGTGCTGTATTTATAGGAACTATTGTTGAAAAGTGTGTTGATACCAGCGAGTTTTGAATGGGTTTTCAGTAGAACCAATAGAGACAATACAAAGATAAACTATGGATATAACTAAGCAATTATTATGCAATGGACATTCTTTAGAATTTCTACAATTACAACCACTGGTATTAGTTCTTTTGTCCTTGGTATGATCTATTTGAGAATTGTAATTTACCATGATTTTTGTATCTCTATACTTGCTGAGGACTTTGTTATGTTTTTTAATTATTATTTTTAAATTATCCATGCAACAATAGCTTAACTTGAGAGTATTATTATAAAATATTTTACTAAGAGGATTTCAGGAAAGTATTTGCCAATCAGGTTTAAGAATTTTTGTCCCAGTTGAGTTTTAACCATTATATTGTAGGGAGAAGTAAACCAGATGATTTTTCTAGATCTTTTCTTCTTGTTGTTATCATTGCCAGTAGGGTTTCTGAATTTGATATCAGTAGCCCTATAACTACTGTTTCTAAGGGCAGAATTATAAAATTTGCTATGCTGATCAAAAATTATTTTGCTAGATGAGTTGTTGCTGAGTCCAGATTCAATAAAAGATGGTATATGTTTAATGACTGATGGGGGATGGTTAGAATTAGAATTTATATACATTAGGTTGAAGTTAGCCTTCATATAAGGTTGGAAAGAATTATTGCTAAGGTCCAGAGTAACATCTAAAAAGTATACCTGCTTAATGTAGGTGGTTATTTCTACTTTAAGGTAAGGTGTAAACTTTTTAATTTCCTGTGTATTATCTTTCTAATATGATCTACTCTAATTCTAGTAGAATCATTAACAATCAGTAATTCATTGTCTATACTACCTGTATTCACATTCTCATAAGCAGTTAAATTGTAAAGAATAAAGAATTCCACAAGATCTGAGGCTTCAGCTGAATCCAGGGAACCCATTGCAATGTCAAAATATATTCATCAAAGGTCTTTTTAGTCTATTGTTCAATCAGAACAGAACTTCTACATTTTAGTATAATATCCATCTTGATTGTAGAAATATTTGAGTATTCCTGTGCAAATTCCAAAACCAAAGTGAAAAGGTCCTTAGAAATGGATGGATACAAGTCCCTAATGTCAAATTGTATAACGGTACAATTGCCTTTATTCTGGATGGTCTTAAACCACTTGATGACATCTGCAGTATTAATCCATTGCATGAGTCTGATAGTGCATTTAATAGATCTGTTGTTCTTTTCTAAAATGGTTTTGCTGTTTTTACCAACTTCTGTTCTTAGATGTGTAGATAGTTTTGCTCTAAAGTCTGATTTATGGTCCTTTAATAAAACATATGCTTCTCTTGTTTGTAACTTACTAACATGGTCAATAATGCATAATTTGTCGGTAATTGATTTGCCAACATGGTTAATATTATCAACCAAACTTAAATTGGTAGTATCTATTTTCTTATAGCTTTCGGTTAACATATATATATATATATATATAAGTAATGCGTACTAATGGAAGTATATTCCTCAGTTAGATATTTGCTTTAAAAAGTGCTCAATACAAAAGTAGAGCATAAATATATGGTAATTATTATTATTATAATAATAATGGCATACTGCAACTTGATAGCTATAAGGTTTCAGTGTTAAAACACCATCATCAGACAGTAAAAAAATAGTGTTTTAACACTGAAACTTTATAGCTATCAAGCTGCAGTATGCCATTATAATAATAATAATAATTACCATATATATATATATATATATATATATATATATAGAAAGAGACAAGCGGAATGTATATACTTGGGTGAATCAAACTGAAACCAGCTTGCAAGGTGTGGGCCAATTAAGTTTCATATGCTCACCTGTCAAAATAAAACCCTGCCGCCACCTGAACAAATGATATATCTGTGGACCAGACAAATAACTCTTTCTCATGAAAACAAAAAAAAAAATTGACAATTTTTTGGAAGATGGCCAAATTTTTGGTACCAAAAAGGTTTCATTGCCAAAATATTAAGCCTCAGTGTATCGCAAAGGGCAGTCCCACAAGTTACAGTATTCATATTGTCCAGGTTGGATGCAATGTCTGTGTGCAAAATTGTGTCCTCCTTTCTTGGCATCAAATTTTAAGACAATTCTTAAATCTTTCAGGTTGATTTTTTCTCTTATTTTCTCTTATCATCCATTTTAGCAAGGTTCTTTTTTTCTGTATTTATGCTCAGAACAATCAGAATGTCTTGAGGGAGACTGCCCTTTCATGCATGCAGGCAAACACACTCCACCCATGTCTATTGAACAGGTGAAGAGGCTCATCCCTTGTTCCCTGTTTAGGATGTGGTTTCCAGTTTTCCCTTTTCCAATCTTTTCACTCCTTTTTCTTTTCTTTTCATTTGGAGCAGATAGACTAAACTATCACCCAGTTCACACTCCACCCACGTCTATTGAACAGATGAAGAGGCTCATCCCTTATTCCCTGTTTAGGATGTGGTTTCTGGCTTTCTCTTTTCCAATCTTTTTACTCTTTTTCTTTTTTCTTTTTTTTTTTTTCAATTAGAGTATATAGACTAAACTGGTTCACACTCTACACATGTCTATTGAACAGGTGAAGAGTTTCATTCCTTGTTCCCTGTTTAGGATGTGGTTTCTGGCTTTCTCTTTTCCAATCTTTTTACTCTTTTCTTTTTTCTTTTTCAATTGGAGTAGATTGACTAAACTATCGCCCGGTTCACACTCCACCCACGTCTATTGAACAGGTGAAGAGGCTCATCCCTTGTTCTCTGCTTAGGATGTGGTTTCTGGTTTTCTCTTTTCCAATCTTTTCACTCTTACGTAGCCCCCCTCCCCGCACATCAATGGCATTACTGCCTTGCTTGGGGTGAAATGATTAAAAAAAAAAAAATGGAGTCTCAGAAAAAGAAATCAGTAAAAACCGGTTTGAATTCCAATCAATTTTGTTACATTCACTTTTCTATTAACAATCTTGTAAATGGTGTGAATCCATATTATATCACCCCAGCTATGGGCTAAATAGCAGAGTAGATTGCACTCCCTAGCCGTGAATCACAACCATTCTAGGGGAATGATATCTCTGAATTAAAAACTGTATGTGGCTCAGGTGAAGTACCTGTAACTAAGATCTACTCAGCATTGTTGCAGAATAAACCACTGGCTGGCTTTGTGCATTGAAGAAACACAAATAGAAATGAGTCGCCATATTGAAGATAAGAGATCACACTGTTTTTACACATGTTCCTCCATCATTCTAATCCTGTCAGCAGGGTGATAGACTAAACTCTACAGTTATTTCCCCAGCTTGTGCACTAGTGACATATCACTAGGTGGAGAGCTTTGTAGACTGAATTTAACAGCTGGAGTAGAGCATTCCCCAAATAGAATCAATGGCCATTTTTCTGTGACTAAGGTGAGCCTTCAAGCTGGAGCAATTGTGTTGATACCGATTGACCAAAATTGATGAACCAGATGTTTGCGCTTTCACGACCAAAAAGCAAATGACCAAAAGTCCGGGTTCGTGCAGATATTCCAGTTGAAAAATAAAAATTAATCAAGTATTAAATTTCCATTTTATGAACCTACGCAAATTTTATTTATCAGCCAATGGGAAGCCCAGAATCAAATACAAGTGTGAAATCCCAAACGAGCTGCTGTAATCCAAAAAGCAGATATAAAAAGCAGATACAGACAAACCCCAAGAGGCAGAACTTGAGGAGAAGAGTGTAATCAATATCCCCTTGACCTAAGTAAAGTGGCTACTACGCTTGCCTCTTTCCTTCTCCTCTGTCTCAAAACTACTTACTGACCTTAGGAGCGACTACATCAAAGACATTCCTCATTTACATGCTCCCCACATTTCTAAGCCTTAAATCTCTTTCAGCTTATTATTTGCCATGAACATTTTAACCTCTGTTGGACCTATATTCAAGTATTACTGTAATTGTAAAAACCTTAATTGATATGTGTATATATAAAAATGTTATTTTTCAACACAATTTGCTTTTCTTGATTTATAATCATTTTATGACTTATAGTTGGCTATCTACAACAAGGTCAAATTCTGTTAACTTGCAACAATATACAACTACCCTTCTCTAGAACAGACCCCACTACAATGGGGAAAAGAATAGATAAGCAACCCACGATAGAACTAGGTTATGGTTTGACCTAGATAAGGATGGTTTGGACTTATCTAGTTGTCTAAGATATGCCACTCATGAACAGATATCTCTCTGGTTTTCAAACAAGTAAGAGAAGGGTCAGTTGTTTAGTACTAATGATAATGATCCTTAGATTTGAGATTAAAAATTTAAGGATCTGTAGATTAAAATTTTTGAAACAGAAATTGTGTTATAAGCAAACTTTTTGAAAGATTACAGCTTTTACAAGAACTCGAAGAAACTTTTTATTTTCTCAAGTTACTATTTACTTAATCGTAGAATGTAGGGCTGTTGAAGAAATGCAACGCCTGAACCTTAAACTTTTTGGAAACCTGCCAGCTGGGTTCCTAAAAAAAAGCAAAAAATACTGGAATATCTCAGAGCCTTATAATTATTCATTAGTTATTAATAACCATAACGTTATTGATTTTTTTCACCTTTTTAAACTCCAGAAACTGGGTAACATTTTTTTTTCCTTTGATTGTTATCTAATTGAAATTTTCTTTTCATTCTTTTAAGTGCTGTCATAAATGTTGGAGATTTGGATCCAGTCATGACAGCTGATTTACTTTACTTTTCTACCTAAAGAAACACTCCAATGATTCTATTTCCACATCTAATGACAAAAAATAAATTTATTCTGACCCTGTTGCAATAAAATATGCAAGAAAAAAAAAACAAGTTGGAGTTTGAACAATATTCAGTAAAGAAAAGCATCTTAAGGCTTAAATAAAATGTTAAAAACAAACCAAAAAAGTAAGATAGTTTCATTTTTCACAAATGGTTATCTTTGGGTCAGATGACTCAATTCTGGAAGCGACATTGTTGTCTCTGTCTTTCTCTGTAGATACACAGGAACTGGATCGACTACCAGGGGAAATATGGTCAGTGTTCCATGAGAAACCTCAAAACTGAATCTCAAAGAATATTTTCAGAGAATTCTTCTTTCACAAGTTTATTTTTAAACTTGTGTCTCGCTCACTTTTCCTTCATCAATATTTCATACAACTTCCACACACCAACTTCTAAAAAGCAAAAAAAAATATTCTCTCTCTTCCCAGATGTTTTCTGTTTGCCATCCCTCATTTTTTCTTTATTTTATTAGTTGGTCTTTCTTGATTTCTCTCTCTCCTTCCTGCACCCCCCCCTCTCTCTCTCTATATATATATATATATATATACATATATATATATGTGAGAGAGAAATAAACATGCCCACATACACTGATCTCTCACTGTCTTTTCTCTCTCACATTCTCTTTTACTGTCATTTTTCTCCTTTATCCTCTCTCTAATTTTCTCCTCTCTTTTATTTTATCTTTTCTCTTTTTTACTCTCTCATCTTCTCTGACTTTTTTCTCTTACTCCTTAATTTGTTTTTATTTTTTTATCTTTCTCTTCTTTACTCTCATCTTCTCTTTTAGTCTCCCTCTCTTTCATTTGCTGTTTTTATTTTTATTTTACTCTCACTTCATCTCTATTTTTCTCAATGCTTCTCTTTTACTCTGTTTTTCTCTCTTACTATCTCTATTTCTTTCTCTCTCATTTACTCTCACTTCATCTCTATTTTTCTCAATGCTTCTCTTTTACTCGGTTTTCCTCTCTTACTATCTCTATTTCTTTCTCTCTCATTTACTCTCACTTCATCTCTATTTTTCTCAATGCTTCTCTTTTACTCTGTTTTTCTCTCTTACAATCTCTATTTCTTTCTCTCTCATTTACTCTCACTTCATCTCTATTTTTCTCAATGCTTCTCTTTTACTCTGTTTTTCTCTCTTACTATCTCTATTTCTTTCTCTCTCATTTACTCTCACTTCATCTCTATTTTTCTCAATGCTTCTCTTTTACTCTGTTTTTCTCTCTTACTATCTCTCTTTCTTTCTCTCTCATTTACTCTCACTTCATCTCTATTTTTCTCAATGCTTCTCTTTTACTCTGTTTTTCTCTCTTACTACCTCTCTTTCTTTCTCTCTCATTTACTCTCACTTCATCTCTATTTTTCTCAATGCTTCTCTTTTACTCTGTTTTTCTCTCTTACTGTATCTATTTCTTTCTCTCTCATTTACTCTCACTTCATCTCTATTTTTCTCAATGCTTCTCTTTTACTCTGTTTTTCTCTCTTACAATCTCTATTTCTTTCTCTCTCATTTACTCTCACTTCATCTCTATTTTTCTCAATGCTTCTCTTTTACTCTGTTTTTCTCTCTTACTATCTCTATTTCTTTCTCTCTCATTTACTCTCACTTCATCTCTATTTTTCTCAATGCTTCTCTTTTACTCTGTTTTTCTCTCTTACTATCTCTATTTCTTTCTCTCTCATTTACTCTCACTTTCATTCTCGTTTTTACTCTATTATAGTC
This sequence comes from Ascarosepion bandense, assembly GCA_037127315.1. Taxonomy (NCBI): domain Eukaryota; kingdom Metazoa; phylum Mollusca; class Cephalopoda; order Sepiida; family Sepiidae; genus Ascarosepion; species Ascarosepion bandense. The sequence continues at coordinate 304,000 of JBBBDQ010030380.1, forward strand.
TCTCTTTTATTCACTGTCTTTTTTCTATTTGTGAGTCACTATCACTTCCTATTTTTTCACATTTTTTTATTTGTTTTCTGTTTTAGTCTTTCTCTTGCAACCTACACCCTACCCCACCCCTCTGCTTTGCCACATTGCTTTAATCTGCTCTTTTATGGGTGTCTCCATTTCCGATTTCTACTCCTCACTTCTATAAATCATTTATTTGTACTTTCTTCCTGTATTACATTTTCACTCTTTCCTTTTCTCCCTCCTCTCTCTCCCACTTTCTCTCAAACTTCTTATCCTCTCTCTCATCATTTTTTATTCTTTTTCACCCTTTTCATCTTTCACTTTCTTTTCCCCCTCTCCCTCCCTCACTCTCCCCCTCTCTCTCTCAAATCTTTTATCCTCTCTCTAATCTTTTTTCTACTCTACCTCACCCTTTTCATTTTTCACTTCCTTTTCTCCCTCTCTCTCTACCCCTCTCTCTCAAACTTCTTATCCTCTCTCTAATCATTTTTTATTCTTTTTCACCCTTTTCATCTTTCACTTTCTTTTCTCCCTCCCCCTCCGTCACTCCCCCCTCTCTCTCTCTCAAAGCTTTTATCCTCTTTCTAATCTTTTTCTATTCTTCTTTTCATTTTTCACTTTCTTTTCTCCCTCTCTCTCTCCTCCCTCTCTTTCAAAGCTTTTATCCTCTCTCTAATCATTTTTTATTCTTCTTTGCTCTTTTCATTTTTCACTTTCTTTCCTTTCTCTCTCAAACCTTTTACCTTCTCTCTAATCATTTTTTACTCCTCTTCACCCTTTTTATTTTCACTCTTTCTGTTCTTTCTCTCCCTCTTTCTCACCAATCCATTTTTTCATTCAATCTTTTTTCAAAATTTATTTTTTAATCTTCTTCATTATTTTCTTTTTATCACTCTCCCTATATCTTTTTGGTGTTTGTTTCTCATTTGCTACATTAATGTCAAAATCCTCAGTAATTAGACTCAATGTTCTTCAGTCCAATACTCTAACAATTGAGCAATTACTCTCCAACCCCGAGGGCAGAAATCCACTTATAAAAGCAGCTTTTCAACATAAAATCCCTTCAAACAATTTCAATCAAAAGATGTTAGGCATGCTTCATTACAGAACAATTATGGCAAACTCTGTTGAACCAAAGTTGTGGTCTTCACTATCGTCATTTAACTTTCATTCAAGTCATTCATAAAACTTTCATTTGATTCATGGAGTATGAGATACAAAATATCTCTTGTTGCTATAAGAAAGAAATTTTCAACTGGATTTGAATAGTTTTCAATTGGATTAACATTTTAATATCATCAAAAATTGGTAAAAATCAGTTGTATTCTGTTTATTGAAGTTGGCTTTTGCAGTCACAAAGAAAATTGGTGAAAATCCAACACAGAAATTCAAAGATGCATCAGGAAAGGAAAATGTCTTCAAGAAACTAAGCAAAGTATTAAGATATGACAGTGAATGTATTGCAACAAAGAAAAGTGAAGAATCATTTCACCCTAAGTAAGGTGAGAATGCTACTAGAACTCAGAGTTGTGAAAGTGAATGAGAAGACTGAGAGTGGTGAAAATTGAGGAAAGGACAAAAGAAAAAAAGGAGCAGATTCAAGAAGTCAGAAGATGGCAATAGATGTTGCATTTAAATATTTTAAGTTTGTAGTTGGCTGGTAAGCAAAAAATAAGAAGGGAGTTCTACAGGAGAGAAGTGCAAGAAAAGAAACTGTTAGTGTAGAGGTTGTGGTTGCATTTAGCTAGTTCAACAGTAAAATGGTGAGACCTAGTCACCAAGCACATTTAAACTTATGTATTTGAGTCACTAGTGAAAAAAAACTCAATTGGTACAATTTCTTTGAACAAATCACTACTTTGTGGAAACTATTCCCAAGAAAATGCTTCTCCGACCATTATAATCTTAAATGTATCAATTAATATTGAACAGGGGTAGGAGTAAATAAACAATACTATAATTGTTCCATGACTGGTACATTTAGTGTATTTTCCAGAACTCATTTTACAATTTTTTTTTATTGTTGTTTTTCTCTTGTTCTCTGAATTTCTTGGTTCCCTTTTTGTTCATTTCTATGCCTAAATGTACAATGACTGAAGGATCATGAATTTGATGAGGACAACAGTCCAAACAATGTAAATAGTGTAAATAATTACAATACCTTATCTTAGAAATATAGAAAGAGGTTTTGAGTTTGAGTTTGAGTTAGAGTTTTGTTTAACAGCATATCAACATCTATGGGTTATTTAATGCAAAAAAGTGGAGTTTTAAGGTATTTTTTAAATATTTGGTTGTAGCAAGAAGGTTGACTTAGGCAGATTTTAATGATTTTTTTCTGTTTTTATTCTTTTTTATTTTAGAAAACTGAAAATGTTTTCTAGTTTATATTAAAAAAATATTTTGCTGAGAATAATTTTTTTCCTTTAAAAATGTGTTATGGTAATATTTTATTCTTCAAAAATGTATTGTTGGTAATATTTTCCTCAAAAAATGTATATTTTTCTATAAAAGTCTATTTTTATGAATATATTTCTATAAAAGTGTATTTTTAGAGTTTCATAGTGTTTTGACCCCAGTTAGGGGGTTAACTATTTACCCATAGTTGGGACCCTAACAGGCACTACCACTGCCGGGTCAGAGTGGACCTAAGAACAGCAGCAATTAAGAGGTGGTTCCATGCTTCTCACAATCTCCCAATCAGAGGCCTTGCTGCCGGATGCAGTTTACCGTCATGCCCAGGACTTATGCATAGAGGGAGTTTTTCAGATCTCTTAATTGAAAAATATACAAAGAAGTGCTGAAAAGTTTTTGGACTGACCCACTCCTACAAAATTTCTAAGGCACATTATGAGGAAAGAGACTTTGGAAAATTTGACACTCACAGGATAAATTGAAAGCAAGAGAGACAAAGGACAACAACGCAGAACCTACTTAGTGAGTGTGAAGAAATGGTTAGTGAAACAAGGTTTACGAAAAAGAACAAAAAGATAAAATTCATTAAGCACTAAGAAAGAAAGGAACTTGTGGAGAGCCATGATCACTTACATCTTGAAAGGATACAGTGCATAATCTTAGTGGAACTGAGAAACTTTTTCTACCACTCCTTGTATGTCTTTGTATTGAAAGCATACTACATGTCAGATTTGGAATTTTGACACCAGTAGAAAGATGTATCATTGTAGTAACACATCAAGGTTTTAAGTTTTGAGACTGAGGGCAAACATGTGAGGTATTTCCACAAGATTTATTTCTTTTGCAATTTTTGGAAATCAGATAGTTTTGCTTTCTATAATTTTATTCTTTTTAAGACTTAAAGAAAACTTAAAAAAACACTTGTGCACATTTTATTGCAAGGAACTGAAAAGTGAAACGGCATAAAAAAAAGAAGAAAAATAGTATTTTTAATGAAGAAAGATGCAAGCATTTCCAGCTTGTAAATAGCAAACAAGTGATTCCCAAATGACTACTTTGAAACAAGAAGAATAAAATATCCCATAAATCTGAATTAATTGTTTGCAAATGTATTTTCTTAATTTAATTTTTTCATTGTTTGTTTATTTATTTTTTAGTTTAACATCAGTCATTAAAATTCAGATTGGGAAAAATATTTCATTCAACATTTGTATTTCCACACAAGTAAATAATTTTTGACTAAATGATTCTTTTAAAAAAATATCTACAATTTTAGTTAAATAAATGATTGGATAAAAAATAATGACACCTTTTTTAACTGACTCTTTAACCATAACTCAACCGCCATTTTGTAAAGGCATCAGTAACATTAACAAATGGTAATTTTTATCATTTGCATTAAGTTATAATTACATATGTGTGTCTGATGATAATTTAAAGTTATATGCAATTCAGCCATGAAATTCTAATGAGTAAAGTACCCATTATGCATTGTTAATGAGTTAAATGGCTTGAAATTTCTGAAATCTTATAACTTTAAGCTTTGTTTTTATTCTTGCCATCTTTTGGAAAATAAATAAATTTTTTATCATGACCTATTTTTTTTTTATGTCATTAAGAATATTCGCAAATCATTAATAAATATCTATACAGATAGTACTACATTTTATGAATGCATCTCCCAAAAAGTTTGATTTAGATTAAAAGCGGACTTTCTTGGTGCCCCTATAGTGGGTTGCTTATCTATTCTTTTCTGTTAGTAGTAGAGAGTCCGTTCTAGTGAAGGGTAGTTGTATACTGTTGCAGGTTAATGGAATTTGGCCTTGTTGTAGATTACAAATCAAGAAAGGCAATTTGAGTAGAAAAATAACATTTTATATATACACATATCAATTAATGTTTTTACAATTGAAGTAATACATGAAGTATAGGTCTAACGGACATTAACTGTACATAGCAATAAAATGATGAAAGAGAATTAATGATTAGGAATTTGGGAGTGTGTAAGTAAGGAATGTTTTTGATGTATTCGCTCTTTAGGTCAGTAAGTAGTTTTTGAGGCAGGGAAGAAGGAAAGAGGTAAGGGAGGCAAACATAATAAACCACTTGACTTTAGTCAAAGGAGATACTAATTACTCTCTTCCCCTCAAGTCGGTCTGCTTGGAGATGCTTTCTGTATTCGCTTTTTATATCTTCTTTTTGGATCACAGCAGCTCATTTGGGATTTCACACTTGTATTTGATTCTGGGCTTCCCATTGGCTGATAAATAAAATTTGCGTAGGTTCACGAACTGGAAATTTAATATTTAATTAATTTTTAGTTTTCAACCAGAATATCTGTGCAGAGACGGCGACGCAGTGATGACTTTTGGTCATTTGCTTTTTGGTCATGAAAGCACAAACATCCGGTCCATCACTTTTGCTTGGTATCACCACACCCCTCTACACAAATTTACTCAATCCCACCCTTTTAAAGTTAAAACACCCAAATTCAGCTGCCACTTCTATTCTATCAGTGAAATAGAAACATATATATCTATATATATATATATATTTCTCTCTCACTGTATATATGATTGAGTTCTCTATAGAGGAAAATTTAAAAACAGTTACCACTTCAGCAATTTAAGCATTACTCTCCAGTAATGAATTGAATTCTTTCAGTGACGGTCATCTGTATACACCACGTGCCTATAACACGCTAAAATTTCCCTTCTCTGATGCCATGTGTCTGTGGTTTATGGGTTAGCAAGTCCGAGTGACACCAAATCGGTCGAGTTTAGATCCTGGCCAGGAGCAAGTGAATATCTAGCCACACTGATCAGCTGTGATACAGCAAAACAGGTTTGTATGTGGATGACTAATATATATATATATATATATATATATATATATATATATAGGTTGTGATGGATAAATTGTCATCTAAATTACACAAAAATGAAAATAAGGCTGACATCTCATTTTAACAGGTATATTTACCAAAATTATACAAGAATATCTTGAAATACTAAAAAGGAAATTTATTCAATAAAATCACAATTGGCTTTAACCACAGCCTCTAGAAAACTTCGGAATCTCCAGGATCTTTTCTGGACGGTCTCCTTGTTTAAGTTTGTGAATGCTGCCATAATCCTTGATTTCAGTTCATCTTTGGTGTTACAAGGAGTTTTGTTGGTCGCTCACTCAACTGTGTCTCACCCATAATAATCAAGGGGGTTCCAGTCTTGTGAGTTATGTGGCCAGATATAAGAGGTAATGTTGTTGCAGAAATTATCTGCCAACCATGACTGTGTTCTTCATGGTTCAGAGTCCTGTTGCCAGACATAGGGTCTTCCAGCAGCCATCTTCTTGACCCAGGGCAGCACTACCTCTTCAAGGCACTTGATATATCCCTTCTTTCACGAACAAAATTGGGAGTTCTTTTCTCATCAGAATCATCATAGTAAATTTTCTGAGCTGCTGTACTTTCATAATCACCATTGGACTTATCCAACTCTTTCTGGATCTTCTGCACTGTCTTCAGATTGACACCCAAACACTCTGAAATATTTGCATTAAAGCTTCTTGCATGAATGCTAAGCAATGAAGTATGCCATTTCCCAATTTCTGGCAGAGTGAATTGCATCATGGTACTCTTTCGCTCAAAGATGCTGCCCAACTGACCCTACTCTACTGTGCAGCACAAGCGCAAAATCAAAAATAAAAGATGACAACAATTTACCCATCACACCCTGCATACCAATTTAGTATTCATTTTTTTGTTCCCAATAAAAATTTCCTGTTCCTTAATATTTTACTCAGCTTTTAGAAGGCATCTTTCACTAACCTTATACATGGCTTAATGGTCATTGTCCAGGCCAATGTAAATTTTATTGAATAAATTTACTCTTTTGTATTTTGTGTATAATTTTGATAAATATTTCTGTTCAAATGAGATTTCTGTGTTATTTTCATTTTTGTGTAATTAAGACGACAATTTATCAATCGCATTCGGTATAATATCAGTCAGTCAGTTGAGTGCCATATGTGATACACACTTGGATGATCATGTCTCTTTCAACATGTACCCTAGTCATCAAAATAAAATGTTTGGTTTGAAGTTCCAAGCACTTGAAGAAGGCTGGAGCATACAACAGCCAAAACATCATAAACATGGCAATAAAGATGAGGACAACAGTTCAAGCAATTGATGCTTTTGAATTGTATAAGATAAAATAAATGATTAATCTTCCTAAGTTTTGATAAACACAATTTTCTTTTCCGTACAAACCATATACACACCTGTGTGCAAATATTAATTACTAAGAAATTAGATTGTTACCTAATCTAAATTCTTTTGTTGGTTGGTTAATTTAATGACATATCAACTCTTGTTTAGGTTATTTAAAGTTGAATGTGTATTAGAGTACAAAAATGAAAAAAGAATATTAGATAGACAGACATAGCTATGGTTTACGCTAAAATTGCATAAAGGGATAGATAAGACTGGTTAGAATTGAATCAAAATGGTAGATATTGGTTCACTTGTCACAGAAGTCAAAAAGTTAGACATAGGTCCAGTTTATACAAAAACAAAATGGTCGACATTATAACCAGTTTACAGTAGACTCCAAAAAGTAAAGCCTGTTTGGGTTAATGTACGAGTTTTCATGCATCCACCCAGAAGATGGTCACTGTTTTATCACTCATGGTCTTCTTCAACTTCTATGTGTAACCTCCTATATTGCAGTGAATGATGGACAATCAATTCATGCCTTTCATAAACTAAGCAAAGTATTAAGAGATAGGAAAATTTTAGAAACAAAGAAAAGAGTGCTGAACTGCTTTGTAATATCTATATGGCAGTGAATGCTGAACAATCTCCTCATGCCTTTCATAAACTAAGCAAAGTATTAAGAGATAGGAAAATGTTGTTAGAAACAAAGAAAAGAGTACTGAACTGCTATGTAATATCTAATCTTCTATATGGCAGTGAAAGCTGAACAATCTCCTCATGCCTTTCATAAACTAAGCAAAGTTTTAAGAAATAGGAAAATGCTATTAAAAACAAAGAAAAGAGTACTGAACAGCTATGTAATATCAAATCTCCTATATGGCAGTGAATGTTGGATAATCTCTTCATGCCTTTCATAAACTAAGCAAAGTATTAAGAAATAGGAAAATGTTATTAGAAACAAAGAAAAGAATGTTGAACTGCTATGTAATATCTAATCTTCTATATAACAGTGAATGCTGGACAATTTCTTCATGGGTTTCATAAACAAAAGAAAGTATGAAGAGATAGGAAAATGTCATAAGAAACAAAGAAAACAGTGCTGAACTGCTATGTAATATCTAATCTCCTATATGACAGTGAACTCTAAACAATTTTCTGATGTCTTTCATAAATTAAGCAAAGTATTAAGAGATAGGAAAATGTCACTAGAAACAAAGGAAAAGGTGCTGAACTGCTATGTAATATCTAATTTCTTATATGACAGTGAATGCTGGACAAAAATGAGATATGGTTTTATTGATAAATATTGAATATAAATGGTCTGTATATGTGAAAATGTACAAAATTTTAAAGTGACTAAGAACTACAGAGCAAAACAAATGAAATTTTGGGCACATGTAATGAAGAAAAGAGGCCTGAAGAACTGAACACTTAAAGGCAATACTGAAAGCACAAGAAGTAGTGGACTTTATTATCACGTTCTTGATATGTCTGTTGGAGAGAGCCATGATCACTTAGGTCCTAAAAGAACATAGTTTATGGAAAGAGAGATTTAAACCATGAATGATGGGCCTGATCAATTGATGTTTCATTGGCTGTCAGCTTGATAATTAATTTTTTTCTGATGATATGGGAAAAATTCATTCGTAGTTGGTGTCTAAATTACTAATTAGTAACTCTAGAACTTGTGCGATTACTTCATTTTCAGGAAAATAATGATAGAAGAAAAAGAACGGAAATTATGTCTTCATAATCCTCGGTTATATTTTTCATTGTCTATTACAGTACTTCCCAAAACTTATTTCTTTGGTTGTCTCTCTTGCTAAAAACCAAGAGAGTGAAAAAGTCGATCTCAGTGAGGAGTATTCTTCTTTGAACCTCATGGACTGATGTTACAGTATCATAAATGTTATAGTGCCCTATCTATAGGAATGGACTCTTCCTCCATCAATTAATACTAACCTGAGTGACTTCTGGGGACACAGCTGTGAGGCAGTCGTGTGACAGGCTAGAGACAGTCAAGATGCAGCATAACTATACTGTTTGGACTAACACTTCTATTTTACTGATTACTAACACTTTACTTTGTATATGCGTTCTTGTTATTCTAATATACTGTTTGAACCTACCTTCCTGTTTCTGTGTCTTTCTTCCTGACCTAAACAGGCCACAACAACTTAGCAACAAAGTTTTGCCACAACAAATTGGCAACAAAGATTTCGCCTCAATAATAAATAAAAAACTGTGCTAAATAACATCACTTGAAGACTTTTACGAAACAACATATTAAATGCCTTAATTGACCACGATAATGACTCTCATCATAAGTTTGATTTTAAAAAATACTCCTCTAATTAAGAGAAATTAATTTACTAATATTTACTAACATTTCTGAGATGAAGTAGTATTTGCATTTTTTACATTTTTTGAACCATTGTCCTCATCTTTATTGCTATATTCATATTCACAATATTTTTGTTGTTGTATGCTATGGCCTTCTTCAGGTGATTGAAATTTCAAACCAAATCTTTTATCTTGATCCCTGAGGTATATTGTTCTCATTCCATGAGTCATGCTAACTCTGAAGGTCTTAGTTATCTCCCTTTAACTCAACTCTTATTTATCAACTCTCAAGCTATTTGTTCACTACTGCTGTAGTGACTTGAGCCAAAGAGTTGTGAATTCAATACCTGGCTACATAAACAAATATTGCTTAAAGATACAAGTGGCAAGAAGTTGTGGAGAGCCGTAATTGTCCATTTCCTATAGTGACATAGACCATAAAGAAGTGATTTATGGATAACAGTGCCGGAACAAAAATGAATTGCAAAGACATCGCTTCAATATGCAAGTGAGAGGAAGTTGTGGAGAGTCGCGATCTTCTATGTCCTGAAGTTACACTATCTATGAAGTAGCGATTAATGGATGACAGAGAAGGAACAAGGAGAGATCAAAAAGAATCAAATATTGCGTTGCTATACAAGTGAGAGGAAGTTGTGGAGAGCCGTGATCTTCTATGTCCTGAAGTGACACTATCTATAAAGTAGCAATTAATGGATGACAGAGAAGGAACAAGGAGAGATCAAAAAGAATCAGACATTGTTTTGATATACAAGTGAAAGGAAGTTGTGGAGAGCCGTGATCAATGTCCTGAAGTGACACTATCTATGAAATAGTGATTAATGGATGACAGAGAAGGAACAAGGAGAGATCAAAAAGAATCAGACATTGTTTTGATATACAAGTGAAAGGAAGTTGTGGAGAGCCGTGATCTTCTATGTCCTGAAATCACACTATCTATAAAGTAGTGATTAATGGATAGCAAAGAGAGATTAAAAAGTGTCAGATATTACTTAGATATACAAGAAACAGGAAGTTGTGTAGAGCCATGATCGGCCATTTTTGAAGTGATACAGATCATAACAAAGTGGCTAATAGATGATAAAGCAGAAACAAATAGAGGTCATAAAATGTCAAACACTGTTAAGATAAACATGTGGCAGAAAGTGGTAGAGAGTCGTGATCCTCCATGTCCTGAAGTGACACAGATCATAAATGATGATTATGAGTCAGCTTTGCCTGGGTTTCTAGTCATCTGAAGTGAATAAAATCAGCTGAGTCCACTTGACTGATTCTGGTAATTTTAAGCTAGTCAAAGAACATTGGGTCAACCCAGATTATTTACTTCCAATCAGTTAAGAAAATACTTCATTTTTGCATTCAAAGTAATTTGCTAAAAGAAAATTAAACGAACAAAGAAAATTAAAATTAATTCTTAGACAAGGTAGCAAAGAAAATTATGAGATTAGATATTTCCATTCCGGAAACAGTCGACATTCACTGACCGAACAACTTTAGTGCTGGTTTAAATTCATGAAATCTTTCTCTTAAAAACCATTTTTCAGGAAAATCTTCTTTCTTTTATGTACCTTGTCCCTTTAGAACATAGGTGATCAGGGCCTTCCACGTCTCCCTATCCCTGGTGGCTCTCAGCACGCTTTCTCCTGTAACGTCTCTCAGCCTCCATTCTGTTATCCACGTGCTCAGGCCTTTCAAATATGTTATCCGCTGCTTTCCCTTGTCTCTTTTTCCCTCTATCTCGCCTGTTAGTATCAGGTTCTCCAACCCCTCCTTCCTCATTGCATGTCCCAGGAACTTTAGTTGTCTCTTCCTGATGCTCAATATTAATTTCCTTTTCGTTTCCATCATTTCCAAAACCTCGTCATTGCTCACATGCTCGGTCCACGATATCTGCAGCATCCTTCTGTAGAACCACATTTCAGCTGCTTCAAGTTTTCCCTTCATCTTTGTTGATATTGTCCAACATTTGCTGCCCTATTGAAGAACTGACATCACATAGCAATCCAGTACTCGCTTCTTTGTTTCTCGTGAAAGTTTCCTGTGTCTTAATACTTTACACAGCTTCTGTGTCTTAATACTCTACACAGCTTCTGGAACGCATGCCAATTTGCCTTTGGATCTCTGCGTCACACTTTCCGCCTTCAGTTAAAACACTTCCCAGATATTTGAATTTTCGTACCTGCTTGATTTTAACACCCCCCCCCCCCCACCTGTATTTGGCACATTGGGCTGCTCTTTTTGCTGATGACCATGCATTTGGTTTTCTTGCAGTTTATTTGTAATCCTTCATGTCACTCTCTTCAGCTATCTTCTGTAGGAGGTCCTCTTTCTTTTTAAGATCTTTCCAGTATTGATGGAAGTTTCCTTCCTAACCTTTTGTTAAAGCTATGGTGGAAAGTCAACATTTTGATTGTATCTTGCAATTTTGCAGCCCCAGCCTATAGGGTAGGCATGACATAAACTTGTTTAATGTAAGAGTCACATACAATAAAATTCCAGTGACTTGACTCAAAGAGTTGTGAGTTCAATACCAGGCTACAGTAGTGTTGAACAAATAACTTAAAGAGTTAGGTTAAAGGGAAATAACTCATGACTACCAGAAGTGGCTTTGCACAAGGAACAAGGATAATATACCTCAGTGATGGTAATAAAGAGTTTGGTTTGGAATTCCTAGCACCTGAAGAAGGCCAAAGCATGCAATGGTCGAAATGCCATACAAATAGCAACAAAGATGAGGACAATAGTCCAAATAATGTAAAATAACAAATTCTTTGGATTAAAACTGTATATATATATATATATATATTATATTTAAATGTTAAGAATGAAGAATAAAATTGCAATGTTCAAAACATTAATTTTAAACAGTGCTCAATATAGAAATATAGCAATGAATATTTTATTAATAATTATTAAGTTAGAACATATGAAAAACTACTACAAAATTGTACATTTTGTTTCAACATTGAAAGAATATGTCTCATCATATAATTAACCATGATGGTAATAAACGTTTTTATTTAAAAAATGTTTTTGATTATATGAAAATAACACTTCAATTTATTTTTTGGGAAAAAATTTTTCTCCATACAAAGTAAAAAGATATTTAAAAAAAAGGAAGAAAGAGGGAAGAAAAGAGAAGAAAATAAGATGAGAACTCAAGAAAAGGAAAAGAAAAAGGAGAGATATATACAACCAGCCATAATTATTAGACCATTCCAGTGTTTTAAAAAAATGATGTATTTCATACTATTTTTTTGTATTTATTGCCAAGTGAATTATTGTAAATGAAAATAGAATGGTTCTTTTGTTAATACTGCACAATAAAATGTGCATCAAATGCATTTATAAATGTCTAATAATTATCTATATTGCAGTTGCATCAATGAAAGAATGAAGAAAATTTAGGGTGATTCAGACGAGTTCATCTTTGCTTCCTTGTCTTGAAAAATTTTGCAAAGTAATAATAGCAAAAGAACAATTCTATTTTCATCGATCTAAATCAACTTATTTATAAATGGAACTTTGTGTGTGTGTGTGTGTGTGTGTGTGTGTGTGTGTGTGTGTGTGTGTGTGTGTGTGTGTGTGTTTTTGTCCATTACCTATAGACTCCGAAACAGCTGAACCAATTTTCTTGAAAATTTACACAGGATGTACTATAAGCGTCTGTGAGTGTTCTTAGCTAGGTTTTGTATTGAGGTGCCCCCGATAAATATCAAAAATCGATAATCGAAAAAATCAGGTTATAGAAGGAGTGGTCCGATTTTAATCAAATTTGATGCACTTATAGACAAAGACATAAGAAACGATATTCAGAAGTTTCAAGGTTGCAGTTCTTACAATACTGCAGAAAATCGATAATATATACATATATATATATAAAAGGCAAGATGTTTGTGTGTGTGTCTGTTTATCGGCCTGTATGTCTGTATTTTTTCAGCCCTTTTATTTTAATTTTTGCTTTGGATTTGGCTCTAAGTATGTATAATTGTAGTTCTTAGTCTCATCCATGATACCATTTACCCAGAGGACTCATTTAGCCTTCAAAATTCAGTTTATAATGAAAAAAATTATTTGTTATCAATACCAGGAAATGAAAATTTGACTCATATCTATTCATTTTTCTTTCAGTCTACGGTTTCGCTTTAAATGAAACAACTATTGCTTTTTAATCTTTTGTGCCAACATCCAAAGAATCTGAGCTCCAGGACCATGGATTAGTTTTAAAGCTTTTATTACACCTGAGCAATGCCAGGCTATACTGCTAGTGTGGCAATAAATACTAAAAATAGTATGAAATACATCATTTCTTTAAAAAAAACTGGGGTGGCCTAATAATTATGGCCCTTAGTGTAGATCAAGCGTTGTCTCACACTGTCCCTCTTGCTTTCGATCTGTCATGTGTGTAAGAAAATATATGGCGAATCTACAAGGTGCGATGGGTAAATTGTCGCTATTTGCCTTGTTAAATTTTGCAAAGTAATAATAACAAAAGAACGATTCTATTTTCATTTAGAATTATCTACTTGGCAATAGATACTAAAAATAGTATGAAATACATCATTTCTTTTAAAAAAACTGGGGTGGCCTTATAATTATTGCCGGTAGTGTAGAAGAAACACAAATGTGAAAAACTGTAGAGAGGGAAGAGCCTATGAAAATGGGTAAGAAAGAGAAGTTTTAAAGTTGGAGAAGGAATGGATTTCAAACAGGTATTGACATAGGTTACAATGTTGCAGCTCAAATCTTTTGGCATTTAAAAAAAAAATGTTAAAATCCCATACAAAAACAGAAATATTATTCACAAAACAAAATATACAATATGATGATGTAAATTCATTAGGCCTAATATTATAAATTAGAATAAAATAAAATAAAATAAAATAAAATAAATTAAATTAAATAAATACAAAATATAAAATAAACAAAATTTTAAAAAATTAAAAAAATAATAATAAAATATATAACAAAATAACAAAAATAAAATAAAAATAAAATAATAAATACAATATGCTAATAAATGGCTAAACATACTAACAGTATTTATCATACTAACATACTAACATACTAACAGTATTTATCATACTAACATACTAACATACTAACAGTATTTATCATACTAACATACTAACATACTAACAGTATTTATCATACTAACATACTAACAGTATTTATCAAGTGCAATAAAAAAATTAAGTCAATAAACAGATCACAAATTGTCAAAGAAAATAAAGGTAAAATAACATAAGAAGAAAGATTATATAGTTAGAGGAAATTATCAAGATAATAAGGTTAACATATATATATATATATATATATATATATATATATATATAACCATCTGCAGACAGATCTGTTTTGCTGTATCACAGCTCATCAGTACAGTGAGACATCCAATTGCATTTACCCAGGATTGAAACCCAACCGAATTGGCATCAGTTGGCGATTCTACCTCTGAGCTATGGGTGCTCAGTAGAAGGAGGCAGACTTTTAGGATGTGATATACCATGCAAAAATATGCCAGTAGTTAGAGCGTTTCTTTTGGATATATATATATTTTTTTTTAAATGCCAATATATATATATATATATATATATATATATCCAAAAGAAAGAAGCTTGATGGTAAAATTCCAAAGGAGATCCCATTAATGATTATGATTGCCAGCAATACAGGGTTAGTTTCATCCATTGAAATGGCTATATGATCTCGGGAGTTTTGAATTTTTTAAAATGTAAAATATATATATATATATATATATATATATATATATATATATATATATATATTTATTATAAATAATATTTTAGAACATGTACATATTTTTTTATATAGCCACTACAAATGATACATTTGTTTCGACATTGAAACTTCAATGTCTCATCAGGCGGTGTAGCTAGGAATGTATTCACTCGGATATATAGATATATATATAGATGAAATGATTTGTTTGAACATTATTTTTGATCAATTATTTATTTTCAAACAAATTTATTTAAATGATTTATTTTCAAACAAATCATTTCAAATTGTCGGTTGTTTATAACTAAGTTTCATTATTCTTCATTAATTTCCATAATACATACATATATATATATATATATATATATATATATATATGTGTGTGTGTGTGTTGAATGTATGGATTAGAATCTGACAAGATGATAAAATTAAGTAAAAGAACAAATAGGAAACGTATCTCAATTTAAAATGTTTCACTTTTATTCAAACTTCTTTAGAAATAAAAAAATGAAAACATAAGAAAGAGACAGTATACTGGTATGTTGTGATGTGATCTGGGATTAGTCGTTATTAGTCAGATATGTGTACAATACATAAAAATAAATTATGTATCACTAATTGCATTTTCAATGAAAAATCCAGCCAAAATAAATTTATAACAATCAAGCTATATTTCAGTGACCCTATAGTGGGTTATCCGTTCTAGCAAAACATAGTTGAATGTTGAAAGAGATTAACTGAATTTGGCCTCGTTAGTAGATAGCCCACTATAAGTTATAAAAGGGGTTATAAAACAAGAAAATCAAATTGAGTATAGAAGCAACATTTTATATAGACACAGATATCAGTTAAGGTTTTTTTACAAATAAAGTAAAAGTCGTTTGGATGAGTTCAAAGGACATTAAAATGTTCATAGCAATAAATGCTGAAAAGAGAGTTTATGCATAAGTATGTGTGAACATTTGTCAGTTAGGAATGTTTTTGATGTCTCTGATCCTTTGGTCGGATAAGTAGCTCAGGAGACAGCAAAAAGAAGGTGAGAAGGAAAAGCAAGGCGAGCATAGTGGATCACTTCACGAGGTCAAGGGACATGCTAATTTTGCTCATACTTTCTCAACTAGCAATGCTTTTTGTATTGGCTTTTTATTTTGTCTTTGTGGGTCCCAGCAGGTTATTTGGGAAGTCACACATATTTAATTCTAGGCTCGCGAACAGGAATTTGAGATTTATTAATTTTTGTTTTCTGCCGGAACATATGTGTGGAGACGGGTACGCAAAGATCAGTTTTGGTCATTTGCTTTCTGGGCCTCTGAGGGCAAACATCCGGTCCCTCACTTTGCTCGGTATCATCACAACCCACATGGAAGGGATAACAGCATTTCCACATACATCTATATAAAACATCCAGATATGAAATCATCTGAACATCTCTCTATGTTTCAACGATCTAATCAGAAATGACTTCTACAGTCTTTTTTCCCACACACATTCACACTTATATTGATTAATGTTACTGTTCAACATACACCTCAACAAACAAACATTTCAACATAAACACACAATTACACGATCACACACTTTACTGTCCAAAATATTCCTCACATATCGTCCATTGCTTTGATAAACATGACACATGTATTAATATGCACACGCACATATATTTTTAGATGAACATTTGCATACTAGGACATTTGTGTCCCTAGACAAATACATCCCTAGATTATTGTGTACCTCTGGTAATTTTTTGAAGATACCAAGTTTTCTTTCTTTCTTTCTTTCTTTCTTTCTTCTTCTTCTTCTTCTTCTTCTTCTTCTATGAGCCTTGTCCTTCATGGTCTTTCATGTCTACCTATACATGGTGGCTCTTAACACACTTTCACCTATTACCCCATCCAACCCCTGCTCTGCCATCCACTTGCACAGGCCCATCAAGTATGTTACACACTGTTTTCCCTCTATCTGGCCTGTGAGTATCAGATTTTCCAAGCCCTCCTTTCTCATTACATGTTCCAGAAACTTTATCTATATTTTCTTGATGCACAGTATTAATTTCCTTTTCATTTCTATTCTTTCCAAAACCTCATCATTGCTCACATGCTCAATCCATGATATCTGCAGCATCCTTCTGTAGAACCACATTTCAGATGCTTCAAGTTTTTTGTTCAGCATTCACTGCCATATTGAAGGACGGACATCACTTAGCAAACTAGTACTCTGTTCTAGCAAAATTTCCCTGTCTCTAAATATTTTACTCAGGTTCTGAAATGCGTCATTCACCATGGCAATTCACCTTTGGGTTTCCATGTTGCACTTTTCATTTTCTGTTAGAAGACTTTTCAGGTATTTAAATTCTATACCTGCTTAATTTTAGTGTCCCCCAACTGCATTTGGCATTTTGGCTGCTCTTTTTGCTAACGACTATACATTCAGTTTTCTTGTAGTTTATTTGTAGTCCTTTGTTTTCACTTTCATCAGCTACCTTCAGTAGGAGATCTTGTAGTTTCCTTTCCATGTCCATGTTTATATATCCTTTGAGATTTCACTAGCCTGATCAACTCAGTCAATTAAAAACTTAATTGGGCTATTAAAGTTTATTGCTTTACTCCCTGCAGTCAATTAAAGTCTCTCAATAAAACTTGTCCCTTCAAATGTAGAAAAAGGAAATTTGATTCCTTTTACAACCCGCAAGTTACTTACAATGACCTACAATGACATTATTGAACTCTTTGGTCTTAGGCATGGTGCCTGATTTATGTAGAAATGTGTGGTTAAACAAAAGACATTGACATCCAGCAATCATCAAAGCAAGATCTGAAAAATAGAATTTAGATTGACAAGCTCCTATCTAGCTTTTATCATCTCAATCAGTGTAAACATTTGTTTAATTAATGCTTCCAGAGTGAAGCAAAAATCTCTCTGCCACCCAGATTAAAGATGCTCACAGATTTTAGAAACTCATTTGGAAAAATATTATCTTTGATTCAACATCTATATTTCCTTCCTACTTACAAAAAGTAAAATCGAAGATTTGAAAGAAAGAAAAAAAATACATATATTTCTTTCAACCACACACCAAAAAACAAATTATAATTTTTTTATGGGAAATTGTTGAGTAAATCAGTTTTGTTATTTTTTTATCATCTATGAGATGGAGGTTGTAGCCAAACAAAAGAAAGAAACTATGAATTTAGCTACATCTCCTCAATTGCCAAAAGAAACAGCATATCATGATGTTAAAAGTAGTCAAACTTAATCAAAACAAAGTTTCATTATCAAAATATTTATGCTATCATTAAGAGGGAAGATCAAATTTTGTTGTTATTTTTAAAAAAAATTTAAATCCTTTCTAACATGTTCGAAATTTTAATTAAAATTTCATTTTTTGTTTTTCATCAGTGATTCATGATATATTTATGTAAGGTGACTATTAAGAAAATGGAGTCGGTTGAGTAAAATGATTTTGGGGCAAGTAAATTTTCCCTCGCTCTTGACCGCTGGTTGAGTAGTTTCTTTTTCAAATCTCAAAGGCTCTATATATATAATATATATAAGGTAGCACTGAAAATTTTCTAATTATTTAATTTTTAATAAAAGCTCATATTGTAATATAATTATATATATATATATATATATATATATAATCTCATTAAATGATTATTTATTGTGGCAAGCTCATGTCATTAATTTATGTAACTGTAATTTATATATATACTAGCAGTATAGCCCAGCGTTGCTTGGGTGTAATAAAAGCTTTAAAACTAATCCATGGTCCTGGAGCTCACACTTTTTGGATGTTGGCGCAAAAGACTAAAAAGCAATAGTTGTTTTCAGTCAAAGCGAAACCGTAGATTGAAAGAAAAATGAATGGATGTAAGTCAAATTTTGATTTCCAGTATCAATGTCAAATCAGTTTTCCATCACAAAGTGAATTTTGAAGGCTAAGTATGTCCTCTGAGTAAATGGTATTATGGCTGAGGCTAAGAACTACAATTAATCCTACTTAGAGCAAAACCCAAAATAAAAAGGCTGAAAACCTGATTTTGATCAGACCCAATAGAATATCAGGATATCGATTTCCTATATTGGAGTCAAATAAGTCATCCAAGGATAAACTAACCGAAGTAAGTCCATGAAAACTTATTGTACCCATCAGGAGTATAATTGGAGAAAATGAGCCATATTGATGGCTGAATATCGGTTTTTGATAAGATTTGATAGAATGTCAGGGGTATCGATTTCTGATATTGGGAAAAATGAGTCATCAGAGAAGATCTACTAATGTTTGAGACTAAAAACTATAATTTTACCAAGTTAGAGCAAATTTTGCAGCAAGGACCATGATAAAAGGGCTGAAATCCTGATCTTGATCAGACTTAATCGGATATCAGGGTATTGATTTCTGATTATGGGGGGAAATTAGAAAAAAATAAGTAGCCCATGAACTGACTGGAAGCTTAAAGAATATTTGTGTGAAGTTTGATGAGAATCGGATAAAAATTGTGAATTTAGTGTAAAGGACATACAGAGAGAGAGAGAGAGACACACACACACACACACACACACACACACACACACACACACACACACACATCTTGCCTTTTATATATATAGATATCAGGGCTGGGAATTGAAAAAATAAGTAGCCCATAATTTGACTGGAAGCCTAAAAATATTTGTGCGAAGTTTGTGAGAATCGGACAAAAATTGTGGATTTGGTGTAAAGGACATACATGCGGACAGACAAATAGACAGATAGACAGACACACACTCAAACATCTTGCCTTTTTTATATATAGATATCAGAGCTGGGAATTGAAAAAATAAGTAGCCCATAATTTGACTGGAAGCCTAAAGAATATTTGTGTGAAGTTTGTGAGAATTGGATACAAATTATGGATTTGGTGTAAAGGACATACATGCAGACAGACAAATCGACAGATAGACAGACACACACACAAACATCTTGCCTTTTATTTATATATTGTCTCTAGGAAACCAAATCAAAGACAAACTTGATAATAATGTATGAGTTAGACAGCACGAGTTAAAAGCTTTGAAAAGAGAGAGTTAATATTTTGTAATTCTTTTTAGAGAGTTAATATTTTGTAATTCTTTTTCATTTCAACCTAATCAAGGCAACATATCCACTAAGACATAAGGCATTACTAATTATTAGAGAATATGAAAGAACCTACTATTAAAGAGAGAAGACAATAAAACAACAAGATGATAACAATTGACATCACATTAAAAGCTTTGAAGATCAAAATTGGCTAGAAAGCAAGAAGCCAGGAGAGAGTTCCACAAACAAGTGTGTGTTAGCATAGAACTGTTAGCCATTTCAGCTGTAAATTTGATGTGATCTTGCAACAAATCTAGTATTGTGCATAAGTTTATTATGTCTAGGTACCATAATGAAAAGTTCATCAGAATTATTACCATGAAAGCTTTTATAGAAAAGGCACAGGGGAGCGACATTGTGGTGATACAAAATTGGAATGAAAGTAGCCATAAAATATAACCTGAACCCCTCATGAAATTCAGAGTGTAGAATGAGGCACTTCAAATACCACAGTGTATGGATACGTTATAATATTTTAGATGGGCAATATTGAAATTAGATAGAGAATAGGCTGCTCTAGGGATAGTTTTAGCCATCTCAAAATTGACTTAAAATCTCCTGTTAACTGAGTCAAGTTTTAATTTTGCTTTAAAACCCATTAGCAACAATCCACCAGCCAAAAACTCATTAGCAACAATCCACCAGCCAAAAACTCATTGGCAACAATTCACCAGCCAAAAATCCATTAGCAACAATCCACCAGCCAAAAACTCGTTAGCAACAATCCACCAGCCAAAAACCCATTAGCAACAATCCACCAGCCAAAAACTCATTAGCAACAATCCACCAGCCAAAAACTCATTGGCAACAATTCACCAGCCAAAAATCCATTAGCAACAATCCACCAGCCAAAAACTCGTTAGCAACAATCCACCAGCCAAAAACCCGTTAGCAACAATCCTCCAGCCAAAAACTCATTAGCAACAATCCACCAGCCAAAAACCCATTAGCAACAATTCACCAGCCAAAACTCATTAGCAACAATCCACCAGCCAAAAACTCATTAGCAAAAATCCACCAGCCAAAAACCCATTAGCAACAATCCACCAGCCAAAAACTCATTAGCAACAATCCACTAGACAAAACCTCATTTTCAGGGTGGATGTAGAAGCAATTTGAAATGAAATTCATGT